>PVKB01001972.1:285457-336017 GCA_004027205.1 Ctenodactylus gundi
AAAAAAAAAAAAAAAAAAAAAAAAAAAAAAAAAAAAAAAAAAAAAAAAAAAAAAAAAAAAAAAAAAAAAAAAAAAAAAAAAAAAAAAAAAAAAAAAAAAAAAAAAAAAAAAAAAAAAAAAAAAAAACAAGCTAAGAGCAAAGGGAAAGCTCAAGAAATCACAGTGCTCCTAAATCTACACTGGTGGTTTCGGCATTTCTATGCCAGTCTTAGTTTCTTTCCATTTAATCTGATGACAACCCCAAGCAGATGCAATAAAGGTCAGAGCTGTGATTTGTGGAAAAGAAAGAAATTAAAAAGCCCCATTGTTCTCAAGCACAACAACGTTTGGGCCCAAACCAGTGGCAGGTGTCCCCATTACCCTCCAACCTTCTGCAAGAAACACCTTACCCAACCTGTTGGCTTTGAGGAAAGAAAAGTAGTATTCAGGTTACATTTGTAAATTCGCTAGATTTGGGAGTCAAGGGGAGCCGCGGCTTTGTTATTTTCTTAAGGAGTGGGAGCTTTACTGTAACTCCCCAATGACCCGTTTCTTCTAAAGATTCAAATTAATATTCCTACTGCAGACCTCTGATGCACTTCATTCCAGAGAAATGATGACCCAAAAGCTACTGCAAGGTAATATGATGCATCCTACTTCCACGAGCACCTGCTTTAATAGTCAAAAATAAATAGCAGGATTTGGTTACTCTACAGTCTTATTAACAAACTTACATGATTTCCTGTTGGAAACTTTCAGGGGCGGAGCCAGTATTTCTGGTCGTCTCAGAGCCAATCTCCTGAGGGAATAAAAGGTCAATAAGCCTATCAGTTTTCAGCACAGGTCCAAGGTTAATGTAGCAGCAAATTAAAAATCGTAGAAAAAAACCTGAAGGGGCGAGACAAAGATCACAACGCAATCTGTTCAGGTTAAGAAATACATCCATGTTCCAAATGTTGTAAAATATTTACCCGTCCCTCAAAATGACTGCTTTTTTTTCCACCTTCCACCCCAACACAGATTCACTTATGAATGTGCCGTTTTCCGCTGGCTACATGACAACAACCCAAGATGACCTGGTATTGTCGTATTATTTTTGGTCATTATTCATACTTAGCTACACAAAACAGAAACCCAAACCCAAGGGATAATGAAGTCTCAGGCAGGATTTAGAGCTGACTTTATCAGGAGCACACTGGAATGCCATCTTGCAGAGAACAAAAGGTCAGCTGCGGACAAGCCCCGTCCGTGCCAACGGCTCACCTTTCCTGGAAGTGCTTAGAGGGAATCAGGCCTGCTCGGGGGTTGGCACCCCCTTCGTGCCTCGCTTGCCACCACGTTGCGTCATCCTGGCTCATGATCTGAAGAACGTCTCCCCTTCGGAAAGAAAGCCCGGCTTCCTTACACGGGATTGCCTTATCCTCATTAGGATCGTAGTCAAAAAGGGCCTTGATAAACATCTGGGAAAAAGGTTCATTGAAGAATAAATAGAAAAAAAAAAAGTGAAATGGCCTATATTCTTGCAATATAGGTGGAAAATATAATCATTTTAAATAAAACCTATAATATTATATGGATATGTATTGGATGGAAAAAAACTACTCCCCCCAACAAAAAAAAATTTTAAAGAAATGATTACCTTGCCTTCTTTAGATGGTGTCTCCTCTTTGATGCTGGGTATAATTTTAAATGTAATTGCTCCCTGAGACTGAGCCTGATATTGGGTGAAAAAACAAAAGACATCAGAAAAAGGAGCCAAAGGATAGTCGATAAGGCAGGTAGAAAGCTGAGTGCATCTGAAAATTTCCAAGCCTGAGATTATGGTGCTTAGACTAAAATAGGAAACTGTCTTTGTCAAAATTCTAGTAATATGAGAGAGTTCTAAAGCTTGCCAAATAAGTTTTAAAAATTATTAAATCCACTTTTCCTTATTCCCTGCATGCTTCTAAGATGCCAATGGACCTATTACCATCCATGTCAATTCAAAAGATATGAAATATGAAGAGTGTCTTAAAAACATAATATTAAATTAAAGATGCTCCCACCACAGACAATTTCAATTTCTCAGCATGCAGTTTCGAAGAGGTGAGCTGGATAATGTCCAGAGAGTGCCAGCTCTAGCGAGCCACAAAAGAGGCAGTTCCCATCCAACACACAAACACACAACACAGTAACTGAGGTAAACTGGAGCCTCGATGATATAAATAACCAAATATATGGGGTCTTGAGGGTACAAATAACATTAAGTTATAAAGGAATAATTCATTCTGAAATGGTAATGTAACTGTCATTGTTTATCATAAAATTAATTCACACATATTAAGAATTCAAATGGTGAATTACATAGTTTAAGGGAAAAAAAGTTCCTATAATCCATCCATTTTTTTTTTTCAGCTTTTGTGGCAAAGCCCTTAGAAAAAACTGACTAAGAAATCCATTGATGTTGGAAATTGTAATTATTGTCACTATTAGGTCACATAGGTCTGTTAACATCAATACTGTCCCCCAGTATGGATCATATGGTCAAAGGATTATTTCATAATTACTTAACAGTTTCTAAATGTTAAACAGAACACTTTACTAGGATCACTTTCCAAAAACTGAATATCCCAATTAAAATGTATGCACATTTAAATTTTTGTTAGACAGCCATCTCAAAAAATTATATTAATTTATCCCATCACCAAGAACACATAAACATACCCATTGCCCTGTGTCCTAAGCATTACGATGCTTCCGAAACCCCAAAAATCTAACTGCTATGGCTTAGCTCTAAAATGTTTATCGAAAGCCTCTCGTGTTCACAGGTGGAGTAATGGATCATGAAGGCTCTGAGTCAAGAAGCAGATCAATGTGCTGATAAGATTATTATTTTATGGTGTAATCAGGAGGTGAAAGCAACTGGAGGTGGGGCCTACTTGAAGCTGAGTAGATCCTGGAGAGGTGACCTTGGGGATTATGGGCCCCAGCCCCTTCGTCTCCAGCTCTGCTCCTTGTGTCTCTACTTCCTGGTTGTCACTAAGCAAGACACCCTCCTCCACTACATGTCTGCCATGATGTCCCTGCCTCACCTCATGCCCACAGGCATGGAGCTGGCTAACTGTACTCCAAAACCTCTGAAACCATCAGCCAGAATAAATCTTCCCCTTCAAGTTGGTTTTCTCAGATATTTGGTCACAGTGACAAAAAAGAGATAACACACCACTGTTTCGCAGATCTTAGGGGTATTTTTTTTCAAACTGCATGTACATATATATATATATACACATAGAGATTGCTGATTTTTGTTCATGTTGCATATTAATTTTTATGATCTTGCTGTATTAAGAGCAAATATTTTCTCTATAATCTCACTTGTCTTTTAAATTTATTTATAGCATCTCTTTTTCTGTGTAGAATGTTTTTAATTCTAGTACACACATCTGTTATTTTTTATATTTGAATTAAGATTAAAAAGTTCCTACACCCTATAATTATAATAATTGCATATTCCATTTTATTGGGTAATTTTTTGTGATACTTGGCATTTAAATTTTCAATTTATTGGGAATTTATTTTTGTGTGTGGTATACAATAAAGATTGTTCTTATTTTTTCTAACTGATTCATTAGTCCACTACCATTCGAGAGATGGTTCCATCATTTTCCCACTGATTTATTTTATTTTATTTTATTTTTGTAGAGGCTGAACTCCAGCTCTTGGCATGGGACCAAGAACAGGCACTTAGTGTGTAAGTAAGTGGATACCTGAGGGCGACGACTGGATGAGGCACACGTGTCTTTAGGCTTTCCCTTATTGAAATAATAATTCCCACACAGGTCTTTATTGTCACATATTCTAACATATCTATGTGCTCTATTTAACTTGGACATATAAAAACGGTACATATTTATGGAATACCATGTGATATTTCAACACATTTATACCTTGTGCAACATTCACATCAGGATAAGCATCTCTCTCTCCTCATACATCCACCTATCTACCTACCTGTCACACTGGGGAGGTGGCCCGGAACCTTTACACTACGCGGCATTCCCAGTCACTTTTTTTTTTTTTTTTTTTGAGACAGGTTCTCCTAAGCCACGAATTTGCCCAGGCTAGTACTGAATTTGCAATCCTCCTACCTGAGCCCCCAAGAGTGCTGGGATTAACAGCTTGGGCCACTAGGCCGAGTTTACCATTCCTTCACATTCCTTTCTCTTAGATTTTGAAGTAGGTAGTACATTATCACTATCTACAATCACCTACTGTCCAACAGGACACCGGAACATCTTACTGCTGCTACTTAGTTCCCAATGATCAGTTTTTCCAGTCTTCCCTCCTCCTTCAATGCCATCTCAATTATACAATAAATTTTTGTAAAGAGACCTGTTTTGAGACATGAGTCTCTTTTGGTTGCAATAAACTCATGTTTTCAGACATTAAAGAAGTCTCCATTTTATCCTTACAAATGAACTTTAAAATCAACACAGTCAAGGTCTAACATAATCTCATTACAGCTTTACATTTTGTAAGACATCTGTGACCTTTACAGAAATTGTGTCAACTTGTTGCAACTGGGGAATACTCAGGGACTAGCTTTCAGGTGTGTGTTGTTTACCTGAGGGCCACCTAACTGGGAGAGGGGCACCTAACTGGCAGCTTGACCTGAGAAAAAGAGGGAAGAAGATACACAGTTGTACCCTTTTCCTAAAAGAGCTCTGGTGTTAACCTTGTGCTGGACAGAGACTTTGGTTTGCTCCAGGCTTTGCTCTAGCTCTTCAAAATGCAGATCCGTGGCAGGCTCGCACTGGCTGTCCTGCAGTCTGGGATGGGTGTCCTCTGGCATGAGCCTGAGGAGCTACTGAACCTCCAGCTCTCCCCCATGTGCACAGCCAACTTGGACCATCTCTCTCTTCAAACTTGTAAGCCCTCCAAATAAATTTCCTGTATCTCTATAAATTCTATTAATTATGCCTCTCTTAGAACCCTAACCAATACAGCATCTGAATTACTTTCATCATATGCATATCCAGAATCCCCTCACACAAGCTGTGTCTAAGAGGGAAGACAAAGACAAACGAGTCACCAGCAGCCATGTACCATCTACCAACTTCACCTGCTCTGGGTCAGGCCGTGTCCTACCCCTGAACACTTGATACTCATTGCCTCATTTAATCCTCAAAACATGGAAGATAATGATTTTTTATTCTCCTTTTGTACATGAAAACACTTAGGTGCAAACAAATTAAGCTATTCCCAAGGACACTCAACAGTAAAACGACGGAAGTTTGGATCTGAGTCCTGTTCTGCTGATTTCACCTCATTCATTTCAAGTCAAGTCAGAAAAACCTGAAATACAGTGATTCAATTTTATTTTCATTGCAGTCTTAAACAAATGTAGAGCTTACCAAAATCTGTATAATTTCCTCAGGCCTTTTATCCTCAACTGGTATTCCATTCACTTCCCTAAGTTCATCACCAACATGAATAAGACCTGAGAAATACAAAATTTGCTAAATCAGCATTGTTAGATACAAAGGAAAATGGAATATTCAAATGGACCCATCAATAAAGCATTGGTAGTCCTCCTTCTAGACTTAAGGGTTGGAAAGAGCTTCACATTTCTCTGGTTTCAGGCTCCATGACTCTATCATGACAAATCAAATACAACAAATATGCTTGCAAAAAATTATAACAGCAGCTTGGTTTTGTCTCGATAGGCATGTTATTAATATCTGATAAATTCTTTTATTTTAAGAATAGCATGCTTTTAACAATAGATTTCAAATCAGAAACACTAAAACAGGTCTTAATATTACGTTGGAAGCCTGTGCACACTAAGGCCATTTATTTATGCAGGTGCCCAAATTTTAACAGAGAACTATCTTCTTACTTGTTTAGATATATTCTCCCTAAAGAGTTCTGAAATTATATTGGAAATGAAACTCACAAAACACAGCATGACGTGCCCACGTTCACACTCACCGCTTCGGTCAGCAGGTCCTCCTCTCATGATTCTGGCCACAACAGTTGCTCCTGTCTGCTCATCCTTCTTAATGGTGGCACCCTTTTTAAGAAAAAAGTTAAAAAGCATTTGTGGGTAAACGCATGCACTGAGTGGCACAAAGAATGCTCAGCAGGGAAAAGCGAAAAACAAGTAAAACAAACTCCAGTAACAATGCAGAAAGGAAAGGTCATACCACCTGTCCTACAGACACTTGTGATGACATGGAGGAAATTCTACTACGCAGCATGGAAAGTTTCAGCATAACACACGGACATTCAAAATAATTACTAATCTTTTCAAAATTATGGAAAATAAAATGTCTTCATGATAAAAATATTTTATTCTAGAATATTGCTTATTTTTAACCTTTCAAGTCAGTTCATTTTATTTTACCCTCGAAATGCCTCATGCAGAAGACGCAGTCATGGTCACATGATGACACAATAAGAGTATAAATACTTGAGTACAGATACTGAGGTGGTGCTCTGGGGTACAGGCAAGCAGGGCAGAGTGCCCAGCATCAAGGCCCTGGGTTCCATCCCCAGCACTTCTAGTTCAGTGATCCTTCTCCCACACTAAGCTGTCTTCATCAAGGAGCTCGTTTTATAACAATAATAGAAAAAAAGAAAAAAATTAAAATCTGGAAATTAGTTTTAAATGTTGCTCAGTCAAATAAGTAGAAGAAAGAGCTCTATGTTTTTAAACTCAGATTCAACCTCAGTACAAAGAGAGCTAACAGTTTGGCATAAGACTAGGGAACAATCTGAAAAAGAATCCAAACCTTCTTCACTTACCGATACTCAGAAGCAAATTAACTGAACGCTACTTTATAAGAATAACAGGCTCAAGTGGTTAGAGCCTTTGCATGACTCGCTCCCCCAAAACTGGCACTGGTTTAGAAAAGACGCGCCAGGTTGCAGCAGACTTGTGAAAAGGTACACATATTTTGCCAGTGCTGGGCGTGGAGGGCAGGTCCTCAAGCATGCTAGGCACACATACGCTTCACCACCGAGCCACATCCCAGGCCCGTAAGAGGTATGCTTTAAGTGTTGGTGGAATTCATCCTAAACAAGTCAACTTTTTAAACAGTACAAATCAATTTTTGATAAGTATATACGACAAAATCCAGACATATGTCTAACAGTAAAGAATTAAGTGACAGGGCGTTTGAGTTGCAGTTTTTATCACCCCTGTGCCCTGGAACAAATCTCTCCCATAATCGTAAACCTTAGATATGCTGGCTACTGGTATTTTTTTCATTTAAACAGCTAACTTTCTATCCAGTCACAATGACTTAAAAAGAAAATATCGTCAATACAACTATTAGTTTATTCAGACCAACTTTTATTCCTTAATAGCATTTCTCAAACTTTACCACCAAAGTACTCCAAATGGCAGGAGACTCTAACA
Source organism: Ctenodactylus gundi (assembly GCA_004027205.1). NCBI lineage: Eukaryota > Metazoa > Chordata > Mammalia > Rodentia > Ctenodactylidae > Ctenodactylus > Ctenodactylus gundi. The sequence goes on from PVKB01001972.1 coordinate 292,839, forward strand.
ATCTAAGTTTACGTATCCATTTTATAGATAACAAATTTAATCCCAGATGACCATGACATGATCAGACAAGCAGCATATACTAAAATCAGGACTTGTCCAACCCAACCTGAACAGATAAACTTAATTATCACCCAATATCGCTCACTCTATATCTTTCTGCAAACTTTCTTTCATAAGTTCAATTTTGCCTGTAACTTCACAAATTCACCACCCCTATGGCGGTTCGTCTTCCCTCCTTCTATGAGCAGCTAATATTCCCATATCAAGTGGTAAAAATCATTTTACAGCTTCCAAGGCTATCAGGAGATTGGTAGCTGCCATCTGTGCCTCCTAAAATACTTGCTATATGGAAACTCAGCTGCCATGTAGGAAGTCATAACCATAACCATATAGTGAGGAAGCCCAAGCTAGTCAAGTAGAATGCCACTTGGAGATCAGGATGCTTGACTAACGCCAATTTTGTAGTCCAAGTATTACTTGTGTGACTGAAGGCGCCCTCAGCCACTATCATCTGACTGTATGTACCAGAGACTCCAAGTGAGACTCTCTGAGCTGAGCCCATCAATTCACCTGTGAGAAATGATAAAGTATTAATTACTATTTGAGCCACAATATTTGGGTTATACATAGGTGGTGCTCACAACACATAATTAGATAACTAGAACAATATTTCTCATTCCACTGTGGAATAGTCAGTATTGGCTGTCAGTACAGAACCACCTGGTGGGTGGGTGGGTGGGTGGGTGTGTGTGTGTGTGTGTTTAATGATAGTCTTTCTGATTTTCTCTGTGATTCAGTGAAGTTGGCAAATGTCCATTGAGAATTTAGCGTCTGCTAAGCACTGTTTTAAGAATGTGTAGTATATTGCTGAACCAAAAACTTCTCCCTCCTCATGGAGCTTATAACAGGGGAAATGACTATGTTAGAATGTTAGTTAGGCATTGTAAGAGGGGTAAGAAGAGAAAACAGACAGGAAGCTGGGGAGAGGGAGGAAACACGATGAAGACAGGTCTTACTGGGAAGATGACAGCTGAGTAAAGAAAGACTGAAGAGGAGTGATGGTATTACCATAGAAAAGCAATGAAAACAGGAGAAACAGCCAGCAAAAAGATGCTAAGTAAGGATGGTGGTGTGAATGGAAGGAGTGTTAGAGGAGGACCAGAGCTTAGCTGGAGTACAGTAAGCAGAGAGGCGGGAGATGAGGCCAGGCGGGCAGAGAGATGAGTCGCACCGCCCCTGCAGGCCACTATGAGGATGCTAGGTTCTATTCTGAATTTCAAAAAGGGAGAATGGCAGGGTTGTGGCCAACAGGAGTTGGCAAAGTATACGCATAGCAACTTCCCAAAAGGAATATAACTATTATGTATTGTAAGCACACACTAAAAAGAATATTTTTTAAAAGAGAGAGAAAAGGAAGGCAAGGACAAAAAACAATGAAATAAAAAGGAGGTTATTGCAACAGGCCTTGGAAAATATGGTGGCAGTTTGGCCCAGACTGGCAGGAGCAAAGGCAGTAACCATTCTGGATGTATTACTGAGGGAGGCAGAAAACTTTCCCAGCGCGATGGCTCTGGGATGTAAAGGAGCAGGAGGGGCCCATGGCTGCTCTCCTCAGCTGAGCAACCGCCACCATCAACTCGAAGGGGAAAGATGAGGGATGGAACAGATTCAGGGACAAAGACCCCAACTATATTCTTGGACATGGGAAGATGTGTAGACTAGGATGCCTAGTACACATCCAAATAGCGATATACAGTAGCCAGGTACATATATACACTTAAAGATCAGAAGAAAGTTCTGGAAAGATATAGCCCTGAAAATCACGGGCACGCATTGCCTTTTGTTTTGTCTGTTTTTTTTTTTTTTTTTTATGAAGAGCAGGATAAAATCATTTCAGGAGTGCATAAAGAGCAGTACCTATGAGATTCTTTGCTCTAGATACAGACTCCGGCGGAAGATGGGCACTACCCACAGATTCTACTTTCCCTGGAAGAGAAACTACGGATCTGAGGAGCAATTTCACTTTCCACATGATACTCCCACTAGACTCGACTTTCATTTTGATCCCTTCCTTTTTTGAAGATTCCTGTATTTGTACTGCTTTCCAAACTATTACTGCAATTCCATAATGTAATCCAATATATTTTATATAACTATATTGCAAATCCAGTGCAACATAGTTAAATAAAAGATCAAAGCCCAATAATATATAGCATAATGTATGGGACACAGTACAGAATTTGAAAGCTTAATGGCACAGTCTGCAAATGAATTAAAGATGAAGCCACTATTTTCAGTTACATATTTTTGTATACTTTTTCTGACTTCATGTGATTTTTGATGAAAACAAGAGGACAAAGAACTTCAGGTTGGAAGGAAAGGTTAAAGTCCTGGTTATATTCTTGTCAACTTTGTAAAGTTTACAAAGGAGTTGTGGTGAGACTGGATTACCATGATTTCCTAAAATCAAAATATTATCTGCTAAAAGTGCCAAAATTACAGGGTCTCTTTATGTAGACAGCACAGCAATTTCAGGTTAAGGTGTTCAAAGTGTGCTTTATCAAACCCCTGCATTGAAGACATCCGAGGACTTTTTACAATTAAGACTAACATACCCTATCAAAAGACTCCTTGGCATAGATCCATTGTGATACAAGTCAGAAATCTGCATTTTTGGTAAGCACCATGGGTCATTCTTCTAATACAAAACTCAAAAGCTATCTCAAACAAACAAGAGTAAGAGAAAAAGAAATAATGAAACTATCAAAATCCACTCAACCAGCTACCAGCACTGTCTCCACAGAGGGTCACCTGATGCAAGCTTGCTGTTCCAGTCACCACAGAATACATGGATCTAAATGGCAAAACTGTACCCTTACTACCTGAGCACTTGGCTGCCTAGCTGTCACACTTCCTCAATGAATCTTTTGCCAACACTTCCTGACTATCCACCTGAATCCAACCTCAGCCAACCCCAACCTTAAATTGCCTGTTTCTGCCCCGTTACTGCATGGACTCTTCTTCCTGCAGTGTCTTTGACCCTTAATCTATAGTGATTTGTGCTGTGTTGTGTTCTGTTTGGCTTTGCTTTGCAGTGTGATGATTCCTCTAAGAACTTCCCCCATCGGACACATTGACAAATAATATTGAAAATAAGTAATTTCTACTCATCTTGGCAGCACATTTTTTAATCTTAAATTTATTAACCCAATAATCATAACATACTTTTACAAAAGTATCAATCTAAACCACTATGCCTACTATACATTTGGATGATAAAAAGTTCAGGACAAGAATTTCTTCTCACTTGGTTTCTCATACACATGTTAAAGTAACATTTAAAAGTCTTAAAACTTTAAAAAATATTCTTTATTTTGAAATACAGCTACTTGACCATACAACATGCAAATATATTGCAGATGTCTAGGAAGACAAAACATCACCAACCAAAAACAAATTTTTAAGTAAAAAACCCTTCAGAAGTTCTTAAAATAACTTGAAGATATATTAACATATTAAATATAGAAAATGCAACCTAGAGTTTAGAGAATTTACCAACATTTGTTTGGGAGAAAAAAATCTTTACCAATTTACCTTTCAATCAGAGTGAAAAAATTTATATGCGAAGACAGAAAAATAAGTAAAACAGTATTTACAGACAAAAATAACATAAAATTAACATTTTTAAATACTTCCAAGATAGAAAGGAAAATATTATTTAGTAGAGTACAAAGTAAATGATACCATGTTATACTAATAAGAAAGTTAATAATTTTGATAAATGCTTAAACTATCTTGTGAATACATAAGTATTTAAAAATATAGAAAATACCTTCGTGCTCAAGAGAAATATTTATTTTCAAACGACCTATCACTGGAAGTGATCTTTAAAAGAAATTTATCATTTTTATCTCCTGCACTTTCACCTAACTGAAAAGGCCTGCACTACTCATCTCCAAAACTGAAGCCTCCTGGGTCACCTTTGACGCCTCTCCCTGCTTACCCTTTTCACGCAAAGACTTTCCTGGTTGTCCCAAATTCCACTTACACATAGCCCTTACTATTACCTTCGTTCACAGGCTTATTTTAAATCTATTGTATTATATAAACAATAAGAGAAGAGGGTTAGTTGATGAAGAACTGCCACCTCTCATTCAAGTTTAACTGGTTCTGTTGTTACATGCTTCCTAGCAAGAGAGTTTAACATATTAAGAAACTATGACAACATTAACTGTCGATTATTTTATACCATTCATTGGATTTCTTTTGATATTTAAAGGAAATGACAGAAAATCCACATAAAACTCTTGAGAGAGGAATCTGAAGGGTAAGAAAACAAACGTAATGTTGCAGCAAATGTTGCTAACAACTGATTGTCAGCTCAACAAACCAACACACTATGAATGACTGTCTCTAGGAAAACTCAGATTGAACAAAGCAATTATCACTAACGAATGTCTGAACTCGTCAATAGGGTCAGTCTTGCAACTTCCTCCCAAAGAGGTTGAACTTGTTAAAACAACAAAAATAACAGAAACTTTTTTGTACCAACACATACACAGAATCTACAAAGGATCAGTCAATTTGTGACAACAGGCCCTGGAGTTTGTTTCTTCTCCATCCAACATGAGTGTCATCCACTCTTACTAAGTATATGACCACAATAAAAGTCAAGAGATGCTTACACTACCACCCTAGAGTTCTAGCCATTAATTAAAAGCACATTTTCTACAACACAGATTAATCTGAACGAGGTTTCCAGGGCCCTATGGATGAGCTTCAAGGACTCGACAAAACTTAACATGTAAACTCATCTGTATGTTTTTCTGAGTGTAGAAACCAATGCATTTATCATACTCTTAAAACAAGATAAAAAACTAAGAAAAAAAGGAAGAATGTAAAGACACAATATGGTACAAAGAAAAGTCTAGTACTTGAGATAAAGTGTTCACATCTGAGTTCTGTCTACGCAGCCTTACTTCCTTGATCATCAATTTTCTAGGTTGTGAAAATTTTTAAAAATGTTATTAACTAGGAGGATTAAATGGATGTAAAGTATCTCATGCAGTGTCATCAATCAACTGTTTCTAGTACTTGCTTTAATAAAACAGAAGTGCACTAATATCGATAAAAGAGAAACATTTTAAATCAACCATTAACTGTGACTGTATTATTTTTCTTTTTAAATGCAGTTTCATAAAAATATGGATTGGCCCTGTCAAATAACCGCAATTGTAGTAGCCTAAAACCACACAAAATTATTACTGTTGTATAGATCAGGGAGTCAAAAAGCCAAGTGGGTCTCACAGGGCTAACACCAAGGGAGGCAGCCTTGCTGTGTTCCTTGCGGAGTTCTAGGAAAGAATCCAGCCCTTGACTTTCCCTGTGTCATCGCCACATCATCCCCATCACTGTCCCCATCGTCAGGGGTCCTTCTCCCACTCCAGCCCTCCTGGCTTCCTCTTTCATTTTTCCAAGAGGTTTGTGACAGCAATGGGCTCACTGGATGACCCAGGATAACCTACCCATGTTCAGGAAAAGTCCACTCTTCTGGGTAAGGTAACACATTCCCAGGTTCTGGGAGTTAGTACATGATGTCTTCGGTGGCAAGGGGGATGTTATTCTACCTCCCACAGACCCCTTGACATAGTTCAACATTATATTAACACTGGTGCCAAGATTTATTCACAACCTGAAATATCAGACACCTCACTAATCAATCTTTCTTCATTATTTCAAAATTAATCCGTTTTTTAAAAATTACACCACTTAGTCTCATATTAACCATAATTGATAAATATTATATTTCCTTTTTGTATATGTCAACATACCTTTTTCTTCAAAATTATTGCCATGATTAGCCAACAGAACACCTGTTATTTTACTTGCCATCATTTTAATTTTCAAAATCATGTTATTTAAAATCACATTCTATTATTTTAAAGTTTGAGAAGACAGAGAAAGAAGCATATTTTAAAAGAGAAGAATACACTGCATGTGCCCATGTGACTTGCCATTACAACATCTTCGCTCATATAACCAAATACGCAGGCCAGACTCACCAGTGGTTCTTTGTTCTTAACGAGGCGGATTATTTTTACGGAGTCTTCCTCATCATCAATGTCATCAGGCATAGGAGGCAGCACAGGATCATAATTCTTTTGAGCCACAGTATCATGTACAGAGAGCAAAGCCTATGAAATGCAAAGGAAGGTTAAAATGTAAGCAAATATAAAATTCTCAATGAATCCAGCTACAAAAAAGTCAAGAGCATTATGATTTTAACATTATAACAAAGCAACTCCTTGAAAAGACTTTCTTACAACTGGAGCAAGATGCACAACACACAAGGCTACGGAAGGCTGCCCCCGGGGCTACACCTGCACCTGCAACGCCACTGGTACACAACAAGAATTGGTACCAAATTTCCTCTAGCTCGCATATTCTCTGCTTTATCCTTAGGAGGGTGGCAGATGGAGACAACGGTGGAATGGGTTGTCACTCTTGGAGGGAGAAAATGAGGCTATGAATACACTGCCAATGGGCCAGCAGAAGCCTGAGAATACAGTGTATCTGTATTTTCTTTCTTCATATTGTTTCACCTTTCAGTAGAAAAGAGAACTGTTGGTGTGACTTGTCCTGTTTTTTACTTTAATTTTAGATACTAGGAACATATACAGAAATAAAAGTATTTCTAGCCACGATCAACTCTACAAAACAATGATATCTTGTCTTTATAAACCAAAGATGAGAAAAACACGGGAACCCAGCATGTCTCTATTATTCCGGATGGGTGGGTGGGTTTCAGACTTTCAACTATCTTGCTTCCTCATCAACCGCACCATTAACCTATAAATCATTCAAGCCAGAAGCCTAAGAAACCATCCCTGAAGCTTCTCCTCTCGCCCATACTCCCAACTTCCCATCCATATTCTACTAAATCTACTTCTAACGTATGTCAAAATTTGTTTTCTTCTCTGTAGCCTGAAGCAAAGACTGGTAAACCACGTCACCTATTTTTGTAAATAAAGTTTTATTAGAACACAGACATGCCCATTGGTTTATGTATTACCTAGTGTTGCTTTTGTGCTATAATGGCAAGGCTGAGTAGTTGGAACAGATAATTTTTCACCTAAAAAGTTGGCAGATTCCTGATCTAGATTACTGAGGATTTTCCACCTGGACTTATGCAGTGGCCTCTAAGTGTCCAGCTGCATTCACTTGGGCACATTTTCAAACTTATAATTCACAGTGTAGGGAGAACGATTACTTTAAAATTTAAACCCTTCTAAAGATGCCCATAGGTAGGGGGAGGCATCAGGCCCCCTAGCATGCTCTGAAAGTCTTGCATACCTCTCCAGTTTACACTATTTTTTCCTTCATTCAACTTGAATAATTCTCATAGAGGTCAAATATATCCAACATAAGCAATATAAAAGTAGGTCCCTTAGTGTATTGATCTCAGCACTTTGTTCAGTGCTTTAATAAATGCTCACAATTGATAGTCATTTATGGAATTTTAGGCTTATATAGTCAATACGTGGCATCTACTGAAACAGAAGAAAAATACCTATTTTAAAATAGTTTTTTGTGACTCTAAAATGTACAACTGTCTCTCAGTATTCAACTGGGACCTGTTCCAGGACCACTCATGGATATCGAAATCCATGAGTATTCAAATAAGGACATTTATAATCTGCAGTATTTGCATAAAATCCACGTCTATCTTCTTGTATACTTTAAGTCATCATTAGATTATTTACACCTAATACAATGTCAATGCTACACAAATAGCTGTTATACTGTACTGTGTGGGGGAAAGGGCAAGATCTGTACATACTCGGTACATCAAATTATCTGAGGAAAGTGTCACTCTTCAGAAGCAAGAAACTAAAGAGTGAAATGTATAAGATCCTAAATTTATACAATTTTTAAGAACGGAACATGAACAAAAAATTTAAAGGCTACAGGAACTAAATGAGGAAGGAAGATGGTGAGCGGCCTCATGCTCTGCAGGAGGCAGCAGCAAGAGCAGTAATGATGTCACGTGTGGGGTCATCGGTGCAAGGATACTGGATTATATACAAAGGTTTCTTGTGTAGGAGAAATAAAGATACTTGCTAATCGTTGTAAGGATCAGATTGCTACGATAAAGGCCAAGTAAACTATATGGAGTCATCATACTGGGATTCATTTTGACAAACCAGTGAAGTTAACACCATCTCTAGAATGTGGTATTATAATTCAAGAAGTCGGAGAAGACTTGGTAATTTTTTTAAGAAAAAATAATTTTTTGTAAGTTTTCACCTTTCCAAAACATTCACTTACCAGAAATTACTCATTGCCTGAGTATGCAGGATAGATGAGGCTTCATTAAAGTATGCTGAAAGAAAAAGTTAAGCTTCCTTCTGGAGGGATAAATCAATTTTACTCATCCTTACGAGCGGGACACTTAATTATGTGGACCTGACAGATACTCAGAACTTAGAGTTCACTCCAGGGGGTCCGGAGCAGTTGGAGCTGCTTGTGAGCTTGATGACTTACAAGGCCTCCTACTCAATTTCCTGAAGGTTTTTCTGGCAACAGGTAAACCCATCAGTGGTGATTGGTGGTTATGGCATATGGAAACACAATTTTCATTTAAATGTTGCCTTTTGAAAGAAAAATGTTTATATTGTAAGAGTCACCATAGTTAAAATTAAAAAATGAAATACAAACTGAATTTTTAGTTGTCTAAAATTAAAATGTTGCCACCTGAAAACGTGTAAAGCAAAGCCTTTACAAATAATAAACTTGAAATCTAAGTGAGTCCAAAGTTAAAGAAAAAGAGACATAAAGCTGGTATTCTTAATACCATCTACGATGCTGCAACTAACTGTTTTATTTTTAAATTTTTTTCATTGGCTCCTTCAGTTCTCAATGTGATGTAAGATACATACATAAATTACCAGACAGCGCTCCTTGTTCATCTGTACAGATCCACCTCCTACCTGCTATTTTCTCTTGTTTATAAAAAATAAAACTTTCCATAATATTTCCTTCAATTTGGGTCTACTAGGGGTGAATTCCTTAGCTTTGGTAAGTCTTTAGGAAGTCTTAATTTTATTGGAAAATCTTTATTGTTAGAAGATATTTTTGCTGGGTATAGAACTCTAGATTGACAGTATTTTTCTTTGAGTATTTTAAAGATGTTGTCTTTTGTGTTTTCTGGCATGTTGTTTCTGATTGGAGAAGTGCTGTCAGTTTTGATCTTCATTCTTTTATATGTATGGTGGGCTTTATTCTTAATTTAAGATTTTTCTCACTAGTTTTAAGTAGCTTGATCTTATGTTTCTTGCTCAAGTACTTTCAGCCTCTTGACTTTGTAAGTTTATACTTTTTCATCAGCTTTGGAATATGTTCTGCATATTTCTTCAAATACATTTCAGTCACTCTCTCGTTGGACATGCCAAGCACATGACTACCAGGCCATTTAAGGTTTCTTTCCTACAGAATAATGTTTTAATCACAATTTTCTAGTCATAGTTTTACACTGCCTCTTTACGTTTCATTTTCAGTGGTCGGCATTGCTGTAAGATACCTTAGTGAGGTGCCTAATATATCAGTCTCATTTCATTGTACTTTGTTTCTATTTCATTAATATTTCATCTCTAGAAGCCTGATTTGTGTCTTTTTGATACTTTCTGATACTTTTTCATACTTCATGTTCACTCATCTAGCATTTAAAATACAGCTATAATAATAACTTTCAGTTTCCTGGTCTACTCTCTATCTGCAATTTCAGGGTTTGGTTTTACTGTTTTATTTTTTCTTCAACATGAGGAATACTTTCTGCTTTCTTTGCATGCTGGTAATTTCTGGTTGACTACAAGTCACATTGAATTTCCTCTTTTTTGATGTTAGGTGTTTTGTCTTTTTATAGATAACACTCTTGGACATTTTTCTGTTACACAGTTCAGCTATTTAGAAACAATTAGATCCTTTAGAAGCCTGTTTTTTAAGGTGAGATGCCAGCAGGATCCAATTTGGGCCTTATTTTTCTCACATTGAGAAAGTTACCTGGTAACTTCTCAGTTCCTGTATACTACTGGGTTTTCCTTGCTCTATGGGGAGAGAAGCAACTATTTCTGTTCCTGAAATGCAGGATATATTAAGCTATTTTCTATTGCTGCAACACAATAGTTGAAGCTGGTTACTTTTATAAAATAGAAAAGGGTTGTTTTGCTTACAGTTTTAGAGGCTGAAAATCTAAGATTAGGCAGTCCCTTTCTTGGCCTAAGAGGAGGGCCCTCTTGTCTGTATCACAACATAGGAAACGAGAAAGGGAATCAGTTGAGTACAAAAGGAACCAAGTACATGGGATGACCTCAGTTTAAAACAACCTATTCTCTCAAAAGCCAACCCCCTTTTCAGGATGAGTCATAGTGCCTACTACAGATCAATGGAAGTCTATGTCTGCGCAGCTCGCTTCTCTCTTACCGTGTTTCCTGAGAACTGCAATCCCTTAACCTCCCTAGATTCCTACCTCTATTATCCTAACTCAGAGCAGCTACTTGCTTCAGCCAGGCTTCCTTCTTCCCAACACAACCTGGAAGCTCTCTAGGCTGGATGGTGGGAGAGCACAGAAGCCATACAATTCGTTTCTCCTCAGTGATCACTGCCATTCCTTGCCTGACTGACATCCAGTGTCTGCAAAACCTGTTTCACTAACCTTTAAATTATTTTCTTAATATGGTTCCTGTAATTTCATTTTGACCCTCATGTTCATTCTTAAATCTTTGCTAAATATACAGTTTGGAGCTGGTATTTATTCCTACTTAGCAATCTTAAATTATTTTAACTATCTTGTGGTTTCCATTATTGCTGCTGATGAATTAGCTGTCTTTCCTTTCTGAGTTTTTTTTTTCCTCTCTGGATATTTTTAAGATCTTCTTTTTGCCCTTGGCATTATGTAGTCTCACTGCAATGTATTTATGCATGAATTCCTTTAAAAATTTTCTGCTTCAAGAAGTACACAGGACTCCCTGAGTCTCTGGAATGTGTCTCTCTATAATTCTAAAAACGTGGCACCCATTATCTGTTAAAATATTTCATCATCTTGATACTTTTTATTCTGATCATTGAAACAAATTCTTATTCAATGTAGAAAGCACCAGCCTTAAAAAATTAATTGATCTCATTAAAATTAGAATCCTTTGCTGATAAAAACATAGAAATAGAAAAATGTACAGGAATCTTGTTTCAAGATTAAACATAGGGCTGAAGAAATGGCACAGCAGTTAAATCACTTGCCTTGCAAGCATAAGGCCTTGAGTTTAATTCCCAGCCCCACATAAAGCTGGGCATGGTAGCACACGTCTATAATCCCAGCACTCAAGAGGCTGAGGCTGGTGGACTGTCCTGAATCCAAGGTCAGCCTGGGCTACACCAGTGAGTTCAGGACCAGCCTGGGCTACAGAGCAGGACCCTGCCTCAAAAAACAAATCAAGGAAAGAAAGAAAGAAAGAGAGAGAAAGAGAAAGAAAGAAAGAAAGAAAGAAAGAAAGGAAAGAAAAAGAAAATGGGCTGCAGATCAGTGCAAAGGCTTTGAGTTCAGTTCCCAGTACCACAATAAATAAATAAATATCTTTTTAATATGATTTCCTAATGATTTAAACATTAATCATAAATAATTGTGATGATTATCTTAATTCTGCAACGGTTGCTTTGTATATTAACTTTGTATATAAGTATATACAAAAACCACATCTAAGTATAAAAATATTATTTTCATATAGTTATATTTAAATTTTTGATCAAAATAAAACCCACAAGTGCTATGGTTTGGGTCTGGAGTGTCTCCCAAAAACTGCATGCATTTGGATGTAGTGAGATAACTGTGGAACCCTGCATTCCTGGGAGTTAGAATCTGGCTGGAAGGGGAAGATATTTGAGGTTTGACCTGAAAGGATTGTGTCGGCTTGCTGAGACTGGGGGGCAGAGTTTGCAGGTGTGAGTTGCTGATCTGTGGGCCAGGAAGCGATGGAGGGGCACCTGCCCTTGTGGGCGAGGGTGCCCAACAGGCAGCTTGAAGTAATTAAAGGAAGGAAGAAGAAATACTGCTACAGCTTCTTCCTGAAAAAGCTCTAGACTTGCTGGAGTATCCAGACACCAGCTTGCTCCTGCTTCTGGTGGTTTCTGTCTACAATGCCATGAGCAGCTCTCTAGCCTGTGCCATGTGCTTCTACCATTGCCAGCTGCCTATGAATAGACTGTGTAAGACTTCTGAAACTGTGAGCTGAAATAAATCTTTCCTCCCTTAAGTTGTGGATGTTGGGCATTTTGTCACAGTGATGAGAAAATAACAGACAAGTAGCTTTAACAAATTTTACATAAAATAAATAGTTTGTATACCACAATCATATAAATCAAACTAGAAATTAACATCCATTTAAATATTAAAAAACAAAACCTAAGAAACCCAGCAATCTTAAATCAGGACAATGAAGTTTTCAAAACTCATTATGGACTTTCATGAAGTTAATGTCAATGCATATATGACATAAACAATGACTGTGGAAGTATACAAAATCTAAAAGGCTATCACCTGTCTTTAAGTGCTCAAACATTAAATGAGGGCAAAATAAACACACCAAGTACTCAACTGATGAAGGGAAATGGAAAAACCAACAGAAAAAAGTAGGAAGAGCAAGATAAAAGAAAAAAATCAAAAAATAAAATTGATAAAACAAAGAGCCAGTTATTTTGAAAGATCATGAAAATATACTGTTTTTGGAATGCACAGAAATAAAAGAGACAGACACACAGGAATATAAGTACATTGTGATGTTGGGAAAACAGGACAGAGCCTCAACTGTGATAGTAAAATGCAAAATATCACTCAGGCCGGATATTGCTCTAACATCCAAAAAGCTTGGTTAAACATTGTTTTCTAGGGAAACTAATAAAATAATTTTAGAAGAGGTCAAAGACTGGATTAAATGAATAACAATAGAAGAAAATGAAAACTACCAAAAAATTTCCTCAGCTGTCACAAGGAGCAATAACTACATAGAAGATTAAAGCTTTCTATTATTTAGAGCATTTCAGAACACAGGAACACATGAACATATTTCAATTTCTTTTCCTTTTTTATTACTACCTTGCTGGGCTCTATTTTTATCTTGGAAGTACTGGGAATTGAATGCAGATTTGCTGCCATGAGCTATGTCCCTGCCTGCCTGTCTGTCTGTCTAACTATCATTTGAGGTATGACTGTACAGTCACGTGTCATCCGTTTGCCTTAGTCTCCGAGAGTGCTGGGATTATAGGTAGATTTTAATTTTTTTTTTAAAAAAAGGTACCAAAACTCAATCCCACGAGGTAAGCAGACATTTTCAAAAGACAGCAGAACTTTAACCTCAGGATGAATTTTGTTTAGAAATACCTAAGCAATATATTAGAAATAAAACATATTATAAAAAGGTTTTATTCTAACATTAGAAGAGTTTTTGCCACAGTAGACAGAGTGTTACATGCCTGTTATCCCAGCTACTCAAGAAGTTGAGGCAGGAAGATCCCAGGGCCCAAGCTAGGCAACTGAGTAAGGCTCAATCTCAAAATAAAAATATATTTTTAAAAAGGCTGGGTTGCAGCTCACCACAAAGCCTTTGGCTTCAATTGTCAAATATTAGTACTACAAAAGAGGATGGTTTACCAATCTATATACATTACTATTCTGCAAACAAATAAAAAATTAGTGTGATTACCTCAATAAATACCACAAGGCATATGACACAATTTAATACATTCTTGCATTACTAAAAAAAGATAAAAACAAATTTTCATAAAATAGAGAACTATAACAGAAACAGCAGCAAACACCATATTTGACAAAACACAGAAGCTTCCCCATTGAAATGAAGGGAAAAAACCCATATCCTTTATTATCAAGTTTTTGAACATTTTTTCCAGTAGGTTATTATCAAGGAAACAACAAAACAAAAATAGATCGATAAACACTAATAAGAAAAAGATAAAATATGCTTATCAACAGTGTGACCTGATATAAGGAAAGGCTCAATGAAAATATCAAAAAACCAAAATAGTCTGCAAGGCAGTGTAAGATAAATATTTCCAAAAACAGCACTTTTACTACACAGCAACAATCTGCTTATTTAAAACTCTGAAAAAATTACTACTATATAGTAATTTTTATAGTACTATATAGTAAAAACATCAATTTATATACATATATAAGCACACACCTTTTTAATTGTGTATATATAAATGCATATGTACACGTTCATACACTCATGCATGCATTTGTGCACACACAATGCCCCGCCTGACAGTCAAAACCTGGAAAAACATTTGGTAAGAGAATTTAAACTTCATATAAAGAACACTATTAGACCTACATAAATGAACAGATTGCCATGTTCTTAGACTGGAAAATTCAATTGCATCTCAGTAGGATTTCTGGTAACATAAAAAGAGGATGCCAAATTTCTTCTGGAAGATTAAATTTGCAAGAATAAGGACAGGAATTTGCCCTGGCTGGACACCACCCTACGATTTGGCCACGGAGGGTATCATAAGTATAAATCAGGCCTGCTCCACCTGCAGCCCACTGTTCTTGTGTCCTTTTTTTTTTTAATCTGCTTCCTACATACACTTCTCAGACATCCATATTTCATGGTGATTTCTCACCCATTCTTTAGTAAGACTGCTATGCAAATATGAAAATAAACAAAAGAAGTCACACAAAATATTTTTCATGTAATAAGATTTAACCAATTATTATTAAAATTTTATCAAGCGGATCTTTCTAACACCATGTCAAACCTCTCAACAAACTGGTTATCAGTTTCCATCCATTGCAACCTCTTTATTCTAAGCTATTCTATGTTGAATGTTGAGTTAAAAATGACTTTTCTTGCCTGAAACACTCCTCTTTAATTACGAACGCCCTTACACCAAGATGATTTTAGAAAGGGTTTAACAAGCTTCTCATAGCCTACCTAGCCTACCTCCCTCTGCTCTGGATGGTATTAACTTCCTACATGTCATCTAAAACCAAGTGAAGAAACTTTCAAGGAATTTCCTGGTTGCAAATCTCCTCTTTGGAGTTTATAGCTTTTGGGCACTCATAAGGCTTAGTATTACATAATTAAGGATTAAAATTAATTAAAAGATTAATATCAAGTAAGATTTCTGCTCTAATCTGGTGAGGAAGTTTAACAACTGTCTGAACCATCTCAAATCAATTACCCTTACATTACTATTGACAGTGAATCTATCTTATATAGCAATACATTCACATATTTACTTATAGGAGTTGAATATTATAGTACATGGATATTTTTACTGTATGTTTATTTTTTCAATATAAACTAAAGAACAAATATAGCAGAGTTTCAAAGGATGTTTTGCCAAGAAAGCAGAAACAAATTTATACATCCAGGCAAAAGTTTTCATTCAACATTCTATATGTTCACTAAGAATGATAACCAGTCATTTTAATTATATAATTATAAATTCAAACGAAATGCTGACTCATAGCACAGACCTCACACACAACTACAGGAACATCGAGTGCAGACTGTAAGGTCACAGCAGCATTGTATGTGTCAAGGACCTCAGAAGCAGATCAGGAAAACTGAACTGCGCCCTCTAGTCACACTCGGAGGAAAAGTCAGTGGTAAACATGGAAGGAAGCGAGAAGAAGGACTGAAGTCTATTTACCAGTGTTTGGTTGGTATTTTACACTGGAAATCTGCTATTCTGTATTGTAAAATGATCTCATATTTTAAAACATGAACTGGTAGAGGGACTGAGAGTGGAGAAATGAGAGAGAAAGAAGAAAACAGATCACTGAAATAATCCTGTAAGAGAAATAGATACATTTGTCAAATGTATTGAAACACCATTATCTGGCCAAGTAAAATAAATCTTAAAAAATTCACTAGCAGGTTCTGTGTTCAGTACTCTTTATGGAAAAAGGAAAACATCTTGAAGCTACATCATACTTGCCAACTTAAATTCTCAGCTTCTCAAGTCACCAAGCAGTTTGTCACAATATTATAATTTTTAAAAGTCCAATTCTTTTTCCTTAATGAGCTTTAGGCTACCGAAATTATGCACTCTTTAAAAACATTTACGTGAAAATTGATGCCTGAAACAGACTTCTTCTGAAGGCTCAGCAAGTGGCACTCTTATAAGGTGTGTACTGCAGGTGTAACATGTCCTCACCTTCACATTGGGTTTTGACAGTAGTTTCAACAGCTCTCTGATCTCACTGTTTCGCGGCCTGTTCTGAAGCTCTTCAGCCAACTGCAAGGGAGATTACATCAACATCCATCATTTTTAGCAAGAGCATTGTGAGGTCTGGTATGTCACAACCAAGAATCTATTTTGCTCAAGGTTATCACTTTTCAGTGTTTGAGGAGGAGTCAGAATGAAAAGAAAAAAACAAAACAGACCATCAATCAAGGCTGTCCTTTTTTCACTCTTGGTAGACTAGATCCAAGCCTAGGCTCTCAGCAGAATACAACTTCAGGGAGCCTACCACCCCAACCACTTCCTGATTTACAGCGATGAGGGCAAATCCCAGCACCTCATCTAGAGGAATGGCTTCTGCTTGCAGACAAAGGGACACTTGTCAAAGGGACGGGATGGAGCTTTGACCTGGCACAAAAAGAGAGAGAGATGGAGAGAATACACTTCTGAATGAGGTGGTGAAATCCACAGGGTTTCCAAAAACCCACAGTAGCTGGGCTGTTTAGAGCAAGAGAAAAAAAAAAAAGAATGTTCCTAATAGAGTAAATGACCTGAAACTTTTATTATGTTTACCTACACAGACTATTAAGTCTATTAACTATAAATCATGTTAATCATAAGCCCGTAAGAGTCTGACAGCTTCTCGGGTACCAAATTTCTGACTATTTTATTGTAAGAATTCCACTTGCTGGTTCTACCTAAAGAAAGAACTGGAACTCTGAACCTGCCTCCTGGTCTCCATTAGGAGATCCAGGATGTTTTCACCACAAAGAAACGATGTTATGTTTGAGGCAGTGAATAAAGATATCACATTGTGTCCCATAAATATACATTTATCATTTGCTAAATAAAGATGATATGAAACTTTTAAAAATCTTTCTATCAAAAGTTCTGTTCAATTACAGGGAAGAATCAAAAAATCTGTATGGAGAAAAGATTCAAATGGAAAAAAAAATTAACATTATGAAATAAGTAGTGTATAATCCAAAATATAGAACTGTATTTTTACTGGCAACTTTTCTTACTGTATAAAATTCTCTTTGCCTCTGTTTCTATCATCCTGAAAACTATGCTTTTTTTTTAATCTCTGAAAAAGAATCTTTCGCTAAAAGAGAATCATAATATATACAGAAAGTAAAGTCATACAATTGACAGCTTCACAATACAAAAAGTACTGTACATTTTTCAAGATATTATTTTTAGAGAATTTTTAAATGACAAAAAGGCTCCTTCTATTTACTAGTCACCTTATATAACAATATCATTTAACATTTCAATATGTTGCTCTGGCAAATTAGAATATAATGTAATCTGCCCTGCTTACATAGTAGTTTTTAATTTTCATTCTTATTTATGTATTTATTATTTTTGCAGTGTTGAGGATCAAACCCAGAGCCCCTATCTTCCACTACAGCCTCAGACTATAATTTAAATACACACACACACACACACACACACACACACACACACACACACACACACTCTACATTATGCCTGGGGCTCAATTACATTGATTTCTAACAAGTATTTTCCTAAATACTGAACAGTAAATGTTTTAAAACTGATTTTTGGGGAGACTTCAAGCGGTGACTGCTGCAGAACACAAGCAACTTTATTGACTTGCAAACTTTCAAATTCAACATATACATTGGAACGTATATCTACTGTCCGTAGACAAAAAGGAGAAAGTGCTTAAGGCCTACATCAAGAGCACACAACTTAGATATCTATTATATATGCTTCATTTTCTAGCTTGAAATATCAAAATATATCTTCTACAGATGACCAATCTTGCCCTTATTATATTTATTACATTGACACATTGCTAATATGAATTAGCTCACTTTATGAGAGTAAGGAGAGAAAATGAAAAAGCAACAAATCGCTGCAGGCTACCACCACCCACGACGCCCCTCTCCCCCCGTCGCCTGTCCCCTACAGTTTATCCAGGTGTGCGCTCCCTGCATCCGAGTCCGACAGCTAACAGTAGGCATCAGCAAGTGAGCCCCCTCTCCCAGACTTAAAATAAAATTATAGCTACAGGAAATTAACTACTCCATCAATGCCAACTGCTTCTAAAATTTATTTTTTGGTTATGATGGTAATTTGGAAAGGTCCAAGCTCCATAAATCCTTACTATGCTTTCTGATCCGTTTTACAAACAATCCTGTCTTTTTTTGGCTTCACAGGCCTCGTGCTTATCCTAGCACCTGTCATTTTTCAGCACTGTCAGCCATCTAACTTATCTCATTTGTCTTTATTTTTCTAAAGCGTTCCTCTTGTCTGCGACTTTCTCCGAAGGCTGACAGTTTCTCTCTCCCCACAAAGTCTGAAGCCTAAAACTTCTATGACACACTTACCGAAGCAGAACGTGACCACGGCTACATTCACAAGTTTGAAAATGGAAACGTGAATGGAAATGAACGTTAGATCAGCCTAAGCTCAGCGATGACAGGGCTTTGGGAGATATATGCAACTTCCTCTGGTTTTCACTCAAAGGATCACACATGTCTGTCCGCATGGGGATGAGCCCCACCTCAGCCAGGTCTGCAGCTGACATGACCCACGAGCTCACAAAGGCACACTTACGTCATCGGCCAAGGCCGCCGCGCCATGGAGAACGGGCACTGGGCTCTGCTTCTCGTAGTAATGGAGTTTTTCATGAATCTGGAAGAAAATCAGCAGAGGGATGTGAGTTCATCTATCTGCTCGCAAGCAATCGCGGACACATACGGACTCTAATAATTTTACACACAATTGGAGCCCTTGTGCCTAAAGAACCTTGTGGGTGACACAGACTGTGTGCAATTCACTGCTATAATACAGTGCGTACAATAACAAGTTTAATGAAAAAAAATCTTCATCAAATAGAACTCACATAAAAACAAAGACCTTCGTTTTTTTCCCTTGAATAAGCATGCTAGACTTTGAAATCTGTAACGTCAAATGTATACTGCTTCAATGCTTCAAATATCAGCAGTACTTGTGTTCTTGTGTAAAACATAAATCATAAATTAAGGAGAGCAACTGGTGGCCAGCTACATTCCGGCAGGTCAGTGTGCGGAGCCATCAAGAATGTGAGAGTGCCTAGCATCCCTGGTCCAGAAACACCTCCGTACATCTACCGTCCCACTACTCATCTCCCGCTTTGTTCAAATTGTTGACTTTGCTCCTCAAATTCAAACTACAAAGATGCAAAGTGATTTCTCATTGTTTGGCCTAAATAAGATTGCTTTTCACATGGAAAAACAAGATACATTTATAAGTAAAAAATAAACGGGTCTTTCACTTTCCATCACTGTAATCCAAGAAACCTATTTTAATGCTTTATAAGCCAAACTGAGTGCCTAAAAAAAATCCCGTACTACACTGTTAAGAAGTGAAAACCGCTCTGACAAACGCGAAGCTGCTGGTACTTAAGTTTCATCTACTGCAGCTCTTACGTAGGTGTCCTTAACATTTTATACTCAAAAGCTCAAAAACTCACTTTGCCTCTTCTTACTTACAGCAGAAGAAAACTGCCCCCCTGTATATATGAAAAACAGTTGCATCTCACAATTTCCTGTCTTTAATAGGAATCAAATAATACACTCTTTAATTATACTCAAAGCTAACTGAAATCCCTTATAAAAGTCTGGAAGATACATTTAGCCTTGATTAGCCAGATGCTATTGCTAAGAGAGGATTCTATTACCTTTTTGGCAACCTGGTCCATAATGTAAACCAGGAGGGAAAGAATTCTGACAGTTATAATATTACCAGAATAATCAGGAAACCATTTTACTTAATATCTTGCAACCTTTAAATATTTATCACATCGGGGAAGTAAACAAATTTTAAAGAATGTAAACTATGAAATTATGAAGTATAATTTGAAACAAAACCCTGACCTACTAAAAGCTACATTAACTTTGTTTAAATAATTATCGTGAATTAGATCTCTCAACCTACATGAGAATGTTGAATAGAACTCATCTACCTTTATTGCAATGACTTGTTTAAATGCTATACAAATAGAGGCTTGCATTTATTCAGAACTTACCATGTGCCTGTAATAGCTACATAAATGTTAGCAATACTAGAAATGTAATCTTTCATGAGTTTAGTGTTCTCACATGTTAGCCCTCACAAGAACATGAAGAGGTGGACAGTAACTGTCTCCATTTTTAGCCTGTTACACTGCGACAGTTGAAGAGCCAGAGCTGGGCTCTCAAGCCCCCGCCCTCTCCTTTGACACTGGGTATCTTAACCATTTTCCTGCCTCTCAGATGAATATTTTTCAAGCCTTGGTTCTCACTGACTTCTACTACTACTGAATGTGACCTGTCTGGAGGACACCAAAGGGATAAACAGATTTCTCTCCAGTTTCTTCTCTATCATCTTCCAGGTGAGATTACAGCCCACCTTCCCTGCACTTTGTACAAACTGAAGAATTTTTAAGTGTTTTTCTAGAATTTCAAAATGCTGACAACCTCATCCTAATTTGTGTTGTAGTTCACTGCACAATCTCAAAGATTAAAGTTGGTAGAAAGAAAAGATGCTTTCTGTATAACTTTAAACTACTCACTGTTTCTAAAAAGATGGACAGCAATTTAAATTTTGTTGGTATGTATATTACTAAAGGAAGAAAATGATTTTATGCAAATAGATAACACTTGTGGATGTCATTGAAAGCTTTCCAATTAGATTTCCATTGGCACTGAGATGTTCCCCAGCTGTATTGAATGTGGACAGCCACTAATCACATGTGGCTTTTGAGCTCCTGAACTATGGCTAATGGACTCGTGGAACTGAATTTTTAATTTTATGTAATTTCACACATGGCCAGTAGCTTTCCTGCTGGAGAATATGCCACAGTTTCATATTACATATTCTATAATTTACCTTTATATCCCAGAAATTTTACCATAAAATTTCATAAAATTTCACTCATAGTTTGGAACATTTTAGGAGCCAGCAGGCCAATGTTTAACCTAAGAGGTGCCTTAAACATCAATAGGCAAACTAGCATTGTTAGCTATGAGATACAGTCAAATGTGAAAAATCTATTTAAATAAAAATAACTGAATAAATATTTCTTGGTGTAGATTCAACCACCTAACAGTGTACTTTTCTTTTATCTGAGTAACAGGAAGAGGAGAAAGATTTGAGGGAGAAAAGGAGTTTTGGATAAAGATGTCAGGAGAAAGCAGGAGAGTTTGGGTAAGTTAATTTTATATAACAGAGTGAGACCTTGCCTCAAAAACAATTTTATATGACAAAAAAAATTTCAAAAGATCATTAAATAGTGCCATGTGGAAGTATTTAAAATATTAGTCAGAACAAAAATTTCAAAATATTTATTAGGCTCAAACAGTACAGGTTTCTGAATCCATATGGGTTTGTTTTCTATAGTTACATATGTAATCAAAAAGAAATCAGAAAAACTGAAATCATTTTGACATGTAATGAATGGGTTCTTGTAAGAAAGCTACAATTATCTTCACTTGTATACATCCTGAAAATAAGTACTTAATTTTAGGAAAAAATCTGATGCTAATAATCTAATGTTAATTAGTCATACATATAGTACATTTATTTTTTAAATTAAGCTCCAATGATCAACATGGGAAAACAGGTTAGTAAACAGTTCTAATACAATCTTCCCTGCTAAACTTCTCAATGAAGTGCAGAGGAATGTACATACATTGAAAACCCTACAGCGGTTTTCTGAGTTATATTCAACAAACCAAAGCCGTAAACCTTTTCCTGGCGTCTAAGTACAAAACAAGCACAGAAAATGATGGCTCAGCATGAGCCAGGAATCAGCCCCTGTGGGCATGCACTGCCCCCCAATCTAATCTCTTCACTTAAAACACGGAACTGGAGGTGAGGAAAAGATTATCATTAAAGAGAAAGTCTGAAAACACCCCCATAGCCCTGAAATGCTCTCTCCCCTGAGGTATTCGGTGGTCTTCCTCCATGAAAGCAACTGCGTCTGAAACATTCCAAACAGGTGCCTTATCTCCCAATTTTATTTCTCCTGTCTTCTTAAGAGCAATGTCTCTATTTCTGTTTTTCTCTCTTCTATCAGTTACAGAGAACAGTATTTCCTAGAAAACGTTTTTAAAAATCTGACTTTTAAAAATTTATCAGAATCTACTTAAGTGAGACTTTTAGAACGTACTGGTGCTCCTGTTATCTACTTGTTCCTCCACCACCATTCCTTTCCTGGAGTGTCTATTCCTCATCCTCACCTTCACATATCTTTCCATAAGACTGAGTTTACTTTACTTCAAATAATCACCTATGGGTTATGTTATTGTTTTCTAATTTTTCACCTGTAACTTAATCCATTCCTTCTTTCTTGATGTAACTCAACACTAAAATATAAATCACGTGCTTCATATTACTGGAAACAAACACTACTTTTACTAGTTCATAAAATTTTGACTAAAATATTTCTCATTCTCAGAGTCCACTTAAAAACAAAACATTGCAAAAATGTGACTCTAGTCTTTCTATTTAAGAAGGGTGATGTAGCCAAAAAAAGACACCTCATCACATGCACACTGGATACTGTTTTATTGTGTTTCCATGTTCTACAAGGTCCACAAAACAGCATTGTGTAGTGTATATTCAGTCAATGTAACTTCTGCCATTACCTTAGTACTACTTAGGAATAATTAAGGGCTAGGGAACTAGGTCAGCAGTTAGAGCATTTGCTTAGCAAGTGCATGGCCGTGCATTTAATTTCGCAGCACCACATAAGCCAGGCATGGTGACACATGCCTGTTACCCCAGCACTTGAGTGGTGGAGGCAGAGGGGCTGCCATGTACTCAAGGCTGACATGGGCTACAAAGTGAGTTTATAACCAGCCTGGACGGTGGACGATAGAGTGAGACCCTATCTCAATAAAAATAATAATGATAACCATAGGGCATGAACATCAAGATTATCTGTGCCACTAATGATAACATGACAAAGGACTAGATCATAAAGCCAGAGATGAAATAGCACACTTGTCATTCATGTGATGTTCTAAATTTCTTTTTTCCTTTTAGTCACAGTACATCGGTTTGTTTTTTTTTTTTTTGATACAGAGTCTCACTCTGTAGTTCAGCACATGATTCTTTAAACATTTTTTAAACATACTAATTATTAGCATCACGTTTTTAGAATTTTAAACATTTAAAAATAAAACACAATAAATACTTGCATGACCAGTATCAAAATCCAGATACTTACCAGGTATATTTGCTTGAGCTAGTTTATTAACTAAACTGCTGAACTAAGGCCAAAGACCCACCCTTCTACCCCGCCTTGTCCCTCTCATCCAAGAAAAAATGCTGAAATTCTTGGAGATAACCTCGTACTTACTTTGCTATTTTGAATCATGTATGTATCTGTAAATAATATGTGCTACTATTTATTTCTTTCATGTACATAAGTAGCCCCTGTTTTGTTGGCAAATTTATACTTCACTCAATATTATATGGATATGTGTGGATTAGTACATGTATTTCTACTTGATTTAACAACACAGAAATTTTCTACCATATTAATTATATGCCCATTCTTATGGATACACACTCATAAGAATTTATACATCCATTTTTCACCAAAGGACAACACAGCTGTTTCTATTCTTCTACCTCTGAGCATCCTTTTGCAGGAGTCATCCTCCCCTGGGACAGATGCCTTGACTTGATCAGAGGATGTCCAGTTTGCCCACACTCGGGGTAACACACTTCTGCCCATCGGATGGCTATGAAGTGGAACCACACGGTGGTTTTAATCTGTATCTTCTCCAATGTAGGACTTGCTTTCTCCAAAGAGTTAGCAAAGCAGGGCAGCTAAGTGCTTCCCTGCTCCAAGCCTGAACTACAGCTGGGAAGTGACTGCTAAGTCACAGGCTCCGTTTCCTATAATGCTCAGCTTCTCTCATCCCTGCAGCTGATGAGCATAAACCGAATGCCGCACCTACATTGACCCCTACAGAAATGGGGTGCCTCCCCCATCCCCTTCCTTGTCCTCCACTTGGATGCAAGTCACAACAAGACCTGAGGGGACAGCAAAGCTGTCAGACAGAAAGACCTGGGTTCCCCGAAATACCCTCTGAGGAAGAGTAAGCCATAACTTGGTATCACCCCAGGGATTACTAAATGCATATTATCGGATACCACGTACAAAACACTATACTGCACCGCACAAACATCTACAGGTATTACATGTTAATAAAAATATTTAAGGACAGGGAAATGTTAACTATTCTGGCTTGGTCATTCCACATTGCATGCATATATCATGTTAGGATATTGTAACTCGTAAATTTGTACAGTTAAATTTTAATAGCTTTTACTGCACTTAAACTATTATATTTTCAGACTATCTCTCAACTGTTTACCCTATTTTAAATAACTCAGTAGTCCTGAGAACCAGAAATTGTCATTTTAGGATAGCCAAACTCATGCAGATTTTCCTTAAGGCTTTCTCTGCATTTTGTTTCTGAAGAAATCACCCCCACATTCATGGAGAGGTGCTCTTGTGGCTCCTCCGAGTACAAAAGTTAGGACCCTCCTAGACTTGACAGAGAAAAACTGCAAACCCCTAACCATGGGCCAACAGGTCTATGGTCACAAATTCTTAAAGTAGACTTTCTTTGGTTCCTATCTAATCCCAGAAAGATACGCGTCAGATTCTGTGCTATCTCCCTTAGACAGTCACCATAGAAAGTAGCTGTTTCATATGGGTGTCTCAAGACCAATTCCTCACCTTAACCACATAAATTTCAGGGGAGACAGAAACCGCCAGCCAGTCCCTAGAACACAGCATCACCAACAGCTACCAGAACAGTAAGCACTTCACCTTTCATTTCTAAAACAAGGGGATTTCCTTTCCTTTTGTTCAAGCTTAGCAAAGAGTGTAGAAGAATCTTTGCCAGTGCTAAGAAACAGCCTGCATAAATGTTATTTTGACAATACTGAAAATAGCTACGGTGTAAATAATGAATCAAATCAATTTACTCAATAAATAATTAACAGTACTGGAGGTTAAGCCCAGGAGTGCTATGCCACTGAGCAACAATCTCAGGCTTTTATTTTTTTTAACGAGGGAGAGAGGGACAATATTTTGCTAAATCACCTAGGTTGACCTTGCACTTGAAATTTCTTTGCCTCAGTTTCCTGAGTAGCTGGGATTAAAGTAATGCACAGCTGTGCACAGCTTCAAACAACTTAGACATGGCTGAAGATCTGTACTTTCCCTAGTACTGGTAACAATATTTAGGTCAAAACGTTTTAATAAATAGGAAAATAAACCAAAAACTAAAAATAAAAGAACATTTTCAATTACCCAGAATTCTAGAAACTAAACTGTAGAAACTGAAAGGATGGGTTAAGTATTTAAAATAAGTTAACTCTTGTGTCTAATGAGGCAGTAACCATTTCACTTAAGCAGTATTACTGTGAAAGGAAACAAAGTCTCTTTTTATTTTCAGAAGAATTAAGGTCAATTTATTTTGGAGCTTTCAAGAGTCATTATGTTCATGTGGCTTGTGTGACTGGTTTTGGCAGGCATACCTACCTGATCTTCACGATGCTTATACACCTTGACCAAGGCAGGCAAGCACACCACCACTATGCCACACATCCACCAGCCCAGTCCATTAAGTAAAAAACAAACAAACAAACAGAAAACTCACCACCAACAAAAAAGAAACAGTTCATGTAATACGAAATTCTTTTCTCAGGTTAAAACAGAGCCCCTTGCCATGCTTTTGTCCTTAGGCCTTGTTTGTACTGCACAGCGTGCACAGGCACTGGTGCTCGTAAGGACAGTTAAAAGCAAAGCTTTAGGTCAGTGACTTCTCCAGCACACAGCCAGGGATACTGACAGCAAAGCCTGAGCACAGGAATCACTGGGAAAATTGGTACTCTACTTTCAGCTTAAGAAACGGGACTCGGAATATCTCACTGTGGATGAGTAATTCTTACAAGGGATGTGGCTATGAAATCCTGCAAAAAATATAAAGATGAAGAAAATAGTCTGAGGGCTTAAGTGAGATTCTTAAAAAGTAGTAAGTCATCATCTTTTTCACGGTGAATGAAAATGTAGTGACTGTATTTAAAACCACCTCTCTGAAAATTCTCCACAAATCAGATTCCCAGAAGAATATTGTAGAGAAAGAGACTAGCCAAGGTATATTTTGGAATTTTTTTAGCATTTGAACAATAACAACAACAAAAATATGAACTTGAATTACCCAATCTGGAAATATACTGCCTGTTCCATTTGGAAATGACCCATTGTTCATATATGTATCTTTCATTCTTCTCATATTTAATGAATAGATTTGCCATTTTTAAAAATCTGTGTTTTAATATTAACAGAAAAACTAGGAACTGCTAAAAAGTGCATGGGGCAGTAGTGGGTAGTAATACAAAAGACAGTATAGAACTTGGATGGGCTTCGACATACTACCGTAAGCGATTATCAATACGTAGTACACTTGCTTATAGTTTCCATTTTAACAAGCAAGCACCATAATTATAGCTGTAAAATAATTTTTCAGTAACAAAAGAGAAAACAAATTTTCTTCAATAGCAGCAAATCAACTATCCAGGGCCCGTGGGCTGGAAGAGTTCAGGGGTAGCTCTGGCTGGTCCATGAGCTCCTGCAAACTGTATGCAAGTTGTTTGCATGTACTTCTTCTAGGGAAGATAATAAAAAAATACAGATGGATGTTTGATGCTAAAGGTTTGAACCTCATCCACTAGAAAATGCAACAAACCATTACAAGACATGTATCTTGATCTATATTTCATTCTGTTTTCCAACACAGACTGAGAGGAAGAGGTGGGCAAGGCTGGAAACAGGAACCCGTACAGAGGACAGTACCCCAAAGGTTCCTCTGGAGGTTCCTCTGGCTTTTCTTCCCTTCTCCCTACAGTCAGATAGACTCAGGCCCCTTCTGTATCCTCTGGGTCCCACCCGATCTGCAACGTTCCCCCGATGCTGTAGAACAAGCTTTAATCCTCCCAGCTACCGCTTTCCCTGCTGCCCCAATCTAAGGATATAGAGAGACCCAACACGTGCTGGGGAACTTTAGTACTATCTACATGGGGAAAAGGGCAGAGGAATAGGAAAATAAGCACGATGACCTTATAAAAATTTTAGTTTTAAAAAACAAAGTATCAGTTTAATCTATTGAGAGCCTTGGAGTCATATAGATCTGAATTTAAATCTCAGTACGGCTGCTATTAGGCAACTTACTTTCCTAAGCCTTAGTTTTCTCTTACCTACAATGGACAACAATTAGGCCCACTGCATGAGGTTATGGTAAGAATTTAGGCCAAAGATAAAACACCTGCACACCCTCCACTGGTACTTCATATATGGAAGATACAAGCAAGATTTAAAGATAAAAATCAAAGCAGAGCTGATACTATCTATGTTTGTGAGCAGAACATGTATTTCTAAGGGGCACTAAATAAACACCACCTCCCTTGACTTTCACTCAAAAGCTGTGAAAGACAAGGGGCAGCAGGACTAAAGGAAGTTGCTGCCTGGATGGACACAGAAAGGGCAGAAGTTAATCACAGCCAGTAGCAAATGATGGAGCTGAGAAAAATCACAGTGAGATTTATAGGTTGAAGGAAGTTCATGATGAAAACTCAAGGCCTACATGTTTACTAACAGAGAAACAGGATCTATCCTGAAGGAACCATTGCTCTATTCACTCTATTTCCCGAGAAGATTCTACCTTTAGTGAGAAGAATAAATTCCTCACACAGAAAAAAAAAAAAAAAAAAAAGGTAGTACAGCTGCATGGAACAATATTTAGGAAAAATTTTTAAAAAAAGAGTAACCACTGGAATTGTTTCATAGAAAGGGACTTATCATTGTTGTTTGCTACCATCTGCCATGGAAATGTAAATACTTTCGCTTGCAATCCCAAGTTCTATTGAAATTCCTGAGGAAACACAACACATAATTTTAAGATGAGCTAGGAGCAACCAATTAGGGAATGTGGAGTGCATTCCAACGTGACTCTATGAAGAATGTGTATTAAACAGGAACCAGACCTCATTCACAATGAAAATACCTAGAAATCATAAATTAGTTGTCACTTCTCTACTTAAGCTTTCAAATGCCCTGGAGATTAGGGGTATATCTGCCAACGGATTTAGAAGTTCAGGCTCATTCTGGGCCCTGCGTGACCTTGTCTCAAGCCAGTCTATACCAAGTTCCAACCACAGGGACCTCCTGCTAGGTCTTCAAGTTAATCAGGTCCCTCTCCCCTCAGGATCTCCTTTCTGTCTTCAGTGCCCATGAGTCCTAGCTGGAGAGAAAGAAGAGGGAAGTGCCCACACTCATTTCAGAGTCTCAGATCAAAGGTCATTTAAAGACACTTTCCCCATCATTCCTAGCCAACCACTATTATTACTTCTCCAGTATCAGCTCTGAGCACTCCCTACTGGTTTTGCTTATTACTGTATCATACTTTATTATTTGCATTTTTATTGTATGTACCTGTGTATACCTGTGTCTACAGGTAATGAAATCCATAGACTTGGAACAACATCCCTAGAATTCACCACTATGTCCTTATAGACCACATAAAATAGATATTCAAAAATTATAGCTATTATTTAGTGCTGAATATAAACACAGTGCAATACTCGGCAGCTTGGTAACTTCCCTTAAGAGGATAGTGAGTGCAAATTTTTCTCCTTGATCCAAAACTGATGAGTAGAATCCAAAGCTAAGAAAAAAGAATAAATTGCACATCCTAGGTAAAACCTCCAGTTGAAAATATAGACCTCTTCAGAGCTTCAGAGACAGCTGAAAGGTACAGATCACCTTCATCATCTTAACCCGCCAAATCCCAGCATGGACACGTGTGGGAGGGCGGGCGGGCGCAGCCTGTGTGGGTGCGTGCGCAACAGAACCACAGGCAAGACGACTGTGTGGCCTACGTGTGATGCAGAAGCTTCCCAGAAGTCACATGGGCACCAGTGATGAGGCTGGGCTAGAGCCACCGTGCTGATAATCCAGCCATCATCACAGTAACAGGCTCTGGGTGACACCAACTGTGCACACCAGGAGCACCACAACACTCAGACACTTGTCACAGAGGAAAGATGCCAGCCTGTATTAGCTGGAGAACAGTAGTAAGGTGGCTAATTGGGTAAGAAATATTCTCTCTCTCTCTCTCTCTCTCTCTCTCTCTCTCTCTCTCTCTCCCTCCCTCCCTCCCTCCCTCTCTCTCTCTCTCTCTCTCTCTCTTCCCAGCCAGCATAGTAGAATTTTCTCCTTTCGTAGCAACTGGTCCACTCCTAAGAGGTGTTGAGGTGTTGGGCAGGTTGGGGTAAGTGACAAGCTACCCTAACTCCCTGTCAGCTCTCCTACCCCTGCATGCACTAGGGGACCGGAGAAGGTAAGACTCAAGTCAATGTGAAAACAAGGAAGTATTAGGTTGGCTTTGTAATAACTGAAAACATAATAGAAACCATAGATTTAGCCAGAAATTTTATTAAGATACAGACAAGTTACATGGAGTCTAACACATTTTGGTGCAGTGATTGGAGAAAATTAAAGTTATCTCTCAATTAGATTGAGCTGTTTGATTTAATGGAAACAACAGTAAAGATAAATAATGTTCCCATCTTTTTGGTCTCATAACCACTTGACCCTCTTAAATTCACTGAAATCCCAGAATCCTTATGTGGTTTCTATCTATTGATAACTCTAGTATTAAGATTGAAACTAAGAAGTGCTTTAGACCCACTTGAAAATTGTATTGAAATGACTTCATTTATGAAAAATAAGCATATTCTCAACATAAAATTTTCAGAGGAGTGGCACTGTTTTACAAATAGTTTTTCATTGCTGGTTGAAAAAAATCAGCTGATCTGTCCCATCTACTTCGGCTTTTAATTGGGTGATGTGTGTTGCTTTTTTTGAAGTAAATGGAGAAAATCCAGCCTCACATTGTCTTGTCACTGGAAGGAGGGAAAACACTGTGGTTAGCCTTTCAAGCTAATTTGAGATATGCATTAATACTACACCAAACCTTACAGATGGTAATATCTCAGAGGTGAGGGGTGATATGGACTCTGCAGCCACATCAACGAGCCTTCCACATGCGTAACATCAGTCCCTGGTCCTTCTGCACTCCACATGGCTCTTGCTCAGGCACGATGTTCCAGCATCATATTCCGGTCATCTGGGAAATATTGCTTTACTGAATCATGCAGACTTTCCAAATGTTTGTGCATTCTGTGGTCCCACAACAATAAAATCACACCTGTGAATTCCACCACCAATCTCATCGAACAAGCCACAGGTACAAGGAAGGTGACAACCTCAGGGTGTGGCAGGAACAAGTGTTTCAAATTGCAGTACTTGCTTGGAAGTTCAGACTTCATTCCTGACAGCAACAAAGTTTGTTAACTGTTCTTGAAGTTTCACTCATTTCAGTCATTTGGGGAAAAAAAAAGTCCTCCAAAACACCACTCAATGTGAATAAACTGTACCTTAGAAATCTAAACTTTTATGAAAAAAGCAAGCAGTACAGATCACAAATCACGCAGCCCTCCAGTCAGTTTTCTTTGGGACACACAGAACGCTGGCTCATAGTGAACTGCTCTCTGAGCACTTCTCGTTTCTTCTCTATTAAAAAGGCATGGTTCAACAGCCAAGA
The DNA here is from genome assembly GCA_004027205.1 of Ctenodactylus gundi. NCBI lineage: Eukaryota > Metazoa > Chordata > Mammalia > Rodentia > Ctenodactylidae > Ctenodactylus > Ctenodactylus gundi. Next base: position 323,786 of record PVKB01001972.1, read on the forward strand.
TTAAATGCAACTAGTAATTTTTTTATTGCTCCATCAATATACACTCTTAATGTAACTGCTGTTAGTTTTTTAATGTGAGTACACGATGGTAAAGAACACAATGATCCTAACTACCCCCATTTGGAGTTCTGGTCTTGTGACCTTGACTTGTTTGCTAGCAGCAGCAGTGCGACCCACCAGCGTTGTCACCATCATTGCCAACGTGAACCCAGTGAAAAACGCAAACAGCATCGTGATGTCATCATGAGAATAATGTGACCTTGTCAACTCCTAGCAATCATCTTGTGGACCTCAGAGGTCCACAACTCACGCTTTGAGAAGCACAACTACACACAAATCCTAAATACACAAGTGTCACAAATGATAGAAAATCTAATACTACCTTGTGGCTGCGCCACTCACAGCGAATTACATGACTCTGGTACAGGAATATTAACACTTCTACTCGATGCATCCAACGCGCTTTCTTGAGAATCTGGCGTTTTACCTAAAACCACAGGTCCAGGCCTGTGGTGTGCATTACTCTCCTGTGGCACATATTTATAAAGCATCGTGTGCCTCTGAGGTCTGCGAAGTGGCGGCAAGTAGGTGAAGAAAAGAACAGCTCACTGCCACGGGTTGCGTCCACAGAGACGAGCAGGTCTCAGTCTCCCATGAAACTCCCATTCACTCAATTCCTCATCGTTTCCTTGTTCGCCTTTTTTCAAAGTTCTGACTTTGATGTCCTTCATTCTGGCCTTCTGCTGCAACGGTGAGGACATTTTAAACCTGTGCGATTTATGACAGTGTCCCAGACTGAGTGTCTCTGGCACCGGCCTAGGGCTATTACCATCTCCTCTAATTTACTGAACCTTCTCAAAACTGTCCTTTCCTTTACGCACTGAAGTATGTTTCTCAGCTCTATACTTTCACTTTAGATATTTCTGTGTTCTCTGGTGCTTTTCTGCTTTTAATAACATAAAATGTCATATGCCTACATGGCTACCCTCACAGCTGAGATATTTTATTACATTCAAATATATACTATAGCATACCTTTAAAAAATGGCACTACCCCTGCCCTATTTTAGATGTCATATAAAACACAGTTACCATTCCTCTCTTATTCCTGGCAGACTTACCTAAAATTTTTATCTTCCTACGAAAACCATTTTTCACTATGAATTAATTTTTTCATGGAAAATCAAAGCTGCTTTTATATGGCAAATTTTGTACACATGAATAATCAAATAACCCTCTCAGTCAGAAAGAAACAAAACTTTGTAATAGCTTCTAGAACGATGACCACTAAGTAGACACGAGAAATTTAGAATCTAAGTATTTTAAATCTTATACCAAAACAATTTTTCTTCCCACCTACAAAGTGATACCTCCCAGCCTTCGAAAGTATAAGTTCAAAATATGAGTAATTTATCTCTACCAAAAAAATTAAACTTCAATTTTCTAAGGAAATTATTTTCTCAACTTTTCACTGTCATAAATCTTTAGAATTGTGTGACTATAATAAACTTTATAGAAATAAAATTATAAAATGTTTATATATTTCATATCAAAAGATCACAGAACTTGGGTTATTTCCAAAAGGCAGAAGGCTAACGTACTGTTGCCGATATAGTGTGGAAACCTGAGATCCAAGTCACAATTCCCAAAGCAACTGAACTAAATTTTTGGGTTTAAATCTATCATACCTTATCATTCTGATATTAAGCTAAAATTTCCTCTTAGCTCAATGAAGATAAAGCATTACTTTATACCAAAACCTACATGAAATAAGATTTAGACCTAAGCATGCAAAGATAACAGAAGGGGCAGAAAAGCAGTTTTCCTATCACATTAATATTTTATATATAAAACTATTAACAATCCCACCAAAAGAGAGAAAAGTTAAGTTGAAAAAATGCAGACTGAGATCTTCCAGTTTCCAAATAGTGATTAAATCCACAAATTTATACCTTTTTTAGAATCCCACTGAAATTACTAAGTAATACATAAAAATTTTAATAATATACAGGAATAGCAGCAAAAATAATGGCATGAAAGGGTCTGGAAATACTGATACATTTTTAGAAAAGCTGAAAATACAGACCGTAGAGAAAACCTACTGAATCATCAGACTATACTCAGTGCTGTAAAAAGTAGCTAAGTGTGGCCCTCAGAGATGCAAAGAACCCCAAGCCCAGAGAAGCAGTGGCTCAGAAACAGAGTGAGAGAGGGGATATTTTAACCTATCATTCCACACTAACTTCCAAAGTGTGTAGTCAGTGGTCCCCTACCGGGTGTCCCTTCCCATGGCTTGCTGCCTTGGGTCAACCATCCCCTGGATACTGGCTGGAAACAGTGACTCAAGTCTAGTGAACTGAAATGGGCAAAATTGATGGGCTTTCCTTTCTGAGACGAGGTGATAAATGGCGGTGGCCTCTGTCTGGCTGACAATGCATGCTGCCCCTGTCTGTCCCCCTTTCTTGTTCAGCCTCTGCTTCATCCTACCCATCTCTTGTAACTTCTGCTGCCCTGATACAAGGATCTTGTGATTACAGTGAGGCCTACCACCTACCACCGCATTTCAAAATTCTAAATTTAATTACATCTACAAAGTCTCTCTTCTATGAAAGGTAACACAGTTACAGATACGGGAACAAGGACACAAACACCTATCCTGTCTACCAAGCTGGCCTTCCAACCTACCCGTGATCCGGGCACTCTTCCCTGTCTGAACACAGCCCCCACCACGTCCTCCCTTCGGCTACTTGCAGGCCACAATGTGTTTTTCTGTATCTTAGATATGCTGAAATCTTTCACAACTTAGAACATGTACTTGCTATTTCTCTGGTCTCCAGATCTCTGCCTCTAGGTCTCTACAGATGATGACTCGTTGTCACTAGACCACAACTAAAAGTCACCTCTTCGAAGGTGTCTTCTGTGATCCTCAATTACTCTCTTCTTGTTGTTTGCACAGCACTAGCCACTACAGAAACTGTCTCATTAATTTCACTTCTTTAATAAAAAAATTCTTTGAGAAAAGAAAGCTGTGGTTTGTCATGCGCACCCCTATGTTCCCAGGGTCTAAAACGTTCCAAGATACTTTACACATACTCAAATGTGTATAAAATAATTAAGGTGTAATAGAAAGAATTTGGAGTATGAGTGCTTATGACAGGAGAGCTAAGTGTCAAGGACAAGTCCTGGGTTTTTCCATGAGCTAGAGAAGCAATGCTACCACTTCTGAAATACAGAATTTGGAAGAAAGATCAACTTTAGAGGAGATACTCAGGGTTTTTATTTTAGACACGCGGGTTATAATAAGGACCTGTGTGATATCAGAATGTTATAGAAAAGGCAGCAGATGATACAGGTCTGGCTGTAAAAAAAGAACCAACAACACCGAAAGAAGAGATCAGGAGAAGCAAATGGCAACTGAAAGGAACAGAAGAGAATGAAATTACCCAGGGAGAAAGTACCTCGCGGAGCTTGGGAAGTTAAGGCACATGGTAAACCCGCAGAACAGCACCACTGAACACTGCGTGGAGAAGGAGCCTATGAGAAAGGGGTGATGGGCCCACGAAATCCCAAAGACTCCAGAGTCTGACAACTCTAGGGAAGAGCATTATAAGTATATTTATGAAGCAACAAAAAGCTGCGCCAGTAGTGAATAGGTATCTTAAATAACACCGATAACTACTCCCACAACTTCACATGGTCAGAACTGCTTGGTCATGAAGTGGGGTGATCCAAACAGTGGGGCAAAGAAGGAAGGAGCCACTGGACAATTGCAGTTTCCATCACCTGGGGTGGAGGGGAGGGGGAAGACGGCAAAGTGACATGCAGCTCAGCACATGCACGGCACTTGCAGTCGCTCTGCCCACTGCTAATCCTTTCCTCCTTCCCACTAACGTCTACGGATCCAAACGAACAAGATATCCCACTGTTCTAGGCCACAGGAGGCAGAAAGAAGACACACTGGGAACAGTAATGAGGATGCACTAGCCAAGTGGTGCCCCGACCCCCAGTGGCTGCATCTCAATTCCCAAACCTGTGAACATGTGGCCTTACATGATAAAGGAATTCACAGATGTCCCTTTTAAAAGATGACAAGATGAGAAAATTATTCTAGATTATCCAGCAGGCTCAGTATCATCTTAGGGATCAATGAGAGAGGATCTTTGATATAGGAAGATTAGACAAAGGAGGCTAAGAGACAGCGGAATCAGGGCAAAGGGCTCAGGCTGAGAGGAGACAGTCTCAAGGGCTAGAAAAGACCAAGGTTCTTCCTTGAGATTCCAGAAGAACAAAACCTTCATCTTAGCCCAGTGACATTTCTGACTCCACACAGTAAGAGGCTACATTTAAGATCTTTAAAGCCACCAAGTCTATGATAATTTGTTTTAGCTCCAGTAGGAAAACGATACAAAGCAGGCATTAAAGCAGCTTAGGAACTACTCAGGCTGCAACACTGAATTCACTCCAACTATCTGTGTGGTTCAGATGACAACAACCTAGGTTTTAAAAGCTACTTCTGTCCCTACCACCCACCCTGACTGAGCAGACTGCATCCTGAGATCTAACGACCCCACCAGGGTCACTCATCCTAGAAGCCACCATCTGCCTTGCTGAGGGAAAAGCTGACAATATCAACCACCACGCTTGTCAAACGTGCCCCTCTTACAATGACCCAGTAGTCACCAAACAATTACAGAAAATCAACAAGGAAGAAAAGTAACCAGAAATGATGGCCAGTAAATCACATTTCCGAAGAGCTTCATTCTATACTACACGGACCAGGTGGCTTTAGCCTCAACTATTCTAAAGGCAGCCATTACTAATTCATCTCATCAGACTTGAAAAAAAAACATGGTGCAACATCTTCCGAAAGCCACTGTGGTGAGAGTTAAAAGCAAACCTTGGAATTCAGTTTCCCCTATGGTCCTGAAGGTACTTATCCTCCAAGCACACCAACAAACTAAATTTAAATCCTAATATACCTTAACTACATAACATCCTTAGTGACACTATATAATGCAGTCAGAGCCAATGCTTTTATTGGCTTATGTACTATTTAATACAAAAGACCATATAACATTGATAAAAGCACATAAACATTTTCTGTAACATAAATGAAGCATGAATAATTAAGAAAATCCAGAAACCAAGCACTAGACTAGCACAAATATCCTGCATGTGCTACTTCCAATTCCTCCCCCTTTCAACCCTGACTCCTTCCCAGAGGTGACTTATGATTTAGATCTAAAATATCTACTGGAAGTCTGAGCTGTCTGGAAGGTGACAGGATGATGGGGCTCACAGGCAGATTTGGATTTCCACTGAGGGGTGCAGCAGCTGAACGTGCTGCTAGACAGCAGGGCCTGGTTGGAAGCGGGTTATGGGGATGTGACCCAGAGGGATGTGATCTTGTCCCTGGCTCCACCCTTCACTTTCTGCCCCGGTTAGACTTTGTCGGTCTTTGCAAGCTGAAGTCACAAAACAAGGAGAGATGAGACATCTTTATAATTTTGAGCACTCCCATTCACAAACAGGACGTCACATTCTACTTACCCATACCTCAGTGAAGTCTCAAACCGTCTTTTGTACAAATTTTGAACATTCTTATTACATTTATGCCTAAGTAATGCAAAGTTTCTACTGCTACCAGAAAATGGGTAAAGAAAGTTATTTCGTTCTTCTGTGGTGGCTGGTCTTTAGACATACAATACTTACTGGTTTGATTTGGTTTTGACACAGTACTGGGAACTGAACTCACTGAGCTGCAGCCTCGGCCCTGTTTAAATTTTTTACCTTGAGACTGAGTCTGGCCAAATTGCTGACACCCCCAAGGCTAGGCTCAAATCTGTGGTCTGACCACTTCAGTCCCCCAGAGTCCTGGAATTACATGCATGTGCCACCATGCTGGCTTACACAACTGACTCTTACGCAGCTGTGCAGCGAGCCACCCAGCGCTGAGATTGCCATTCCCTAGCCTGTAGGTTTTCAGGGAGTTTTCCACAAAGAGATAATCATGTCATTTTGGATGATGGCACCTGTTTCTCTCTTTTCTATCCTTACCTTTCTTCCCCTTGCCTTACAAAGCTCATTAGAATCCCCACTACACAATTTTTAAAACGTGCTGAAAAACATTTTTTATTTGCTCCTGATTTTTAAGGAAATGTTTTTAATTTTCTCCGTAAAGAAGAAAATTACTGAGGTTTTAGTAGAAGTCTATACAGAAGTTTCCTCTTCCTAGGCCTGCTGGCACAGGCCTATAATCCCAGCACTCCGGGAGGGTAAAGCATTCTGTAAGCTCTCACAGACTAGTGGGACCCTGTCTCAAAATCAAAAATATAAAAATGGGCTGGGATGCAGCTCAGTGTAGAGGCACTGGATTTGATCCTCGGTGCCACAAGAGGGACAAGAGAAGAGTTGGAAGAAGGAGGAAGAGAGAAGCAGAAGAAGGTGTCTAATTTATCTCCTTCTCTTTTCTAAGAGCCTTCTTTTCTAATTTAAACAAGCCTTAAATTTTATCAAATTTGCTGTTCCTACATCTATCAAAATAACTACATGCAATAATTACATATTTTTCCTGGAATCTCCAACTCAATCACAGCATATATGCCAATCTGCTTGCCATTACTGTAGTAACCTACCTTTGATAATCAATTTATAAAGAGAAAAAGGCTATTTCAGCTCATGATTTCAGAGCTCGCAGCCATGATCAGTTGACCTTGTTGCCCTGGGGCTATGGAAAAGCAGCGCTTCATGGAGGATAGTCAGTAAAAGAGAAAGAAACAAGAGGCCAGGGACCCACAGTCCCCTTCAAAGGCACACTCACCTACTGAGCCAAGACCTCCTACTTGGTCCCACCTCTTAAAAGTCCGCCACCTCCCAACAGTGCCATGACTTTAACACATGGCCGCTCACCCACGCCATGGGAGTATGCAATCCGCTGGTTCTCCCCCTGCTAATGCTTTTACTGTCATGAGGTAAGACCGGCTCATTCTTCTCCTTATGTATACTGGTTCTGCTATCAAAGTCACACCAGTCCCATGGAATGAGAGGTGCACCCTGTCTAGTCTGTTTTCTGGAAGAATCTGCAAAAGATTGGAATGAACTAAGCTTCAAATTAGTTGCCATGAAGTTGTTTGCGGTGTTCCCTCATGAGCTTTTAAAACTCTCCCGGTCTCTGGAGAGTCCCATTCCCGTTGTCTTTCCTAACACTATGTATTCACACCTTTCATCCTTTCCTTCAAACAATCCAGCCAGAAGACTGACCATTCATTATTCCTTTTTTAAAAAAAAAAAAAACAATTGTTGGCTTCAACAGGCTCTTTACTTTCCAACTCTTCAATACCAGCTCCTACCTACGCTTCATCCCTTTTTTTTTTTTTTTTTTTTTTGCAGCTGGTGGTGAATATTCTGTTCTTCTTTTAAAAATTCTTGAGCTTAATGCTTAGCTCATTATTTACATCTTATTCCCTTATGTAAATAATTTTATTTTTAAAATCTATCTTTTTGTAATTTGAAAGGTCAGCTATTTTTTTAGGTATGGTGCCGTTTTCTCTTCTGCTATTACTTTTGTATTAAATGTAGTGCTAACTGGAGCTCATCTGTGTGGCAACATCCTTTTTATTCATTTTCTTCCTTTTAGTGTCCAGGCTGGGACAAGTATTCTTTCACATGGTAATATAACAGTTACATAATAATAACCTTGATAATCTGAGTAGTAAACATTTGATTCATATAACTTCAACATTTGGCAGTAGTACCAAAAGATAAATTAAAATTTTTTTGAAAATGTCACATGTGCACAAAAATACAAATTAAAGTGTTGGCTAGTTGTTAAATAACATGCCATGATAGTATCATGAATACAGAGGAACAAGACAAACTCAATCCTTAGTTTCTTAAAGTTTATAGTGCATTTGGTGGTATAATGACAGGAAGTGACTAATTATAACAAATTAAAACTGTTCTTTTTAATCAGTTATCTCAAAAAAGAAAAAGCTAGATGTCTGTGAGCCAAAGAAAATGAAAATTAACAAAAACTAGAAGCAGAAAAATAAAGAAAATTTTTGCATAAGCCACTTCTACTTCCTTCTTTTTAACCTCAAAATTCAGTGCTGTGGGGAAAGCCTATTTTCCTTGGGTTTCATAGTTTAATAATTGAAGATAAAATTACTAGTCAGAGTGGGTGGCAATTCGAAAGGAGGCCAAACATGGGATCAATGGCATTTCAAGTAGGCACAAAATTTTTAAAGAGCAAAAATACATTATCTCATTGAGAAGAGTATCTATAATTTAGTTAGACTTTCTTTACATATATACGCCGAACCACTTTCTTCTGACTTTATTTGTACACGGAATGAGATGTTGTGTGATGATTTGAATCACACCTACAATGTGTAGGGTACAGAAGACGGTAATGAGTAAGTCTATCTCTCCAAACATTAATCAATTCTATGTGACAAGTATGTTTTGAGTTTATGCTTGGGACCAGACTTTTTAAGGAAACCGCATTAGAAACTTGGCAGGCGAGACAAGTATTTTGTGGACTACTCAGATAAACACATCATTTGTAACACAGCCACATCTTCTGGGTAACTCTGGATTACGACAGCAAATGCTTGTACTACATGCCTATGGTTTTATAGACTCCTTCGACACAGCACTCTTCACAATTTTGTTCTAGTTGTTCTTTTGGGTTTGTCTTGCTTGTTGCTCACATGATGTTCCAAAGAAAGAGTCTTAAGGGAAAGAAGAAGGATGAGCGGGCCTGGTTTCTCCTTTCCTGCAATTATTACGAACAAAGCATCTTTCTGTCATAGTGGCTCCACTCCATCCTAGATCCTGACTTGCTCCCTGGATGTGCCCAATAATCTTGCCAAAGCAGCAATCATCACTATCCCAGAAGCAAAAGAGCATATGCTAAGATTTCCTCAAATCTCCCAAGCTGCCAGATCTCAGATGACGCCATGTACTTTCATTGGCCTACAGAGAGAATGACGTCAGAGATTTTTGGCAACACATTTTCAAGAAGTTGCGAGATATCAGATCAAACTATCCTATGAATTTCAAGAGTGAATTCTACCAAAACCCAGTTAGGATTTCAACATACCAAGAATTTTCTTAAAATTTGGTAATAATAAATCACTAAGTAAAAATTTGTGATTTAGGAATAGATACTATTGGAATTGTATCCAAAAAACTTCAAAAAGTTAGACATGATTCAACTCTACTCAATCCTCTTTCACTGCTGATTTATATAGAAAGGTTAAATAGCTCCATGCAGCACATAAAGAAGTCTTATTTCATTCTAGACACTTTCTCTGCCCTAGACAACCAAGTCTTATATTTCTACTTCTGCCAAAGCAGCTACTGTGGAGGTGTAGAGGCCACCACATTAACTCAAACATCTGCCAAAGAGTAGCACCAGAAAGTCGATTTCCTAGCTAAAATGAAATAATGATTTCTATTAAATTCCAAAGAAGAAATATAAACCTACTAACAGTAGGGGACATAATATTCAAAAAACTATTCTGTGAGCTACAGAAAATTATACTAATTATACTACTGACTGCCCCTTATGTGTCTGTTTACACATAATTGCCAAAAAATGAGTCAGACTAGTAATAAATTAGTCTCATTTTTACATTCTTTTAATCATTGCCAACTTTAATATTTTATTCAAATATTTTGTTGCATAAATGAACATAATATTTTCTAATTACCACTAATAATAACAACACTAATAAATACTGACTGCTTACTAAGGCCAGACTGCATTCTAGGTACTTCACGTGTTCTAGATATTTCATGTTCTGGTGACCCAGAGCAGACTGCTTTCTAGGTACTTCGTGTAGATCTACCTCTTTAATCTTTTTAGCAATCTCATAAATGTTATAATTTCTACACTCTGGTTTACCTATGTGTCAGGAGTTTCGTTGAGATGAAACAAAATTGTTGAATATTTTTTAATAAAACGTAAGCTAAGGGCAGCAGGAGCTTATTTCCAAAAGGGAAAGCCACCAGAGGGGAAAAACTGTGGGAAGCAGAACCAAGGTTGAGTAGAACAGGAATGCTGAGGGTCACCCAGAGGGAATGCTCTGACTGAACAGGTGAGCACCTAAGTGAAACAAAAGACAAAAAGAAAGAGGAAAAGACAAAGAGGCCCACTGTCATAATAATAATATCAATTCAATTCTAAAAGTCCTAAATTGAAAAAGGAAAAACAGGTAGATAAAAAGATTGTAATAAAAGAAATTGCCATTGTTAATTTTTAAAAAGATAAGCTAGAGTAAAGTCATAAAATCTCCAAGTGAACCACACTAGCTGCAATGTACCAGAACTCTCTAATGCAGTAACAGAATTTATTTCTAGGTGCCAGGAGCAAATAATAAAAAGTAAAACTCTTAATATCTAGGAAAAGTACTAAAAAAGCAAGCTCAATAAAAGAGAATTACAAAGTACACTGGAAAGAAATTAAAAAGTTAAATAAATAGATAAATACAGCACACCTGTGAACCTAAAGATTCAATACTACAAAGATTTTCATTCTGCCCAAATTAAACTGTGAATCCAATGAGTAATAGTCACATGAACAGATTTTTCTGTAAGTGATATATTTTGGCACTGACCCAAGAACAGAATCACAGACAGAATGGACATCACAGAAGCAGGTGCATGCCCACACGGATGCCGGATTACTGAGGAAACTGGTACCACAGGGCCATGGGGGAAAGGAAGACCTGCCCTTAAATGCTACTGCATAAACTGAATATAAAGGTAGAAAAAAAAATTGATCCCTATCTCACACCATAAACAAAAATCAATTCAAAATAGACTACAGATCTACAGATGAAAAGTAAAATAAGATGAGAATTTAATACAGGAAAAATCTTAAAGTGCAAAATATTTTTCTAAGAAGGAGTTAAGCAACTATGCTATGTTACAGTTGAGAACGTCTGTTTGTCAAAACCTCACAAGAGAAAAGCACAGGAGGCTGGAAGTATAGGTCAGTGGTAGAGCACTTGACTGGCCCTGAGTTCAATTCGCAGCACAAAAAACAAAACAAAACAAACAAACAAACAAAAAAAAAAAAACAAAGAAAGAAAAAAAAAAAACAGAAATTCCAAGTGTCCAAAAAGAATTGGACAAATTGGGCTATAATTATACTTATAGAATTGAATACTCTTCAGGAACAAAAATAAAGTTATCTACTCACAATATAATCACATAAAAAATCTGAGAAAAAGCAAAAAACAAAAACAAGTAAGATACCATGTCGTTCCTCCTAAATAAACTTCTAAGAACAGGAAAAACTATTCATGCAGTTTAAATACATAGATGATGATTGACCCTTAGGGAGTAAGAAGCAAGGTAGTAACTAAAACAGGGTGTACAGGGGTGCTGGGGGCCCTGGGAGAATTTAAAAAAAAAAACCTTGTCATGAAATAAATGTGTATAAACATACATGATCAAAAAGACACAATGAATAGTTGGCAAAACATAGTCAATACTGGAAAATATTCTTTTGAAGATCTGGAAATAAAAATATCCTTATACTGACATCAGGCATAGGCAGAAGTACTTTATGCCCAAAGTTGGAGGAGTACTTAAGATATTAAGGAAGAAAGAAAATAAGAACTTGGGATTTTAATTACACACACACATCCTCAAATATTAATGTAAACACTACAGAAAAACTTGTAAGACGTCAGGTAAAATTGTTCACACAAGTCATATTCATGGCAAAGCTCCTAAGGAATGAATTTCCTAAGTGAGAAAGTCTGGATGAGAACCAGTTAGTTTCCAATCACCATACTGAACAACAGTTAAATGGTGGGGTCAAGGGTAAAAAGTAGCCTGTAACAAAAGAAAAAAAAAGTAGCATGCAGCTCACCCAGGATCTGGCAATATAGGTCAAATAATACTATCAAAAATTAGGAGGAGGGGGAGAATATACAGAAAATAAATTCATTGTTTACCTTGCTACTGGATATTGAAAAAAATTGTGTTTTACAGTTGAAGGTAGAAAAATTATTGTACAGGAATTTCTATTGGTCGCTGCTTGTGAACTGACAAGAAAGAAAGAGAAAGAATGAAAAATTGAAAGAGAAAGAAAGAAAAGAAAAGAAAAGAAGGAGGGAGGGAGGGGAAGGAAGAGGAGGGAAGAGGAGGGAAGGGAAGGGAAGGGAAGGGAAGGGAAGGGAAGGGAAGGGAAGGGAAGGGAAGGGAAGGGAAGGGAA
>PVKB01001973.1:0-18469 GCA_004027205.1 Ctenodactylus gundi
CTAGGGTTTCCTCAACAGGACGTTGGCCTTCTTCAACAGGGTCTAATCCTTCCTCAACAGGACCTTGGCTTTCCTCAGTAAGGTCTTGTCCTTCCTCAAGAGGGCCAAGAAAAACATGATTCTCCTAAAAATCTTCTAATCCAGGTACTAGGATATTCTGTAATTTAAAGATAAAGTAGCTGCAGCTCAGGGGAGCTAACAGCCTTGTTCAAGTTAGCAATTCTGTGTCAGAGCTGGACAGGAGCCAAGGTCCACCCGTCCCTCACCTGTCTCCATGGTACCACATCCTTCATTCACACCAGGTCACATAATTTTAGAGAGGTTTCAATGTCAGGCCAAAGGGTATAAAATTTATTCTCTAGCAAGCAGTTAATGGTTTTTAAACCTAGAGTGGCATAATCAGCTACTATAAACACAAAATATTAAGTAGTTGAGTGAAAGAGGGATAAAAAGTCAAGAAACATGTTAGGCTAGGGAATTAACTAGTGCAGGCAATGGGAAACAAAGTCCTGAATGGGAGATGGTAGCGGCTTATTAACAACAGAAACATTTTGGCTTTCTAACACTGAGTAGATTTAAAATAGGCTTGACAGATATAAATCATCATTTTCAAAACAAAAATTAAGTGTTTATATTCCTAACGGACTATCTGACATTTTAATGCATCCATTTCAGAAGATACAAAGAACATTTGCTTTTAGAAAAAAATGAATCCCGGTGCTGTACTTCTTACAGCAACTCCTGAGGCCTCATTTTCTCATTGAGGTCAACTATCTGATCACCAGTGAAAATTGGGAATAGGAAAGTACCACTCTGTTCTCCTCAGAGTGATGGCAATTTATTCTCTAAGTCGTCACCTTGCTGACAGGTCTTTCTTGACCCCATCCATCTCCCACTCTATTACCTACTTTCTATTCTCTCTGTGTGCTGTTGGTAAGCTACAAAAATAGCCACCTCTTTGGCGGCCATCATTGCCACACCTCTGAAGCACCTGGGCCACGTTGTGGCATGCTCTTTATCGCTGTTATTCATCCTTCAGTTCTCATCATGCCCATGTTTCCATCTCTGGTTGTCTTTCATGACCTTGATTCCTAGAAGCTTTCATGGACTTTTCTGTCACTCACCACGAAGAGTTCTGGCATCGGCCATCATCAGCTAAATAACAGCCCATCAAAGTGGCCCATGTCCTCATCCTCAAGCTCAGGAGTGGATTAGCTCTACTACACTGGACAAGGAGTTGGCAAGTTGGTTAAAGATCTTGAAGTGGGGAGCTGATCTCACATTATCCAGTAGGCACAGTGTAATCACAGTATGTCTGATGAAGACAAGAAGGTGAGAGAGAGAGCACAACAGAGGCAGAGATCAGTGGGGAAGACACTGCACTGCTGGGTTTGAAGATGGAGAAAGACGGCAAGAGGCAAGAGACACGGGTAGCCTCTGGAAACCAAAAAGGGCACAGAAACAAACTTCCCTCCAGTAGGAACCCAGCCCCGTGAACCCACTGTAGCCCTCTGACAGGCAGACTGTTGAGACAATAAGTCTGTTACTTAAGGTAGGAGGCCTGTAGTAATCAGTTACAGCAGCAATGGTTGACACACATATTTGCCCAACAAAAAGTGAATTTGAAGTGTTCATCTTCTGGTTACACTTAAACTGATATAAGAAATTAAAACACCTCAATTAAAGTCGTCTTAAACGGTGTCATGTTATCTTAATTAATTACTCTCCATTACTGACCTTACCCAGTTACTACAAGAAAATGTACCAGCTAATGAGTTCATCTTGCAATATCAGTTCAAAAAATAGAGCTGCAATCTGTATACACATTGCTATCAGCCCACCTCAAGCCATTCCCTGTTTCAAACACACTGCTCCCATCATGCCATACAATGTGTCTTTCAATGGAATAAGTTTTCTTTGTTTTTCCAGTACTTAGAATTGAACTCAGGCCCTTTTCACTGAGCTATATCTCCAGCTCACATTTTGTTTTTTATTTTGAAACAGTCTCACTACGTTGCTAAAAGGTTCAGACTGGGCTTGAATTCATGATCCTCCTGCCTCAGCCTCCCAGAGTTCTGGGATTACAGACCTGTGCTACCTGGCCTGGCTTTCTTTTTAACTTAAAAAAAAAAATCATCATTGGTGTTATGTGTTTAAAATTCATTCATATTTCAAGAGACAAAAGAGCCTGTTAGCAAACTTTGATCAAGCTCAAATACTGTTTTTCCATAAAAATAATGCTCTATTGAAAAAAATTAAAAATTAATATTGTCCATGTAACATGAATTCGTTTGCCCTTCTTTCCACATTATTCAAAATGGAATTCTATATTCTGTTGATCCCAACATAAAAGGCCAAGATGGAAAGTTTACTTAGACTCCTCTCTGATCCAAAATCACTACAGATGAGAAGGAACTAGACAAGAATTACAAAGCAAAAATATAAAAAGGAGGAGAGAATATAGAAGACGAGAGGTGAGGAGAGACACAAGGATCACACTTGGATTCTCAGGAATAGCTTGATGTAAAAGAAGCATCAATTTCTACACACTCCCATACCCACCCAGTGAAAGAAAGGGAAGATGAACGCTACCACTGAAGGGCTACAGCGCAAGTACAGATCGCTTAGTTCTACAGACCATCTAGCTTGAATGGGATGGGCATCAGAGTGAGGCACAGCACCTACCATCCACAACTTCGAGGAAGAGAGGTTACTTTACCTCACAGTTTTAGAAGATCTCAGTCCAAATGTGGCTGGCTGGTAAAGGTGGAAGGGCATGGCAGGGGGTCTAGCCAGAGAAGAGCTATTCACAGCAGCACACCAGAAGCAGAGCAACTGGGGAGAAGCTGGGGTAAGAACACATCCCTTCGGGGCACACCCGCAGTGACTCACTCCTCTCAACTAGGCCCCTGCCTACTAACAAGACTTGACGGATTAATCCGCTTGAATAAACCCCCACAGTTCAATCCCCTCCAAATACAGGTTTTTGGAAGACATTCCTGACCTAAATCATAACAATGGTTTGCAAAAGCTAAATACAATTTCTAATACATATCCTCCCTACCACTTCTGCGGCATCACCCCCTTCTCTTCTCCCCACAGCAATCTATCCATCCCCTACAGGGGCAAAGGGAAGATGCATAGGAGAAAAGCCTCATGCACTGTGGGCAGCTGAGCATTTAATGTGGGCCAAGCCCAGAGCCTCATGCACTACAGAATTTTTCCTGTCTTGTGCTTACCACTACTCTCTGAGGTAGGCAGTATCTGTTTTTCCATTTTGTGAGGTAAAAAACTGAGCCCCAAAGGTGTTGAATTATCTACCCCAACTCAATCAGTTGACAAACTGCAAAGTTCAAACTCACTTAGATTTGATGCCAGAGGGTCTGAACCATTGCCCTAAGAAAGAGGTGTTGTTTCTTTTCTTTCTTTATAATTACAAAAATGAGTCAATAACGTATCAAGAAATCTACATTTGTTGGTCTCCAAGTAAAAGCTACCCAATTCTGTCTTCAGGCCCTTAGTTGTACACACGATGAGGTCTATATTTGGAAAGCGTACAGAAAGAGTTCAGGCTTTCAGCGTCCTTATAAAGTATGATTTCATCAAACTCATTCCCCGACATGTTACTTGAGAAGAGGCTGGCTTTGTGCCCACAAATTACTACTGGACGAAATCTCAGCGCTTGGAGCTAGAAAGTAGAGCTGACTGGTTTGTCCAAGGGAAGAAACGATGTCAAAGTCTAAATCCGGAATAATCAAGGCTATCAAGGCCTTTATTATTAAAAGTGCACTTTTAATTTTTAAACTTGCTTTTTTTGAGGCAAGATCTCACCAACTTGCTAAGTCGCCCAGTCTGACCTCAGACTTTTGATCCTCTGGCCTCAGCCTCCTCCCAGAGTGCTGGGATGACGGGCCTGCACCACTGTCGTGGCTGGACGTGCTCTTAAAGGAAATTTCGTGTTACATAATCTCAAGGTTTATTTCTTTTAGACCCAATTGCTTTGTGAGATTTGCCACAGGAAGAAGCCACTGGCAGAAAGAACTGCACACCAACCTTCTCCACCCAAAGTCTCAGACGGTGAATGGGGGATTCACAGGTCAGCCCGCTCACCGTCCTCCCTGCTGCCCCAGGACCTCACAAGCAAAACACAGTAGACACCGCTTTTTCCTAGACCATCACGTCAGACAATCCAAGCCGCCAAAAATAGAAACTGAGGGTTTCTCTACACGTCTCTTTTGGACCAGGCATATGTTCATGTATAAGATCCACAAAAGCCTATTATAGTTTTGATTAAAGCTTCTAATTTGAGCGAGGCAAGAGCTAAACTTGGACGCAGCAGAACACGCCCATCTCCTTCCGCCACTCTTTTCAATGGGTGTTATTTTACCCAGAGCCCGGGCTGCAGTAAAAATAACTTCCGTGTACCTGTAATATCTCGCAACTTAGGATCAGGGGGACAAAACGTGCCGGAGAGTCACTCGCGTGTATTCCGGTGCGAATACAAAAGAAGCTTCTAATTAAGAAAATTCAAGGCAGCAGGGCAGGTGCAGCTGCCGCCCTTGGGGGAACTCGCTGTCGCGCCAGGGATGGGAATGCGTTATCACAGCAGCCCAGGGAGGCAACATCGACTAATTTCTCCCCCATGAATTCAACCACCTTGGGCTGGGGAGACGCAGATCCCAAACGTAAGGCTGAAATGCTGCGTTTCATAAAATCGCATTTTAAGTGTATCTTCTCGCAGATTTTGGAAACATCTTCCTTGAATAATTTTCAATTAGAGCCACGGAGTGTTCCGTTGCAATGCTGCCCCATTCCTTGATGACAATCCAGAAAGCTGCTGTTCTACCTGGTGCACTGAGGTGCGAGAGTAGTCTCGCAACACACAAATCAAGAAAAGGGAGAGAGGAATGGAGTAATTGGAGCGCGGGGCCAGATGTGGCGAATGGCGGGCTCAGGATGACATCTGAGGAAAATCAAGAAGCCGGCTCAAAGCTGTGCCGGGTTCAACCGGCCTTCCAGGCCTGGGGGACAGGACTGCAGAGGGCGGCGCGGTGGGCCTCGCCCTGGCCTCTGCGCTCCGGAAAGACAGCAGGACGACCCGAGGCAAAACGGGACCAGTTTGCGCGCAGGACACGCGGGGGCCACGCACCACCCACAGCCGGGCACAGGGCCCCCTCCTGGGACACACCAAGAGGGGTGACTCCAAAGCCCGGAAATGACTCCATCTGGCTGTACCCCCAGAAGAACGAGAGCTCACCCCTTGCCCATCCAAGGAACTGTGCTCCCGGCTGCCCGCTCTTTTCACATATGAAATGAGATCTTTGTTAAATTACAGGGTCGCACGAATGTAATTTTAAACAGCAATGTATTACTTAAGACTAAAAGCATGCTCAGGATTGCATTCCGGCTCTGCTGGCCTAGGGAGGGGACGCCCCTTTCAGCCAATGGGAGTCGAGTACCGCGGCGACCCTGCCCGAGTGGGTGGGCTGGAGGCCAGGCCGCATGTGCAGCGCTGTGCGTGAAGCTGATCCCTAAGGCTGGGCAGATGAGCTCATCCCAAACGGGACCCAAGTGAAGGAGCGAGAAGGTTGGGAGCCTCCAGGCACAGGGAGCAGCCGGGACAGAAGCTGAGCTGAGCCCTTTGGTGCAAGGTTGCCAGTGCCTGGCAAAGGGCCTTCACCTGCTCTGGGCGTGGTAGTGTGGCAAATTATGCTGCAATAGCAGCGCTCCCAAGCCCAGCTTATAGTGCAGCGTAACCATGTGAGTCTATGTGGCACACGCGCACCCTCTGTATTCTCTGGAAAGATCAAAAAAAAAAAAATAAAAAAGAAAAGAAAAGAAAAGAAAAGAAAAGAAAAGAAAAGAAAAGAAAAGAAAAAAAGAAAAGAACGAAAACAGTACCTGCAGGAACGATGTAGTCCGGGTTCAGCGCCAGGAAACAAGTGTTTGCATGCACGAGCCACTTACGGGGGCGGGGCGTGCTTAGCCCAGCCTCAGACCCACGTGCTGTTTTTCTAATTATAAGACGAATACCGGGCAGCCCTGTGGGGCAGGCCTGGAATGCTAGCCCTCGGGAGGCAGAGGCAGGAGGATCTCAAGTTTGAGCCCCTCCTGGGCAATCTGGCAACTTGGTGAAGCCGTCTCAAAATGGAAAACTTTAAAAACAAGCGGGGAGGGGACTGGAAATGAATACAAATAAAACAATTTATACAAACGGTTAGAAATGGATTGCAGTTCAGACGTCACCTTAGCCACCCTGATGAGCTGTGGAGGAATCCAGAGTGTTCCCCAGGGCGGTGAATGCAAACGACTATTTTCTGCTATTAAAATAGAATTGAAGCAAATACAACTACCTAATAAGAATTGCTAATTTGGGTGGTGGGTACATGAGTGTTTTTTATATTATTCTTTGTAGTACACTATACTAATATCTCAAAACTAAACTAAAAACACGATTATAAACATTCACTGAGCATAATGGGAGGGTGTATAAAAGCATTCAGAAAAAATTAAAACTGCTGATAAGCTCATCATGAGGTAAAATTGTATCAATGCTGTGAATACATGTACATATATGTGCACATGCCATTTTCATAAATAGTAAAATGGGAATTGCACAGCCTGAGTCCTGCTTCCTGTCGTATATCAATTTCAACTTTCCCATGATATTAAACATGATCTTGCAGTGTGATTATTTCTTTGGAAAAATTCCCAAAGAGCAGCAGGTCTGTGTGTCTGTGGTATTTCCCTTCCTCGTCCGGTGATATTATCGGTTCCCAGTTTGTTGGATTAAACACGTCCTCCCTCCTTGGTTCCACATCTCTTGCATTAACAGTTGGGTTGGGCAGTTTTTCATGCCTATACAACACTGTAGTCATCTTCTATACACCCTTGGCAGTCCTCTGCCCTGGTGGCCTGGGCTGTGTCACCTCTCTAAACAGGACCGTCCCTATCCTGCCCCAGGAGATCCTGGTGGCTGTCACTCAAGCTGCCCTTGACTCTCTGCCACTGCTGCCATGAGCACTTGGTCTCCGCACCACCTGAATGACATCCCATCTTCCCGACTCCCATGACTATCCCAAGGGTGGGCCTTTGTCTCAGCACTACCGATCAGAGAGTCCCCCGGGGGTTGGTGTTTGGATACTGGGTGGAGGTAAGGGGACAGAACGCAGAGTTCTTCTCCAACGTCCCTGAGTTGTACAATCAATGTGAGTCGTACCTCCCCACCGCCACCCTTCCTGGCAGCTCAGCTGCATTCAGAGCCAAGAAGCACACAAAGGAGAGAGAGATGAACGAAGAAAAAATGTGGTAAGGGAGGGGAGCGGAGGGAGGGAACCAACAGGTGGATAACAGAGGGGACAAGCGTCCTGCATGCTACAACTCCCCCAAAGCTGTGAAACCGGGGGTGGGGTGACACAGAGGGAGGACATTATTAAAGTTTGCTAACATGGGCATATAAAAATCTGCCAAAATGAAATCTATTCAAATCTGTAACAAGTGTGCTCTGATAAAAACATGGCAAAAAAACGAAGAAAGAGATTTCAGAGGCGAAGGAAACATAGCCTTTAAACTCCCTTGTCTAAGCACACTGTAAGCCAATCTACTCGGAAACTTTCAATTATCATTTAATATAGATCCAAGCACAGATTACAGACAGACAGTCATCTTGCTGTGTACGCTAAGTAGCACTTCCTCTTGGGAAGGGTGGAGTCAGGCAGAACAGGTGAGACCCCACAGAGCCATGACACTCTAGGTATTTGCACTTGCTACAACTGTCAACCGGAATGCGAACAGCACCAAAATAGCCAAGAGGCTGCTGAGTAAATTCTTTTCTTAGCAACCCAAGAAAATTTTCCTACAATATATGCACAAAGCTCTCCTAAAACTCTTTTTAGATTTTTGCCCCTGAAGTACAGCAGCTGCCTCTGGGTATTATTTTCTCCATGAGCAGAAGCCTTTGGAATTCGGGTACCGTGGCAGGGGGCAGCCATCTATAGCTGTGTGGGATGTAATCCCTGCTTCCAGACCCCTGGGCCTGGCACCCCAGCATCACTGGTCCCATTCACGAGGCAGCATGGATGGAGACACGCAGCAGCCTCTCCAGCCTCTCTGACTCGTTGTTCAAATGCCACCCACATAAGAAAGGACATATCCTACAGCTTCTGTCTGGCCTTCCTATCTCGCCACATCTGTCTACACATTAGTGACTCGACACGCCCCTTTTTTCAATAGAACTTAGCATTTGAAGGAGTTCTGACTATCCTAAATCTTTCCATCTGCTTTCCTATTACACTAGAACTTTGATATTGACTTTTTTTTATAGACTAGATCTTTCTTTAGAAACAAAGGGCAGGGGGTAAAAGCTCTTGCTATCTGGGAGGGGGTCCCAAATGGGTTACCCCAGATATTGACTTCTAAACATTCATTGATGACATTTGTCTTCCATATGTTCAGAAAAAAATTCTATTCTGGTATACTTTGTATTTTATTTTTTAACATTCAGAAGTTTTAATTTTTGCAATGTTTGTGTGCTTTTTTATTGCCTTTTCCTGGGTTATCATACCTAGAAAAGTTTTTCTTACTCTGAAGTCTGTAGAGATTTACCCGGTCCTTCTTATAATAATAATCACATTTTTCGCAATCATTATATCTACAATGTAATTTTTATAAAAGTATGTATTATTTCCAGAGAACTATGAGTGCTTAAGAAGCCCATGTGTTGTCCATAAAGCTTGCTTTCACCGTAAGGGGCTCCTATCCCCAACTTTGATAAAGCCCTTGGTATCTTGCCTGGGCTTTTGATCAAAAGATTCCTGAAACTCTGGGACAAAGGACCGTTACCCTAATTGTCTGGGCTTAAGTTCATTCTGTATCCACCCTCCCTGCCACATCCAGACATTCCCTGATCCTTACACTGGCTCCAGCTTCACCCATCAAAGTCAAGAAACAGCTTCCTCACCAATCTCACATAGACGTTAATTATTTTCTATAGATTATGACTTTGTTCTTACAGCACTTAGAGAGTTCTGTTCCTAATTGCAGAATGCTTTATTGCTCTCAGTGAGGCTATTGATTTGCTTGATTAATTTTATTCTCAGGTGTAGAGGAAAAAATGGAAATACATTACCCAAATATGCAGACCATGGTGATGGTGGAGATGGTGGTGGTATGTGTATACACAAATGCAGACTTAAAAGTCTTTATATAAAGGAATTGCCATAAATTATGGCGACTGTTTACTTTTTAATATTCATTTACATGAAAGGCCCACTGCCATGAAGAGCTTCAAGTTCCTCCCCCTTCACTTTGAACACACTTACCCACTGTTCTTGACATGTTCTGATCCACTTCAGAAAGTGACCTTTTGTAAGCATCTTTACAAGGTGTGATCAAAATTACAGAACCACAGGGAATGCTGCTATTGTGGGCCGTTCAATCAGACAGGCTGTTTAAATATTATTGTGTGGACCCACTAATCTTATTCACTGGGTCTGGCACTGTGTGATGTCTGGCTCTACCCTAAAGTCAAAATGACCATGAAATGTCAATAGTCTGAATTGATTCAGGACATGGAGGCAACCAGGACAACACAACTAAAGACATTCAGGAAAGAACTTCCAGAACTCCTTCAAAAAGTGGCAAGGAGGATACTCATGTTCAAAGAAAGGGGAGAATTTTGAGAGGGACCATTGGCAAATTTTCTTTTACTGCAAAATTTTCCTAATTTAAACATTCACTGGGTGTTTTGATCACAACTTTGTAAGAATCAAGCTCACTAGATGCTGTTATCGCTAAACTGAGAGAATAGACTTTCCTTCAGACTATGTTAATATCCAGAGAGGAATTAATGCTCCAAATGGGATAAATTACACAACGTCTTTGCCTTTCCTCCTTCGTAACTTCTAACTCATCTCTTTTGTCTTTGGCATAGATAAACGTATGAAAACCTATTTTGATATTCTCATGAAATATAAAATATATTTATAATAGCTACAATGAAATGGGTTCTAGGTCAAGTGGTAGAAATAAGGAGATGAATAATTCAGTCTTTTCCCATTCAGAGATCATAATTTAATGCCAGGAGACAGATAAACAGTTGCAAAGTAGTGTGAAAAGAAATGCTACCTACCAATCTTGGGAAAGAGAGACAAAAAAAAGACCTGGGTGGCTTCCTGGAGAAGGTGGCACCCACGCTGAAATGTGAGCACTGAGCAAGAGTCTGGAGTATCTATGGAAGGGTGGGCCAGGAGGCATATAGGGGTGACACATTTTCAGAGAAAAGGCATTGTACGCCACCACCACTGAAAACCTGGCAGGGTCAACCAGCATGCACCGTATTTGTGTAGCATTCTGCAGGCTAACAAAGCCCTTTCTCATCAGCCCAGCTACAGACAAAAGTAGAGATGAGACAGTAGAAACTCAATCTTCAGACCCACTGCCAGATGCCTACTGAGGCTTCAGCCACTCCAGAAGGGCCCTTGGAAACTCAGATTGTGACAGCTGGCAAGTCCATGGCATTGTGGAAAGTCAGCACCATGGCTCAGACCCATGACTGGGAACTGGACTGAATCACACAAATTTCTACGGTATAGACCAACAGTTGTCCTGCTACATGAAACACCATACTCTCCAGGGAAGCCATACAGTAGTACTCTGTGCAAGCTGATGTCCAAGGCCATATCCGCAGTTAAACTAACCCATAATTTGTTGTTTATGCATTAGACTTTTGCCTAAGGTTTTACCTGACTGAGGTTTTGCTCCTGTTGTATAAGTGTATGAGGACCACATCCAAGGTGTCCTGACACTGAAGAAAACAAGAAAGACAGATTTATGATTGAGCAGAGTACAATTAATTTGGGGACTTACTGATGGCAGCACAACCCTGGCTAGCAACAGTTAATCTCCACAATTTGGTTCTGAGAGAGGGGCTTAAATGGGTTGGGGCAAAAGAAACTACTATTCTAACTGGGTTGTACATGGATATCATAAGTCAATATCAAGGAGTCAGGCAGATCCCTGGAGCCAGGAGCCAAGTGTGAAGCTCCACATGTCACTCTAATCTGTCTATTTGTGGATCACCAAGAAAACTGTGCAGGACAACCTGGCTGGGATTATTCTGGGACAATCATGGTGGTTACAACTCTAGATGGTGATAGTCACGTCAAGCTGCATCCACACAGCCATTCCCCACATAAGAACTGCCCTTGTCCCACTGTCCCTTTCCCTACATAGTAACTGCCTCTATTTACGAAAAGTAGTATCTTGCATATTTGTCATTTCTAATAAAATTTACACAAAGGCTGTGGCAATCTTTCTGATCCTAAGATCTTACTTGAGATCCTCTTCAATTTTGAGTATCTCTTTCCATGTGGGACCACTTCACAGCCCACATTCTTGACATGATCTCTTTGCAGGGACAGAGATGCTCCTCTTTCTTTGGGAAAAGGGACCTGCATTTATACCAAGAAGTGCCTCAAACGAACACTAGGGCTTTGTGCCCCTCCTGTCATCCACACCAGCCCTCCTTCAGTCGGTATCCATGACGCCCATCACATACGAACACTGCCTGCAAGTGTAGCTGCCTGCTGACGCTCTAGGATTCTATCATCCTGTAACTCTTGATGCCAGAAGATGCTCACCCTTGGCGCCCACCTTTGTCCTGGCTGTAGATCTTCCTCAGAATATACTTCAATGGAATGGTCGCCATCCACACTCCCCAGGCCAGTGCATGCACAGGGCCAGAGAAGAATCGGTGTGCACACACGCACACTCTCTTCTCTCCAGTTACTTTCTATTTCTAGGTTACTCGGGGCTGGTGCTTTACCCAGCAGCAGAAACACCCCTTCATACCCTCATCTCACTTTCTGTGCTAGATGTACACCACCCTACCCCCCACCAGCATTGCTACCCAGAGCTGTGCTGCCATCAGTCAGTCCCCGAATAAACTGTACTCAGCAGTTTGATGCATGTTTTGTTAGTTCCATTTCTTAAGTTGCTCCTGAATCTTCTTTCAGCTTATTTTTTATTGTTGCAAGTGACAATAAAGGAAATAAAAGAAGTAAACAAAGTTTTTATAAAACAGATATTCTATAGGAATTAGACTCTGTGTTGCTTTCGACTTTTCTCCCATCTTCCATTTTACAGAATAACTAAAAAAAAATTCCCTGATGCATCTCCACTCTAGGCATTTTTATATTCCCCCTTCAAATTTTAAACAGCGTTTTCTAATCTCATCCCAAAGTCTAAACCTTTATCAGCTGGTTATGACTTTTCCCTTTGCTTATAAGCAATGAGCTGTGGGGTTGAATGTATCCTTTATCTTGTCCTTTAAAAATTATACTACATCCTTCTGTTTGCAACAGATCTGCTAATTTTGCTTCTCCATTCACCTGAGAGAAAAACAACAGCCTCATATGATAGGATCCCCACTTCCCTAATTCTCATCTCCCATGAGTTCCGGAAGTTCTTTATAATTTAAATCGCATTCTAGCTTTTTGGCATATATAACCATAATCTTCATATTCTATCCTACTAATCTTGGCATATAAATATGATAGGTGATGGATTGATAGAGAGATGGCATACAGATAGATGATGGATGGCAGAGAAAATGATAGAGAGAAAGAGCCTCTAGGAGAGCCGAAGCTATGCCACCTCCAGACAGTCTGCAACTCCAGTCCAAACCAGAGAACCAGGAGGCTCTTTCTTCTTAAGGATAAACCTGGCATAGCCCCCAAAACACAACAGATTCCTTCCCTAGAAGAACTCGAGAGGAACCCCTCCCAGTGCTGGCCACTTTACTCTTGAAAGAGCTCTCTGAAGGTCCTAGAGCAGAGGTCTCCAGAGTGGGCAAATGGAGAAGTGACTTCCTATGTGGGCGGAGGCCCAAGTTCTCCAAGTGAGCTGTGGTTCCCAAGGTCCACGGGTTGCTTGAAGGTGCTGAAGGATCCCCAGGTAGGTCATTCCTCCCCTACCAGTGCCACGTCCCATCACTGGAGGCTCATATCAAGGTCACCTCCCACATGGGGGTTTTTCTCTACACAGGATATCACTTACTAGAAACTGATCACAGTCTTAACCACCCTTCAGTGAGCTTGTCCCCAAATATCAGTCCTTGACAGATGCCTGATAAGCTGTCCCAAA
Source organism: Ctenodactylus gundi (assembly GCA_004027205.1). Lineage (NCBI taxonomy): Eukaryota > Metazoa > Chordata > Mammalia > Rodentia > Ctenodactylidae > Ctenodactylus > Ctenodactylus gundi. Next base: position 13,144 of record PVKB01001973.1, read on the forward strand.
GATAGTCATACCTCAGTGAGGGCAGAAAGGACTGTTTCCCTTCACCTTTCCACAGACACGCCTTTTGCAACTGGTACCACCTTCCCATTAAACCACTTACTCAATGTCACCTCTTCTACTCTAAATGACTTCACCTTTCAAAGGCCAAGAGACGCAGGCCATGAGGAACACCTCATGAAGGTCACAGATGAAAACTCCAACAGAAATCCAAAAGGGGGCTGGAAGAATGGCACAGGGGTTAAAGCACTTGCATAGCAAGTGCAAGGTCCGGAGTTCAATTCCCTAGTACCACATAAAGCTGAGTGTGGTGGTGCATGCTTGTAATCCCAGCCCTAGGGAGGTTGAGGTAGGAGGAGTGCTGTGAATTTAAGGCTTGCTTGGGCTACGTAGTGAATTCAGAACCAGCCAGGCTACAGAGAGAGACCCTGCCTCAAAAAAAAAAAAAAAAAAAAAAAGTAAACCAAAAGGAAGATGGTCAATTGAACACATTGCCCAGGGGGAAAAAAAAAAAAAAAACCTGTTCAGAAAATAAACCGAGGAATAACTCAGGTAAAGTATTTGTCTCAATTAGGTAAAGGTGGCTTTTTGACTGAGCTATCTCAAGGAAAACCTCCTCAGCCACCTGTGCCTTTCTTCACAGAACAAATTCTGCATTGACGCTCCAACATATGAGAGTAACAAATCTGTTCCACGCAGACCTATACTGGTAACTATAAAATTTAAACATTTAATTGAAAGTTTATCGATATTTTCTGCTGTGTGCTGAACTTTACTTTTTTGGTAACATAGGCATTGAATATTCTGGAAGAATAAGGTTTGAGAGAAGTAATACTCCAAATTCACAGATGCATTAATGCCCAAAGCACTATAAATGGAGATCAAAGATGCACATCCAGTCAGATCTTGATTCAAATCCCAACTTCAAATAGAAAACCACAGGCAAGTTACTCTATCAAACTCATTTTTTTCTCTTAAAAAAAGTAAAATTTCCTAAGACTTCTGGAAAAAATATACCTAACAGAGATCATCCAGTAAATGATAAACAATCACGATAGGATGTTATTGTTTTGTCCATCGTAGTTAAAGAACTGGAACACAGTAGCTATTCGTTTCCTGCTAGACCTGGATGAGGATCTTAAGAATCAGAATGAACCACTGGCAATCACCTCCCTGTCCACTGCCAAAACAAAGAATGAAATTTAGACAGGCGGCAAATAATAGGACCGACCACCTCTATCCACTGTGGAGTGCCATGTGGGCATATTTGGTGATTCTGCTGCCATGTGTTGACTTAACACCTCTTCACTTCCTCGATCCCCAATGCACCTCAATGAAATAATCTTCTTCCACCTGGATGTGTCAACCCTGTCACTTTTCTAGGTTAGAAAATGACAGCAATAAGCAGATATTGTTTCTGAATCACTCTGACAGAGTACCGGTTTAATACGTTACCACTGGAAACAAAATCCTGATTTATCTTAAAAGTTCTCCTTCAGGAAAATAGCGAGAACATCAACTTCCTATGAAATAATCAATGTTCCTGTAAAACAAATTCCCTAATAGCTTAAAGCACTTCGTCTCCTGCCTTTCAAGTTAAGAAAACATGAAAATAAACAGAAATAATTAGTCTATGTGACACAGCGCTCATTAAAAGTACTGAGAGCCTGAGTTTTGAGAAGAAGGAGGAAAATACACATCTAAGTTAAAAGCCCAGGACTGGATCCCCCCTTCACCTCCCATCTACTCTGGCCACACAAGCTCTCTCAGCTTCCATTTCTGCTCATCTGCAAAATGAGAACAACAATACATATCTCCCAGGGTGATGGGAAAATAAAATGAAAAACCCCAAGCCCAGTGCATCCATGTAGCAGGCCCATGCAAAACAACTACATAAAATGCAGTGCCTCAGTCCTCCCTGTTTCCCATCCTCCACAACTCTGAGAAAAGAAAAATTAGCTAATTAAAGCATTCTCAATAAAGCTCTAGACTCCAGTAGTTTTAGTATCAGAACTCTTGGCTTTTTCAAGTAAAACCTTATGTAGCATAAAATTTATTACATGTGAAATGGTCAGAAGCAGAGTGCCCTCTGTCAACTAACCAACTTTAACCACCCATCAATCTACTGAACATGTTAGATCTTGGGCCGGATATTGGAAATACTAAAAAAAAAAAAAAAAAAAAAAAAAAAAAAAAAAAAAAAAAAAGATGTGACCCCCCAGCTCTTGGAGAACTGGCATATAAACATGTCTAACCTCGTCTGGATAAATCTGAGGTGCTGATGGTACAAAGTGGGGGTCTATGGATGAGTCCACCAAAACTGAGACCCCCTAAAGTGCTACCCAGAAAAAGTGGGCTGTGCGCCCAAATCCAGCACCATCTAACCCAAAGCCAGAGCCGAGAGGCCGCCTTGCACATGACAGCAGAGTTCAAGAGGAGAGCCAAGAGCAGCTCCCACCACAAGGTTCAACACTTAAGGCAAGCAAGACAAGACAGTGGCTTGAGGGACCCAAACTGGACGAATCTGCTGGGGGTACTGGGGAGAGCTTCTAATTCAGCGAAGTTGGCATCTAAAGAGTTGGGCAGAAGAAAGTCGCAAATGGTTTGGAGTCTGCGCGAAGAGGAGATTGTGGAGACACAAAAAAAGACATTCCAGACAGGAACGGCATGTGAAATTTTCTAAGAATATTACAAGGTTCAGAAAGGCACCACCACATGGGGACATGCGGATGAGTTTGGGTGCATTCAAAGAAAAGAAGAGCATGTGGAAACAGTCAGGCATGGCTTCACACTGGGAAAATGGGGGGCATCGGGGTTTAGTTAGGGTGGTGGGGGGACTATGACAGCTGCAATGGGCTATCTGGGTCTTCCCAATTCATGTGTAGAAATCTTTCATGGGGCAGCATTAGGAAGTGAGGTCTTCCGGAGCTGAATGGTCACACAAACGCAACCTCATGCATGTGATTAGTGTCCTTAGGAAAGGTATTTGGAGGTATGGATCCGGAGTGTCCCTCAAAAGCCTCACGTTCCTATGGATACTGTGTAGGGTTGGAGGCGGGGCCTGGCTGGAAGGGGCGGGTGCTTGGGGCTTGGCCTGGAGGGGCATGTGCTTGTTATGCCTTCCCCTAGTCTCTCTGTCTCTGTACCACCATGGTGTGAGGATCTCTGTCTCCCAGCAGCTCTAGCTCTAGCTGCGGCCCCATCATGTGATTCCACCATTTTCCAGCTGCCCACCCATGAACAGACTGTGACCTTCTGAAACTGTAAGCTACAATAAATCTTTCCTAAGTTGTGGATGTCGGGTATCGAGTCACAGCAACAAAAAGGTAACTAAGACAGACGCCATAGAACTTTCTTGCCCTTTTTTTTCATGTGAAGATATAAAGAGAAAACAGTGGTTGGCAACCTGGAAGAAAGCTCCCATCAGAATTCAATCACGGCCTAATCCCAGAAGCCTCACCTCCAGAAGAGCAACGAATGTCTGTTGTTTATAAACTACCTGTTGTGTGGTACTCTGTTACAGCAGACTAAACAATATGACAGCAGGTGACCTCACACAGAGGAAAGAGGTAATGTGGTCGGAGTTGCTCCAAAGACGCCATCCCAGCGCTTCCACAGTGCTCTGTAGCCGTTCAGAGCCCACACGATACATCCACCTCTTGCATAGTTAACCTCGGCTGCCTATTTACACTTAAAACACATTTGCCACATTTGTAATCATGTTGCACTTCCCTTCAGAACTCCTTCCCACTCTATAATCCATATCCTTTGTGACTGGAGTCTCCATCTTTATAATCACCCTGGACGTCATTCAAGGTGTTTAATTTCTCCAGCACCTCCACGTTTTGCTGCTGAACGATCTCCATTCAACTCCCTTGCCATGCCTTCTCTCCCCTCCCCCATCTTCACTGTCCATGTCGTCAGCAGCATCTCAGGGCATCTTCCACATCTGACAACAACGATCTCCAGTGGACCTCCTTAACCCCAGATGTACATCCAGGCAGCTGACCTCTGCACCACAATAATGTTTCCACACTGATGGATCCCTATTGCCTAGAGAAGTTTCCCAGTATGTACCTACAAGGAATAATCCCATGGACAGGGATAGGTAGGTGGGCAGGAGAATTTCTGTTTTATAAATGTAGAAACACTGTTTAATCGAAACCTGTCATGGGTATCACAGGCAATGACATAAGGAAATCCAAGAAGTTTTTCCATGAAGAGGATTATTTAGTCTCTACAACCAGCATTTCTCAGCTTTTCTTTTGACCACTTTTTTTTAGATTTTCCATAGAATTAATATCCTACAGAATGCATTTCAGCAAATGTTGGACAATAATAAGATGAGATCTCAACTCATTGGGACACTCTGTGGAGCCATTCCCAAGGACTTTTCCATTTTGCATTCTTGTGTATTTATCAATTAGTTCAGAAATAATGTATCAAGTAGCTATTATGTTATGTGCTAAGGAGACAGGAATGCGTAACTAGACTCCACTCTTGTCTTCAAGTGTTTACTTACAGTTTCTGGAAATCTGCCTTTTTTTTCTTCAGCCTTTGCAAACGCCATGCCTGCTACTTAGAATGCTCTTCCTCATTCTCCATGACAAACTCTTCCTCATGCATCAATGACTTCTACCCTAGACTGAGCTCCCTGAACGCAGAGACCTATGTTCCTATGACTGCTGCTGGATCTGATCAATAAAGGCATTTAAAATTAATAACAGATATGCCTTAAGATAATTAAGATTGCTTCATTTTAACATTTTGGCAAGGCAGTTTAACTGATAAATTAAAATATTCTTTTTATCACTGTAACTTCCATTTTTCAAATATTAAAAATGCATTACCTTAAGGAGATGTTTATAACTGTCTTTTTACATTTTATCTTCTGACTTCTTATCGTAGTTGTTTGGCATAAATTACAGGCGCACCTGTCACAGTCTTAATTGTACATGAAGTACTAATTTGCAGGAGTTTTAAAAATTTATGTTACGTGGAAGTTGAATTAAAATAGCAATTAAAAACTGAAGTTAAATTTGAAATGATTGGATCTGAGGCAAACACAAACAGTGAAATTGCTTTGTCATACCAAATGCCATAAATTTTAAGAGTCACAAGATTCACCTTTGGTTCTCTGTAAGTATGATGATCCAAGTGGAACCAGTGTTGCTTATCAATGGGACTAGACGTCAGTAAGTGAAATTCTCTTTTTTACACAGATAACAGTGAATATGTTAGTTTTTTAGGTTGTACAGGTTATAATTTTACATAAACTAATTGTAGTCAAATGTCTGAAGATGAGTCATTATGATGAAAAAGTAAAAAA
>PVKB01001973.1:18569-335979 GCA_004027205.1 Ctenodactylus gundi
TCCAGGAACCCGGGACTGCAGAGAAAGACTGATCACGTGACACTGAGCATGGGGCTCCTCCACGTGTCTCACCCTGCCTCTGTTTTAATCAGGGTTGATCCACAGCTGTAGTGATGAACGGGCCGTGGAGCAAGTGGGGGTCTGCTGCCAAACTGTCACCACAAACACGTTTCCCAAGATGAGCTGTTCTTACTTTCAAATTGAAAGTACTTTTTAATTTATCTACGAGAATATTTTCAAGTAATATTTTATCTAAAGGTACACTGATGTGCACTGTTTACTCCTTACACCGTATCTGGACAGGACAGGGACCCTGATTAGAAATGTGGCTTAATGAAAGCAGATGTGTTTTTCTTCTGGTAGCCCCCAGCCTTGAACAGCAAGAGGATACTCCTGGAAAGAGACAGGAGAGAAACAAGGTCAGGGGGGAAAAAAGCACCATTTGTGACACAGATAACGAAACCTCTTCTAGTTGAAGGTTTAATGGACATCACTTCATTACTTTGCTAAATCAGCCACACGGTAAACACATGGGATTGTCAATAGAGAACCTAAAACCTTGTGATGCCTGACAGGTAACCATAGAAACAGCATACAAGAAAAACAACCGACTTCCTGAGTGTGTTAACTTAAAACCTACACTGACACACTGACGTCTTAGAAAGGATCTGCCAATGGCCAGGTTTAAACAAAAAGAAAAAAAAAATATTTCCCTCAGTGTTTACTGTTCTATCCACAGTGTTTAGCTATTAATTAAGAGAGAGAGAGACAAAAAGGCAAGAAAAATACCACTAAGGAACAATGTAGTCAGATTCAGATGTAACATGGTTGTTGAAAATGTCAAAAATCAATTTATGTTAAAAGTTCTAATGAAAAGAATGATAATATGCAAGACCAGATAGGAAACTTTAGTAGCTAGACAACGGTGAGAAATAGTTACATGGAAACATGGATCTGGTAAACAGAAATACTGAAAATTTCAGAGAACAGTAAAAGATGAAAATACCTCTGGCCCATTTATCAGTGGCCTGCACAGAGCTTAAGGAAGAATCAGTGAATTTTGAAATTAGTCAAGAAAAGTGCTTGTGCTGAAATACTTGGAGGAAAGAAATATTATTGGGGGGGGGGGGGCAGAATCCTGAATGGAGCAGCCAAGAGGCACCAACCAGCATCAGTCTCATGGACCAGCACTCATGATCACGGGGGTAAAGAGACCTGGGAGAATAGGAAAAGGCAGAGAAAATACTGGAAGAAGGAATTAAGACAACTTTCTAAAATTAGTGTCAGATACCAAATTACAGATTCAAGAAGCTCAGAGATTACCAAGCAGAATTAAACCACTACAGAGTCAAAAATAGGCTATATCCGGGCAGGACCAGGAACCGGACCATAAATGAAGGTTAAGGAGAAGAGACTGTGTTCCCTCAGGTTGCCTCAGCCTTGAACCACAGCAACACACCAGACTGCTAAGGATTAAGACAAAGAATAGTTGCTACTGGACAAGTAAGAAGTTTTACAGATGAAAAATGTAAGGATAAGTGTACAGAAAATATTTCATAAAAATTCAAGTCAGAACTCATAATAATTTGACATCTTTCAAGCTGTAAATGAAAAAAAAATCTGCCAATTCAGAATGCTGCACCCAACAGAAAAAAAATACAAATCTTTAAAAAATGAAAGAGAAATAAAAATGTTCTCAAACAAACTAAAAGAGGAAGAATTCACCTCCAGAAAACTACATTATGGGGAATATTGAAGGAAATTCTCCAGGCAGAATGCCTTCTGTGTCGGGGTGAATATGGGCTCTGCCCACACAGTGGGGAGGAGGACACGAAGCCAGACAGAGGTAAAAGACCTCACTTACTTTTAATTGCTTTAAAAAATTGTGACAGTCCAAAGCAAACAATCGCAGGGTAGTTTGTGACTGTAGAACACATAAAAATAAAATGTGTGGATGAAGGCCAGAGAACGAACAGACAAGGTAACTGGTAAAATCTCACTTAAAGTGAGTTGATAAAGAAAAGATAGGAAGGGGAAGGGCTGAGTTCAGTCATTTTGAAGAACAGCTTTTGATAAAATATTATAAAGCTTAAGACAAAAGAAACTATACCCACACAACCATTCCACAGGAATATGTCCTATCAATTTTCAAATTATCTGTATGCTGAGGCCAGAGAACTAAGTAAATATGTTGTACATTATGAGAGATATGTTCTCTAGTATTGAACTAAAGGCATTAAAAATATAGAAGGCTAGAAGGATAAATTGAATTCTGAGGCAGAATTAAAGCTATGAATATCAACACCATCACAATTTTTTTTTTTAACTCACAGGAGAGTCAGATGTTTAGAAGTGTGTGTGACGTGCATTATCCGCTCTGGAAGCTCTGACTCCACTCAGTACACATTGACATAAACCAACCACTGCATAAAATGGTAGATAAAGACTGGTTCTTCCTTATAGGATGATTCTTGCTGAGAAATATGGAAACAGCAAAGTCACCATTAGACCATGACTTTTCTAAAACCCACCAGATATTAGCAGATGAAGTCAGTGAAAGATATTCAAGGAGAAGCCAGGTATTTTCATAGTTTCAAGTTATTTCCTTCATATCAATTAGAAATCACATGGGGAATAGGAGTGATATTTGGAGAATCCCATCAGAAGGCATTTGATCACTACTAAGACATCACAACATTGTAAAGCGCTCACCATGGTGGCTAGAAGGGCTCACCCTTCTGTGGGATCTTCCCTAACAATAGTACCTCAATCTCACCATGAGAAAACTTTAGACAAATGCAAACTAAGAGACATTCTATGAAAGGGATGCTGAAGACTCTTCACAGACACCTTGGTCATCAGACAGGAGAGGCACGAGGAATTAGCAATGCAACACAATGGAAGAGAAAGGGGACTGGCTAAACAGCTGACAGAATCCATGTGGACGATGTTACGTGTGTGTTCATTTGTTTGTTCATGGTACTGGGAATGAAGCCCAGCGCCTTCACTTTGAACTACAGCCCCAGCCCCCTTTTATTTCTTTCTCTTACTTTAAGTAAGTCTCTCTAAGTTGCTGGGGCTGTGCTCGAACTTGTGATCCTCCTGTCTCAGCCTCCCAGAGTGCTGGAACAACAGCCAACACCTCTGGACCTGGGAGAATGGGGTAGCTTAATCCATGTGTTAAATTATCATCTATCTCCATGACAACATAACTGCAATGAAAAATTTAAAAGCAATGAAGGAATATTTTGGCCCACAGTAGGAAATGCCTTCAAAATTCAGATACTATTCCTCAATACCTGAAAGTATTCTGTGTCTTTAGGTAAACAAAGGACAGTTAACAGTATCATTTGTCTAGAAAATGAGTATTTACACTGCTCCAAATATGTTTATTTATCAGTACAGATACAAGTTGGATTTGGGGTGGTGGGCCTTCCATTGTCAATTATTGTGGATAAACAAACAGGAATCAAGGCCTAACACTGGAGACACAACAAGTTTAGGTGGGGGGAGGAGGTGTCAGAGACAAGGAGCAAACATAGGATACTGAAAGAAGAAGCCAGGAAAGGAGCAGAGAAAAAAAAGTGGCCAGAGTAAAAGTGAAGAATGTATTTGAAAGAAGAACGATCCAGGTCTACCAAATGCTTCTGGATTTTTCTCAAGTAAAATGACAAGTGAGGATTGCCAACAGCATGAGGGTCAGTTGGCTAGTAATGACCGTCATTGGTCAAACTGGGAAGACAGCATGACAGTTTTGGTGAAACGATTGGGGGCAAAAATCCCTACTGAAGTAGGCTCAGAACAGAGCAGGATAAGAAAAACAAAGAACATAAAACTCGTGCTGGGAATTTTGTTGGAAAAGTTGAGTTCAAAAAGTTGCCAAAAAAGTTATTCTTATTTTTATGGGCCGGACTCAATTAAGAGAGAAATTGTTGGCACATAGGAAGGAGAATCACCTGAGCAGCAACCTTAAGGAAGAAACAGTGGAAACAAGCACCCAGAGAGACGCCGTGGTCGGGTAAAATCAGGTCAGTCAGCCCATAATGACAGCAAGCGAAATCGCAAGAGGCGGCCAGATACGGTCATGAGAGGTTGTAAGCTTTCTTTTGAAAGCCGGAAGCCAAGGGTGAAGATGGTTGAAGAAGATTTGAAAATTTGAGGAAAGAAAGAATGAGGTGGTTAACTGCAGACGTGGTTAAAGTGCTTGAACGACAAGCCTGGTGACTGGCAGGTAGTGCTGGAGGTCCGCTGGAGCCTGGCATCTGCATTTCTTTTTTTTTTCTCCCCCCCCCTCCCCATTTACTGATATGTATAAGCACAAAAAAATTTAAGGTACAATGAAGTTGAGCATTTTGTGCACCTACATATCTTGTCAAGGTGACAAGCAATCAGCTATGATCTTTGGGTTCTCTCTTGGGTTGGTGCTCTCTGTCTCTTTCTCTCTCTCTAGCCCTGGCTCTTCACACTGAGCTTCATCCTCAGCCTATCTTTACTTTTCTGACGTTGAGACAGGGCCTAGTTACCTCATTCACCACGTTGCTCAGGTTGGCCTTGAATTTGTGATCCTCTCACCTCAGCCTTCCGGAATGCAGATGACAGCCTGTGTCCCTCTTGATTATTTTTTCCCTGCCTCATTATTCTACACTGGATCAATGCCAGTTAGATTTAACCAGTGTTGGGGCCGCACAAAAGTATTTGACAGAATGAGAGAAAGGCAAGAGAACAACTCCATGGGGGGGGGGGGGGGGGAGGCAAGCAATTTTAAAGAATAAAAATAGCAATCTGACCCAAAAGGAAATTCACATCATGAGACAGTGAGAGACAATGAGCAGGGGATAAAATCAGGTGGTTATCCCACTGGGGTTGGAAGATGGTTAGATTTGGAGAGTTAGAGGGACCGCTTGGGAATGGAGAAGATGTTGATTAAGGAGTGGAATGCATCCAACTGAGATTGTGGGGGACCAGGAAGCTGTAGCTACTGGGAATGACAAGATCATTCCCTCTTTAGCAAGTTCCAGGTATTATTCCAGGCACTTGGTGCTAAGCCATCCACTTAAACTACACAGAGTAATGACACCGAGGTAACATCAATGAGCATGATGAACCATTGCAGCCCCAGGCAGAGTGGTCGTCACCTGTGTTACTTCCCTGCGGCAGGGCCCAGAGTCTTCTGTAGAGGCATAACACCACACCTTGTGTGACTCTGGTGTGGCAAGAGTCCCTTGAGGGATTTCTGTGCATGTCTAATAAAGGTAACACTCACTCTGCTTCCCTGGAGCTGCCTGCTCGCCAGGACTCCTGCTGTTATGGAGGATGGTGTTTACAGCAGACTGACACTCTGAAGGCAAATTCTGCAGCAAGAGGACATTGCTACACAGTAGCTCCTATCATCTTCCCTAAGGAAGAATTAAATTTTAAAATTTGGAGAAAAACATGAGATTCACCAAAATAACCAAAGGGGTTGGTTGATTTTGTGTATGTGCAAATATAACATACAGTTAATAAGTTAGCCTTTTCAAATGCACTGAAGGTTTTCTCTAAGCTTAACAAACTTCAAAACAATGTTTACTTCTCATGAGAGTATCTACTATTTATTTTTTTAGGTGTAGAATAACAGGTCTTTATTTAGGAAGAAAGGATAGAAGTGCAAAACTCCCACTATCTGTGGTAGATTGCCCCTATCTGGTAGGGTTTTGTTTGTTTGTTGGTTGGTTTTTTTTGTTTTGTTTTGTTTTGTTTTGTTTTGTTTGAAGCTCCATTAAGTATCAGCTGAATGAAAAATCCAGACAGGCCTGGTGATACAGGCCTATAATTCTGGCACTCTGGGAGACTGAGGCAGGAGGATTACTATCTGAAGCTCAACTTGAGAGAATTTGGAATTTAGCAAGACCCTATCTGAAGATCCACAAAAATGGGAGGGGTGTGTCATTCAGTTTAAAAGCGTTAGGTTCGATTGCTAGTACTACCAAATAGAAAAGTGGAAAGAAAGAGGAAGGAAAGGGGAAAGAGGAAAGAGGAAAGAGGAAAGAAGTAGGAAGGAAGGAAGGAAGGAAGGAAGGAAGGAAGGAAAGAAGGAAGGAAGGAAGGAAGGTAGGTAGGTAGGTAGGTAGGTAGGTAGGTAGGTAGGTAGGTTGGTTTCCACTCTTGGAAACCAGTAACTCTTACCCAACATTTATAGTGAGGGATTCTTTTTCTTTTTCCTTATGATGCAAAATCTCTGAGTCAAGCCTGTTTCCTTTCCCCAGGACTGTACTTAGACAAGTTATTCTCCAACACATATCAGGTAGCAGCCTTACTCCATAAACATAAGGCTGACAGCCTGCGCTGTTTATAGTCCCGTGGCTCCTGAAGACATCCCCCCTTCATTAATTCATCTCCTCTTGGTCCCAGTCCTCATCCTTTCTGAGATGATGTGCAGTGGGGACAGCGCTCCCTCTGAGGTGCTCACCCTCCTGAGAAAGCCAAGAGGCGGAAAGCCATACTTCATACCCAAGATGAAGGCCGCTCAGCCCGAGCGGGCGAATGATGGAACAGTGCCCGATTCATTTCATGGCTATTTGTTCCACCCGAATCACGAGGAGCCCAGATCTCCCAGGTGAAATTGCATCACGCTGTCCTCGCTGCCCAGGTAAGGGCAGTTAAAAGTGAACGCCCCCTCCCCTCGGCCCTTAGGATAAATAATGACTTTTTCCTTCACCGCTGATATGTATTTTACAACATCATTGGGAAGTCTAATTACCAGACAAAATGGTGAGATAGATCAGGGTGCGCTGGAGTCCAGAGGAGACACAAGAAATGGGCATTGGCATCTGCGCCATCCTTCACTGTCACTGCAATAATAGAAAAGTGGCAGCTGGAAGGTGCACAGCGGACATCCCATTAAATATTCATCTGGATAGTAAATAACTTAAAATTTTAAACGACCCGGCAAAGAAGGTAGGAGAATTGTGCGAACACGCTGCTAAGGGAGAGGGGACCGGCAGCGACGATGGAGAGGACAGGGGGAAGAAGACTTAACAAGAACTGGGTGGAATATCTAGGTGATCCCAAGGACAAGGAGGGAGGCGTTTACATTTAGGCATTTCTTTTTTTACATAATAAAGAATTAAATTCCCACTGACACCAGGGCTCAGGGCCACAGAGTGGATGGATGCCTCTCAGCGGCCTCTGCCTCCTCCGGGTCCTTGGGCTCCAGAGCCCCCACCTTCTCTCCCCTCATGTAGAGTAGGAGGAGTAAGAGGAAAGGGGAGGGCAGGCTCCCCAACCCGCGGAACTTTCCCTCACGCCAGCCTCCCGGGACAGCTATGGTGGCTGGAAATGCCACTTTCTCCCATCTCCCAGGCCCAGCTCCTCTTTTAGGAATTTCACGAGGAAAATTTAACTTTCCTGAAGACTGACCTATATTTATCCAGGTGACTCACATTACTCTTGCTGCAATGGGATCATTTTTGTAGTCGCCCTTTTTTTCTGCGATAATAATCCCTTCAGCATTAATTGCACCTTTTAGCATTTTTTTTTCCTGGTTGCCAACTTATTCCCTGTTTTAGACCTGCGTGGCCCAGTGAGATGGGTACTGAACAACCTTTGAGTAATCTGAAGTCTTGTTTATTGATTTTGGACTCGTCATTTGGTGTCATTAGATAAGAACAACAATAACTCGCCATTCTGGAAGCCAAAACACAAGATTAAAAAGAAGGTTGGAAGCAAGGAGCCCAGAACAGGAAGTGACGTGCTCTGTGTACTTCTGGAACCAGGCTTCCTCTAAGCACTAAGCAGGTCACTTACGTGATCTTATTTTATCCCACAACAATATCCTCTAGCTGATATTAGCATAACCTATCTTGTAAATGAAGAAAAGTAAATTGGGAGTAAGTTTGATAACTTGTCAAAAGTCATATAGTAGGAAAGAGACAGGCCTCAAACTTGAACCAAAGGCTATGTAAATCCACAGACTATTCTTTTTAATACCTTTTACTAGCTAGAGTGTTTAGAAAAACAGAATAGAGATAGACAGATTGATTGATTGATTGACTGATTGACTGACTGATTAGCCAACTTGCAGAGTCAGGAGAGTCTCAAATAGCCGTCTGTATGTGCAAGAGTTGGAGGATGCAGTATCAAAGATGGAAGAACACCACTTCAGAATCGAAAGTCTGAAAGTTCACTGCGTAACAGCAGGAATCAACCCTGTAGCTATGCCCTACTGACCAGCTGGGCATTTCCTGATCCATTCAAGTTGACAGACTCATAAAGTGTCACACATGCCACGTCGTGGTATTTGTGTGTGAAAGCCACTTTAGATAATAATGAAAAGTATGACAAGTTACAGGCAGGTATGGGCTGTGTTTGCACACTCAGTGGCTTGAGAAATGTCTCGAACACAGTACGTACCCAATAAACTTGTGCACGAGAAAAGGGGAAAGAGGATTGCTGAAGATCATCTTTAAGAAGCCAAATATGCGTCAATATGAAATGAACACGTGAACCAGAGATTTTATTAACTTGTAAATAATGAGGGAACCAAGATGTTACAAATGGTACAAAAAGGAATTAAAGGAACAGCACACAGATAGACCATAGAGTGCTGAAATGAATTCATTGATATGAAATTGGTTAATATCCACAAAGCAATAATCAGCTTCATTTCCAAATGAAACATTTAGTATCTCTATGAACAGAAGATCATTTGCATTACTATTGATGCCATCAACTTTACCAAGTAATAAAATAGCCCAAAGATAATTTTTTTAAAAAATTATAAGGGCACTCCAGATAAGAGACCCAATCTCCCAGCACTTTGGAGGCTGACGCAGGAGGACTGCCATGAGTTCAAGGCCAGCCTGGGCTACAATGTGAGTTCTATAGAGTTAGGCCCTGTCTCAAGACAAATAAAGAGAGACCCAATCATCTTCTTTTGCCAACTTCATTCTTTCATAATTTTTTCCTGATAAAAGAATAAAAATGAAAAACAATAAAGGAAGAACACTAACATCTGTTTTATTAAATAGTAGCTCAGAAAAGAGAAAGAAAATAGAGAAATCATTTTTGATCATTAACATTATTAACTTGTTAAAAACCATGGGGGATCTATGAAACAAAATTACCTAAAGCTATTACATAAATTACTTTATAAGAGGAGACAATTGTAATGTATAAAATAGAACTTTCTCTAAAAAATTTTTGAATTTGCAGAATTTACACAATGGGAATTCTGATGCAGAGCTAGACTCAGAATTCCACTGCCTTCATTGGATGCCCGTCCTCTCGCGGTCAACTTGTGCTTTCTTCTCCCACTGCCACACAGCACAAACAGAGCTCACGTGTGCCTCCAGGTGGCCGCTGAGACCCTGTCACCTACGGCTGGCTTTCTTGTTTGTTTCGCTAGCTGTAGCTCTCTTCTTTCTTACCACCTCTGTCCTCTCTGCAGAGCTTATACAGTGCATGAGTCTGTTCATCTCTACTGAAACTGAGTACACGCGCCAGTTACACAGAACTTGCTTTCTAGGGAAATGTTTAAAACGTACACCAGCCATTGATTTAGTTGCACCTGTACCATCATCATAGAGCCTAAAGTTAATGCCTAAGATTTATTACCATCTGATTCTTAAAGGTCATCATCACTGACTTAAAGTTTCTTTCTGTATAATTTCCTCTTTTTATGAGGAGGGATTAATCTCTCAGTCTCTCTCTCTGTACATATATGTACACATTTGGTCTACAGGTGAATGTCATATTTTCTGAGGCATGTGTTATGTCTTGCAAAACTAATTGGTGGTTTATCTTCTGGGAATGACCATTAAAGATCAGGAAACACTTTTTGTGTGTGTCTGAAAGCTAGAGAACACAGCTAAGTGTGGAAAGGAAATTTTCTGCCTAGTATGCATGCCCATTCCGTGGTTGGTCTACTCCACCCTCCTGCTGGGAGAGTGGTGGAAGTTGTGGAGAAGGAGCCTCTGTTCACTTGAAGATTACCAGACTGTCAGGAAAGGAGAAGGCCAAGGCCAGCACCTGCTAGAACAGCCCTGGTAGTGACATGGGAGTAGCAATTTAGGGACTGTTTTATCAGCTGCTAGAGGGCTTCTCATCCAGAATTCGTCATTTTGTTTTTGAAAAGACACTACCACACTTTTTCCCAGCAATTACATTAGCCTGTTGGCAAGAAAGGATTTAGTCTGTGCTAGACAGTAATAGGAGTGCAGGAGAAAGAGACATTTCCCCGTTTCACCACAGTGGTCTCCTCAGAAAAACCCTGGCTTTGTTAGTGCATATCTTGATCTTTGAAACTAAGATACTTTAAGAATGTTTTAACAAAACAACAATATGCTTTATAAGGCATTTTAATTAGGAATGATAAACAAAAACATTGATATTGTGAATAACTGAAAATCTTGATGAGATATAGCAGGCACTGTAATATTGTTTTATTATCATGTAAAATGTACAGCTAAGATAGGTCCAGAAAATACTTAAAATAGTTCAAAATCTACCCAACTGATATGGGGCTTGGTGTTAAATATGATATTGTCTTCCACTGAATCATTTAGAAAGAAAGAGCTAAAAGCTCTTAAGCATACGCATAGGCCAAATAATACCCTGGTTAGAAAGTTGCGTTATTTTGGGAAATGCAACATTCAGCCACACAAGGAGCAGAAGGAAGGATTTAAAAAATGAGTGGTGAGAAGTCTTATGTGGAATGTTTAGTCTTCAAAAAGTGTCAAAGATAAATAAGGATAAAGGATCTTAGTGATTTGATGAGAAGGACTTTGAGAATTCACATAGAATAGGGCCTGCAGCATCTGCAAAATGACATAAAAATGAAAGTATAAATATATTTCAGTTAAAGAGGTTGGGAAGAAATAAGAAGATTAAAGAATCAAGGAAATATTTTTAAAAGTAAAAAAATTGCATATAATCACATAGATTGAAAATAAAATTGAAAAATAAATATGCCATAGTAATCAAAATGATTTTATAAATAATTTATCTATAATATTTATGTACTCATTTCTTAAGAAAACTTGTAACAAAATATTAAAACAATTCAGTGAAGAATTCTTTAGAAAAATAAGGTGGCATATTCCAAGCAGAGAGTTTTTTGGTCATCTATCATTCTCAAAGACAGAGCTTAAAATGAATAGAATAAATGAATTCCATGTACCTTACACCACAATATTCTCTACCCATGCTAACCACTTAGAAAATTCCCTAACCACCTTCAAGAATCTGTGATTTACTCCCCAAAGTCGTTCATCACCCATAAAAGACAAAACTTATCCTTCTTCTCTAATGGCTTTGTAGCACTGTGGTCAAGAAATAATTACAATGTTTATCATAGGGTACCTCATTGCGAAGCCTGCCTCCCGTGATCCGGTATGGATGAACTCCCTAGAGATGGGAGTAGCATGGTGTTCATTACTGAATCACACTGTCTAGAACAGCATCCAGCATTTGATAATGGCTCAGCAAACGCCACTTGGTGGATTATGGAGAGATGAATGGGTAGATGAAATGTTATTGCATACCATTTCTCTCAGTGAAGTGATGGGCAAGATCTGACTGTTCAAAGCTACAGCATTTTTGCTGCCTACAAGAGACACACTTCACCCACAAGGAAACTCATAGACTGAAAATAGAAGGACGGAATTCAATATTTCACGAAACAGGTCTCAGGAAATAAGCAGGGGTAGCTATATTAGTCTCAGACCCATCAGATTTCAAAACAAAACAGGTGAAGAGAGACAAAGATGGACAGTACATACTGGTTAAAGGAACACTAGAACAGGAAGAAATCACAATTACCAATATATATGCAACCAACTCCAGAGCACCCAATTATGTAAACCAAAAATTTTTAGATCTAAAGGACACATAGGCACCAATACAATTACAGTAGGGGACTCTAATACTCCACTATCACAAACAGACAGATCAACTAGACAAAAAATCCACAAAGATATACAACTGCTGAATGACACTAGAAAACATGGGCATAATGGATGTTTACAGAGTTTTCCACTCAACATCAACTGGTTACACATTCTTCTTAGCAGCACAGAGAACATTTTCTAAAACAGACCACGTCCTAGGTCATGATCCATGTTTAAACAAGTACAAAAGGACAGAAATAATTCCCTGTACACTCTCAGACCATAGTGGAATAAAACTGGAACTTAACAGCAGCAGAAACAGAAGAAAATCCACAAACATGGAGACTTAACAGCTTACTACTGATCCATGCTACAGCAACAAGAGTTTCAAGCAGAGTCTCTGCAGTTCACTGAAATGGCCTAGTATTTCTGTTCTTTGAATCTCTTCAAAATGAAGTATATATTCTCTTAGTTCATATATTAAGAAAAATAAGCGGCAACTAAAGAAATTTAATGAATGTGATCCTGACATCTTGAATAATAAATTTATTATGATAGAATTTACTTCAGCTACAGATGACTCCTAATTTATACTATAAACAGGCTTCCATTCGGTACAAGATTCTGAATTTCTGCTAGGAGAAGCTTTGGAGAAGCATTTGGTTAGCTGAGCCATGTATATGTTATGGGCAGAGGGGAGGTTCCAAAGGATTTCCCCAAATCTGTGCCTACTTTTCTAACACACCATTTTTGCCAAGATTGTTGGCTTCATATGGTATGGTTTCATGAAGCTAATGAAATTTTGTTCAAATATCAGTATATTCTTTTCCTAATGGTTTAGAAAAAATGTCATTCTTTGGAGACTTCCACTTCCATAATTAAGAACTTGATTATATTAATATGGCAGCCATAATACAAGGGCATCTCAGGACAATTATTTTATCTTGTCTTTATGAACACAAGAAAGACAATGGGAAAGTATAAAAACATACTGATTAAAGCATACGTAGTCTTCATGATCTATAAAAACAATGGAGAAATGGATCAGGTACCCTTTTAAACAATCACAATGGGAGAAAAGTACCTCTGGAGAAAGGAGGAGCGCCATGAAGAGTGAAGCCAAGGTCCTGTCGAGGAAGGCCCAAGTCCTGTTTAGGAAATCCAGGTCCTGTTGAGGGAAGGCAAGGCCCTGCTGAGGATAACCAAGGCCCTGCTGAAGAAAACCAGCTTTCTCTACCCACCACTCTCCTCTTAATCGAAAGACAATGAAATTTGTTTCCTCCACTAAACATTTGTGTTACAAAAGTTCCACTGGAAACTAAACTGCAAGAACAGAGTAGCCAGGCACTATGGTGTGGATGCGGTCTGAGTGTCCCTCAAGGGCCCACTGTGATTGATGACTTGACCCCAAGATGATATATTAGGTGGTGATAAAAACTATAAAAGCTGGGCATACTGGGAAGGTCTTAGATCCTGGGGGACATGCCTTCAGAAGGTAGGTCTCTCCAAATCCTCAGTAGCTCATGAGAAGTTTGGGCAAGTGTACATCACAACAGAATGCAGCTCAGAAATGACAGCACCAACCTCTGAACCTTCAAAAGTATGAGCTCAGGAATGCTCCAAGTAGACTGTATCACATGTTCATTATAGTGACAAAAAGCTGACTAATCCAGAAAATGACAGAAGAATTTGTTTCCTTTACAAAGCCTGTTTACTGTAAAACTGCTACTGGAAACTGTGCTTTTGAGAACAAGAAATTCTAATTGTATGAATATTTCAATAATTCCATGTGGATTGGGAAGAAAACAACTGCTGAACTGTCAAACCTGTATCTCTCAGGGTACAAAATGTAGCTTATGATATCTCTCAACATTTTTTGGATCCGTGAGACAGACTGTAACTGACTACACTATGCAGCCGACTAACTGCATTTCATAATTTTATCCTACAACTCAGCAAGATGGCTGCATCCAGACAGAAGACATGGTATTGAAGTCAGTAAAACAGAAGCCATGCAGCTTCCAAGCAACAATGCTTTGTGTTGAGCATAAAAGCAAACAAGATCTTTTTCCAGGGGTTCCAGAAAATGAGAGGCTGCCTTGAAGGGCATCTTAGAGATGCTGAAGAAACCACCTAGCCATCTGTTCTGGACGAGGAACAAGAAATTACTGAATTTGAGTAGATGATCACACTAGACGTATTCCAACTTGGCTTCTCACCCTAAATCTGCTATAAAAGAGGATTTGGAATGCAATCCCCATACATGCCATTTAAAGTTTCTTGTCGTCAAGATCAATGTCTACATCAACATACACTGAAACAAATTATGCTGGTCAACCCAATGAAAAGGGGCAGTCACTTGAAAGACAATGGCCAAGATGAGATTCTCTGAGGAGGGAGCTTGTGAAAACATTCCTGACATGCCAAGATCTGTTTCCTACAGAAGAAGTGACAATTCTTCTCAGGAAACACTGGCATCGATGTTTCCTGCCCTTTAAAAATAACATACATGTGTAGGAGTCTTTCTTCTTTATGAAATGAATGTTTTATTGTTAGGTCTCCTTGGAGAAATATCATTTTTTACCATTTTAACTGGCATCTGAAATCTACTTTTGCATCTTAACAAGAGAAGCAACACTACCATCATGTGGCAAAAGAGATCAAATTTTTTTAAGTCACAGAAAAAAATGTAAACCCACAAATTAACATTCTTGTCAAACATACGTTTGTGTCATTTGGATGATAGTCATGTCTCTCATTAAATAATTTATAATTTAGCCCACTTCTTATAATAGCAGCAAAATTTCTATGAATAAGGAAAACTATGATTAGCTGACCCCTTATAAATTACCGGGAACAGTGGCTTCTTGCTTCCTTTGACAAGACCAGCAAAACAAAAGAAAAAATGCAAAAAACCAGGACAATATCCTTGATCTTGCTACAGCAATGCAGTCAAGCCCAATTTTTTTTAAAAAAGCAAGTAGGCAAAGACCTTTGGAAATATAAGCAAAATATAAAAGCTAGAATTTTAAATTTAGTAAGGTACTTTCAAGGCACTGATCCTCTAATATAGTTATTACTACTCCCACTTATCGCAGAGACAGTGATTGGTTTCCATTCAATTTGTTCAACTGGTTGAAAGGTGCTTGAGCTTACCCATCACTCTCTTTGTTAAGATTCTTGTGAGGCACTAAGGAATAATTATCCATTTTCTTCTCTGGCCCTCTATACACTTTGCCATAATTCCTACACGATAGTTAATCATATTGTATTGTCATAATGCACCTTTCTCCCACAATTGGAGGTTGAATTCTTGAACTTGATGCTATTAATACATTTATTCAGCAAATAGCATCAAAATATTCTCTAACCATAATAAATGCCCTGGAGTAACATTTCAAAAACAACCTTCCTTGTATCAGTGGTTCTCATTAATTGTAATAATTTGTCTGAAGATCTGATTTGCCTTCTAAGTATAAAATCATACTGGCCAAAAATAATAAGTTAGCATTTTTCCCAATGAATTCAAATATTAGTCTTTGGATTGACTTACTGAAATGATTAAAATGTTGAATAAAAGTGGTGAGATTTAGCATCCTAGTCTTATGGGAATTTTTGTTTTTGATGAAATGTTCATGGGCACAGTGAGGCTTGGTATGAATTTTTGCAGATACTTTTATTCTGCTAGAGAAGCTCTCATGTATTATTTCCTTTCTAAGAGACCTCAACAATATACTGAATTAATGTTAAATTTTTTCTATTATGCCTTCTATCTTGAGATGATTATATCAGTTACCCTTTAAATTGCTGTTAGAGTGAAATATATTAATTTGTATTTCAGATCAATGTTGAATTTCTTGAATAAATCCTATCTCATAATGATGAACTATCTTTTGGTGAATTCTACTCACTAAAATTTGCTTACATACTGCAGTTGTCCAAGAGACATCGATCTACATTTTTGTCTTGTATTTTTCTCTTTTGGCTTCTGTATCAAGATCTTACTAGCTCCATAAAATGAGCTACAAAATGTTAACATTTCCTGTTAAGATGGTATTCTAATCAGATCTGTTGTAGGCATGCCCACTATTCTCATCTGTATGTAAAAGTAGATTCTAGGTACATGCATGCTGAACATTTTGTACTTTCTCACACTGAGGAGAAACTTTATCAAAGGGTAACAATTAATTTTCCCGTGTGACACTGACTTGAAGTCTCCTTTCCCTGATATTTAAGTCGTGGGCTACATATCTGCAAGTTTCCTGATGCCCATCAAGGTACAACAGATAAGAAATGCCAAAGGAAAGGTCACACCAAAAGCTAGATTTCAAAGTGACAGGTCTGAGTATTGGTTTCATGTATTTAAAAATCATTTGCCCACCAACAGGATAAAAACATATCACAAGTGACAACCAGGTGGGATTTAAAGGATGCTTTTGCAGTTATTCAATGTACTGCCAGGAGTCAACCGTCCCATTATTGCCACAGGCACAAAAAGACAGGCTGCAAACAGATCTCTAGAAATCTCTCATGTTTTTACACATCTAGGCATTAAAAGCCTATTTGTTTCATGGCTGATTTTTCAAATCAGAAAAGACAGAAGCACAGATACATGGCTCTCTCTGAAGCAAATGGATTTACATAAAGGCGTAATAAAAACACAAACATCTTTCCTGGAAGTATGGCAGGGTAACAAGACAAAGGTGTGTCCCTCTTGTCTCCAGAGAGGCTTGATTAGAGTTCAAGTTAATAAGAATGAAGTCGGGGGGGGGGGGGGGGGGGGGGGGGGGGGGGGGGGGGGGGGGGGGGGGGGGGGGGGGGGGGGGGGGGGGGGGGGCGGAGATGCATGGGTTTCCAGCAATCCTGAATAAAATAGGGAGTTTCCTGGGTGGGTGCTGTTCAGTTTTGACACAGAGCCACAGAAGGAAGAGAATCCACCATGTCTGCTTCCAGATGACTTCCTGGACACCTAGAGAATGAGAAGCTCTTGCTTTCTGCTTTGCGGGAAATAATAAACTCTGAATCTCTCCAAGCACATGCCACCTTAAAGCCAGAACAGCGGAACACGGGCAAGACAAGCTGGCATCTGCCACCACCCTGCTATTTTGGAAGTAAAACAGCTCTGAACTATTGAGGAACTTCATGTCTCATGAAACTTGGATAACTTGTCTCTTTCAAAGGGTGTCTCTGAATTCCAGGGATTATATGTGAAATTCATGGCTGGAATGTCATATCTTTTTAAATGTCTTTTGTCAAGAGAGTTTATTGCTAGGAAGTGACAATCCTATCAAAATGACAGTGTATAAGGTATTGTCAAAATCACATGAGGGAAAAGTACCATTAGAAAAACCGCCGCACCCTGAGGAAGTTAGTTTTCGAGGAAAACAGTTTCCAGAGGAGTCACAAAGAGCTTCCACAAGAGAAAAGCTCTGGTTTCACTAGTAATCTGGCCTAAAGAACTAATTCATAATGAAAAAATTTTTTTTATTTTTAAATTTATATATCACATCCCTTTCTCCTTCCCACTTTGGGAAACTTTTTGACTTAGTGAAGCCCCACTTCAAATTCAAAAATAGAAAAGGGGCTGGGGATGTAGTCCAGTGCAAAGGGCCTGGGCTCAATCCCCATTCCTACACACACACACACATACACACACACAAAGGGGACAAAGTCTGGGACAGACAGGAGCAATAGGTTTTAAAATCTACTGCACAATAGGATGATGATAGTGAATAATAATTTCTTATATATCTCATCACAAAGAAATAAGTGAGGTGATAGATATGTGAAGTAGTTTGATTCAATGAGTTTATAATAAACATACAACATCACAATATACTCCATTCAATTATAATTAGTCACTGATAATATTTTCAAAGTAGAAGAAAAACAAGTCAATAAAAAACAAAATCACTCTGCAAAATCAACTATTACTTATGTCACAGCAGTGTAAAACAACACTCTTTGCAATGATAAAAATGTCATAAATCTGCCCTATCCAACAGACTAGCTGTCACCCATGAGTGCCTACTCAGCCCTTGAAATGTGGTCAGCATGAGGGAGAAGCTGAATTTTCAGTTGCATCTATTTTGAATAATTTAAATTTAAATAGCTACATATAGCCAATGGCTACAATATGACAATGCAAGCTATAATTTATATTCATGTATATGCCCCACAGATGTGACTATCTTGTGGAATTTCATATAATGCTTAAGCATCTCAAGGCAAATTCATGAAAGTTTAAATTTTTTAAAAAATGATAGCACTGCCAGAACCAGTGGCACAGGCCTACAGGCACTACAGCGCTCTGGGAAGCTGAAGCCAGAGGATTACAAGTTTGAACCCAGCCTGGGCAACTTAGCAACTTGGTGAGACCTTGTCTTGGAGTCAAAAGTAAGAATGGACTGGGGATATAGCTCAGTGCAAAAGCTCGGGGCTCAATCCCCAGTACATCCCCCACATAATATTCTTATTCTATGAAAAACATAAAATAATTAAACATTGTATTATTCAAATAAGCACACCACTATGATTTCCCTCATCCATAAAGTCAAGGTACAACCCTATACTTAGCATATCTCACAAGAACTAGCAGTTGACACAATATCTTATTACTGTGCTTGAAACATAGGGAAAGAAGTAATTTTCCCATTGTATTAGGACTTCTCTTTCATACCCTGAATGATGAGTTACTTCATGCCCATAATATTAAAGAATTTAGATAAAACTTTTAGAGACGGCTGAACTAAATAGTTTAATGGCATAATGTTTAGAGTTAAGCAATTGAATAGAACAGTAGGGAGCCTCTGTAATCAAGCTAGATTTAAGCAACATCTGATGCACATTCATGGAATAATAGCTTTGATGATAAGCTAATTTAAGAAAAGTCGGTCCAGCTGGATATTCATTAGGAAGCAGAAAAATGCTAGGTCTAAATCCTAAAGCAACATACAAGAGGCAATCTGGAGCAACATCCATTAGCACAAGGTTGTGTGTGACTCCAGTGGCATTCTTTGTTCCACCACTGACTGAGCAAGTTGACACCTGGTGCCTGGGGCAACAGGAGAGATCATCTCTCCTGCAGAGCTTGCGACTACATCGAGTTGATACAGGTTGGGGCTCGAGCTCGAGGCATGTTGCAGCATCTCAGTTCCACTCCTAAGAACTCTAGGACCATTCAAAGGATGGGCATTTCAAAGACACAGTCTACCAAAAAGGGACAATATGTTACCCTAAATGTCATTTCTAAGCAACTCAAAGTGATGTGGACTTATTGACCTTAATAAATACTGGACAAATTCTTTTAGCATTTCAGCATTTCCTGAAGCACCTTTAGGACATAGTTTTAAAGCAATTACACTTTGGTGAGGTGCACACAGTGTTACTGGTTCTGTTCTGCAGAGGGTCACAATGTAATTTTGTGAGTGTCTTTAGTTGTGTTGGCATGACTGCCTTGAGGTCCTGAGTCAATTCAAAACATTTCCCTTTCATGGCCTTTGGAAACCAGCCAGAAGTCACACAATGCTGACGGGAGAAGGCGAGTGAGCACCAAAACATCTGCACATGCCTGCCGTCCACCAGAAGGCACTCAGTGGCGGCTGCCACATTTTTGGTCCCATCTTGGAAAGACACCCAAGAAAGAGGACTTGCAAAACTCCTTCAGCAGGGGGCCAGAAACATGGGGTGCGTTCCACATGAGGGGAGAATTCTGAGTGGTTTTACTGTAATTAACATTTTTAAATTTTAATTATTTACATGGACTTAGATCCCAAAGAAATGGTCACTATGTGTCATACAAACTTGAGATCAAGCCTCAATCCTTATGACGAATATTTTAAGTTGCTCAGTGTTGCTGTTCATCTATGAAGTGCTTGTGGTAAAGTATATCAGCGTCAGGTAAAGGGTTCAATAAAAACTCTGAATACTTACAATAGCATGTAGTATGACAGATATTTACAATATCATTTTTAACCCTGTTCTCCCTCCTACACCCACACCCCCACTCCCTTTCCTTCTCCCTCTTCCCTCCTCTTCTTTCCTGTGCTGGAGATAAACCCAGAGCCCCAAGCAGTTAGACAAACACTCTACCCCTGAGCTGCCCTAGCTCCTCTCTGTCTATACACTCAACCTTTCACCCCATAATCTGACTATAGATTTGATTACAAAAGAAGGACTAAATATTCACACCAGGCCTGGCAAATTTAATAAATTGACTTTGAATAAATACTTGCCAGTACTCTGGGAGGCTACGGCAATAAGCCCAGCATGTCTCAAAGTCCAAAATAAAAATGCTCTGGGAATGTAGCTCAGTGCAAAAGCCCTGGACTCAGTCTCCAGTACCACAGAAAATAAATATTAATTAACTAAAATAAAACTCACAATACCATTCAAAGCTTGAAAGTCTCACTTGTCTTCAAGTTTCTTTTTAGGCCATGATTGTGAGTTAGCAAGCAATAGGCCAGGGGCCAAATTCGGTGTGCAGCCTGGGTTTGTCTGAATGAGGAGCTAAGAATAGCTTATGAAGAAGAAAGAGGAAGGAAGGAAGGAAAAGAGGGAAGCAGAGAAGAAAATGGGGAGAAAAAAAAGAAAAAGAATCTGAGACAAAGACTACAACTGGCCCCTAAAGCCTACAATTTAAAATATAAGTCTGCCAACCCCTGTACCATATCCTGCAGTCTACTATTAAGGCCTCCTCTTATTGAACAATGTGAGTTCAACGTATTGAGTTGTTAGGTAAATAATAAAAACCTAGACTTTGAAATAGCCATATTAATTAACAGTGAAGAAGCCAAAGAGAGCTCTGGAGGAATGGCACAGCAGTTAAAGCGCTTGCTTGGCACACGCAAGGCACTGAGTTCGATTCCCCAGCACCACATAAAGCTGGGCGTGGTGGCACATGACTGAAATCCCAGCGCTCCAGAGGCTGAGGCAGGTGGGTTGTCCTGTTCAAGCTCAGTTGGGGAACCCTGTCTCAAATTTTTAAAAATACATAAATAAAGGTCTGGGCTCAGTGTGAAGATTCTCTGAGTTCAATCCCAGTACTGATAGGTGAAAGGGAACCACACTTTGAAAACCACAATCCTGAGACCATGTCAATGAAGAAAGCACAGCTCTCACCTCAAAGAGAGTAAGAGTTAGTTCATTCTAGAGCCAAAGTTGAGTGACCATGACCCCCAGAGACATAGATTTGAGTAGCCCCAAATTATTTCCACTCAGTTTTAAAAGTTTCACAGCATTTTAATGCATGTTGCTACTGTTAGTAACCAACGGAAGGCTATAATATATCTTTGCCCTGCTACACTCTCAACTTCACCCACATGGCTACCAGTGATGCCACTCGACAGGGCAGTGGCTGCAACCCACATGAGTCTCCCTAAATCTACTGTGTTCCAAATCAATGGCCTCCAAGTCACATCCCAAAACAACTGTCACATAGCGAATGCCAACTCAATACAAAAGGAAATAAGAGAGAGGTACAGATGTACCACAAGACTTTCCTTCAGTTAGGAAAAACAAACTCACTTTTTTAAAAACATCACAAAATTTTACATAAATCTATAAACTTTATTAGGGCCTCTCTCTAAAGATACTGGAAAGAGCTCGTGCAAGGGAGGGGTCTTACAGCTATGGATCTTCTCATCCACCTAACCCTGGTTTTGTATCTTTCTCCAGCCAGACCAGGAATGGGTTTTAATTCACAAGAGTAGGCAGTGTGAATGAGTTAGGTGCTCTGGGACCCAGGAGGCTGAGCACAGCTTCCAAACCCCTACTGACTCCTATGTGACCATCCACAACACTTTGGATTATAGTTTTCTCACTTCTATGACAAGGCTGAAGACAGTAACATCTCCCAAAAGATGTAATTTAAGCAAGTATTCTTTTTAAAAATATAGATTATGCTACACATTAAATGTTTGCATCTATCCAAAATGTATTTGTTGAAGCCTAATGCCCAGCATAATGGTGTTAGGACGGAGGGCTTTTTTGGGTGTTTGATTAGATAATGACTATATAGAGGAAACAAGTAGGAGACAACGCCCTCTGAACCAGGAAGTGAGTCTTCACCAGCCATGAAATGCACTGGAGCTTTGGTTTTGGACTGCCCAGCTTCCAGAACTGTGAGACATGTTTGCTGCAGAAGCCACCTAGACTCTGCTGTTTTTGTCACAGAGGCCCAAGTGATGGTGACAGAGTGATTTATGAACATTTATAATTTTTTATTGATAGTATCAGTGTTATGGCTTGCATTGTTGCTATTGTTAGTAACCAACTGGAGGTTATAAAACTGCTTTGCCCTGCTACACTTTAAACTTCTGGTTCCTATGATGTTTTCTCCTCCTGCTAAACTAGATAAAATGAAAGTATATCAAGATTACAGCCCTGCTATGCATGGACAATTATCTTTGCCTGTGAGGAAAAGGTTTCCCTGGTAACTGGCCTTCCACGGCTTCCCATAAGTACCTGGAATAGCCAAGCCATCAGCTGAGTATGCAAGTCATTTCTTCAGCAATCTTCGTAAACTCTTAACAATTTTTAGAACACAACCTCTTAATTTCTTCTCTCCTAAACGTATTTGGAATGCATGAGAACAGAGTCCTTTGATTACTTCTATTTGTGTTTTTAAGAAGGGTATGTTGGGATTTGCTCATACAAGAAATCCTGCTAATGTAACTAAAGACAGCTGTTGACTATTTCTCAGGTAAACATACCTCGGAGCTGGGTAAAGTTCTCAAAATTTCCAGGAAATTACAAAAGACAACATTCAGTAATTTTCATTAAATTT
This sequence comes from Ctenodactylus gundi, assembly GCA_004027205.1. Classification (NCBI taxonomy): domain Eukaryota; kingdom Metazoa; phylum Chordata; class Mammalia; order Rodentia; family Ctenodactylidae; genus Ctenodactylus; species Ctenodactylus gundi. The sequence continues at coordinate 41,223 of PVKB01001973.1, forward strand.
TGTTCACATTTATCTAACAGATCAAATTTTAATTTCAATATTCTCTTGAATACTTTGCCTCAAAAAAAGGCTTTCAGAAAAGAATTTTTAAATCATAGTAGAAGAATCAGATTCACTGACATGAGTAAAAAACTGAAAAAGAATCACTTAAGTACAAAAGAGATCGGTTTTGGGTGGTTTAGAAAAGAATTAGCCAATAATAAAAATATGTGTTGGACTGTACCTTTTAATAATTCTGAGTCATTTGAGATAATTTCATAGTCATTACATTACAGCAGAACTCTCTGAAAAGCAACAGCAATGTACTATGTTTGTTCCCACAGCTCTCATAAGGTAATTATTTAACTAATAAGTAGAAAATTAAACCACAGCATAAGAGCATAGAAACCCACACAATACACACAATGGTATCAAAACAACCAAATGAAGAATGTGAGGCATTACACAGCATTAGGATGATGATGGCAATTTCTCTGGGTGCAAATTGCCAGGAATGCATTTTCTCTGTCTATATTATACCATAGAATTTTAGGGTTTGGCTCTTTTTCTATTGCATTTAGCTTTTCCTTTCCATCATTCATTCATTCAACAAATACTTATCAAAGACCTACTGTTTCACAAGTGCTGTGTCAGGTACTTTGCATATAGAATGGGAATAGAAATGTAATGGTCCTAGATCTCTGACAGTCACAATTTACTGGCAGAAACAGAAAGGCCACATCGCACTTTATCCCATTCCAGGCATTGGTGCAGAGACTCAAAACTGGGTGGAAAACATGCAGAGTATGTGCATTCTGAGCAGATACCCAGGAGGCTCTATCTGAGACCAACAGGAGACACAAATCTGCAAGCTCTTCGTACCATGTCTAATGCCCACTGTCTCTGACCAACAAAATGCCCCAAAGACTACAGGGAAGAGCGTGGATGGGTGTCCCAGAAGTACAGACTCCAAGAAAACAGATATTCCTTCCTTTCTCAACAGAAGTCTACAAGAATGCCTCTCCTTCCAAACCCCTCTGGAAGTGGGAGAGTTCATGAAAATGGCCTTTGCCATAGTGAGATGCCTGCAAGGGATGGAGGGGAGCACTTTCTCGCCTGTGTCCTCATGCTACCAGCTAACCCACTGGCCCATCTCCAGAATTCCACAAGGCAAAAGAAAGAGGGGAGAGTGAACCTGCAGCTATACCCTACAGGTTGGAGCAAGCAGATACCTGAAAATGCAGCAAGAGTTGACTTATCTCGCAGGAATTTCTCCCACAAAGGAGCTTCAGCAACTAAACGCTGTGAGACACGCAGGAGCTAAAGGTGCGGGAGGTGGAAAACTCCAAGCCCAAGCCAGAGCGGGAGCTCCCAGGTCAGGGAGTCAGCAGGACATCTGCCCGGGATCCTTCGGTGGCTCCTGAAGGGATGCCGGTGCGCCCCAGGGCCCTCTCCCCGTGAAGAAGTCCAGGACTCCACAACCAGCTCCAACAGGTGAGGCCCGGCCGGCTCCTCCTCCCTCCTCACCACTGGAACCCGACCAAGGAGCTAAAGGTCAAAGAAAGAAAGAGGAGGCCCCCTCCTCTCGCTGCTGAAGACATTGCCAAGTGCAGCTACGCTCTAGAAAGAAGAGCATAGTGAGTGCAGTTTGAGATCTGAATCTTGAACTGGACAATACTGGATGTTAAATAATGAAACAGGCTCTCGCGCTTGGGTATTAGAGCCTGTCTCAGCTCCACTTGGGGAAGCACGTGCATCACTCTGGCAAGAGAGGGATCCGAGGTCTGAGCCCCTCTGAACAGGGCAGAAGAAGAATCAGGCAAATGGGTGGCCAGAAGGTGGGGGGTAGGCAGGGAATCCCAGAAAACAAAACAAAACAAACACTGAATTGAAATCTAAACATGTTTAGAAGCTCTCAACCCTTAAAAATAACATGAATAGTAATATTAAAAAGTATAATATCAGCAATAAAAATCTTCACAATTGCTATTAACATTTATTGGCATCTGGCTGTTTGCCGAGCACTGTACTTGGATTTTGGCGTACTTTTGTATTCTAATCCCATCAACGATCTTATAAAAGGAGCAGGCACCACTTTTGTGTCCACCTCACATAGAAAATGAAGATCTAAATGATTTAAGAGAATTGCCTGGGTTTCTCCTCTGGCAAAGTAAAAAACCATTTATCTAAACCAAAATAGCTCCAACTACAATGACCTGATTTAATTCCCAATTGAATTCATTAAACTTATTCTGAACAGTTTCAACAATATGGAAATAAATATATCCCAAAGGTCACCAGACACAAAAACCAGTTTAAAAATATACAATGACATAATATAATATAAAAACTTGTTTTCTCAGGAATAATTTGTCACAATATTTTAAGTAAAATTAATGCTATGAGAAAAATTACACAAGCACTAAATTCCGTGTACAGGGTTTCTCAAGAGTTGCCAGAAAAAAATGACGAATTTCGGGACACTCCACAGATGCACTTTAAGCTGAAAGCCCTACAGATGGGACAGGTTAACTGAGAAATCATGTAAAGTGACAGTGATAACGAAATTACAAAAAGAGGTAAAAAGCTTTTCCTCCTAACCAGAGTTGATGATCCAATAGAGGCTTGAGAATATGAATGTCTACCAGCCTTGACCCTTGCAGGGGATCCACACGGTTTCACAGGTAAGGAGGTTTCCTGTGCAAAATAACACTCTTCCCCAGCCCTGTTCTCTTTTCCTTGATCATAGAATGGAAAAATTCATGATGGCTCATTTCACGATGTCTATAACAAGGCAAAAAAGGCACAACTAAGACATGGGTATAAGCATAAGGTAGTACAATCTGGACCTTAAATGTTGTCCAAAGTCCCATGAGCTAAAGAATCATTCTCCTGTTTGGCATTATTGGGAAGAGGTAGAACATTTAAGAGGTAAAACTAGCCTCCGAGAGGCTGAAGCAGGAGAATTCCAAGTTTGAGCTCAGCCTGGGCAACTGACCTGGTAAGATCAGGCAAATACATACATACCTACCTACCTACAGACATACATACATACACAGCTGGGGATATATCCCAAAGTTTAATCTCCTCAGTACCAAAAGAAAAAAAGGTGAAGCCTTGTGGGAGGTGTTCCAGTCTCTGGGGCCAGGCCTTTGGGGGATCGTGAGACCTAATCCTTCCTCACTTTCCCACTCTCCAGCCGTGAGGTGAGCAGCTCTACTCTGCCATGTGCTCCTGCTGCATGGTCCAAACCTGGAAGACAAAGTCCACCTTTCCTCTGTAGAAGTTGGCTACTCCAGGTATTTATTACACTGATGGAAAGATAATGAACATATATGCTTTTCAGAAAAACAGTATGTTTTGTGGGTCACATTCTTTTAACCTGATTCATTTACCTCCCGTGTTTCTGGTTAGATGCAGGAAGTTGAACTGAAACCCTTGGGGTCCATTTTGCAGCCACGTGTCCACAGCCAGGACACTCGCCACCAGCACCACCTGCCTGACAATGTCGCACACCTGCTCAGAAAACGAGGTGTGTGACAAGAGTGTTCCAGGTAGCTGACGCTTCCCTACTACAGCTTCAAACCACCCCAGTTTAATGACTTTGATGGACGTATCTTAAAATATACACTTGCAGTTCTTCTTCTAGAAACCATGCTGTGTAAGATGCATTCCTTCTGGATGGTCCTGAATTGTGCCCATGGATGCCGGTGTCTGCCCTACAGCACAACGCAGCCATGCCCTCAGGAGCTGTTCATGTACAATTATTTTTCCTTAGAGCAAAACTTCACAGTTGGAGTAATTATTTTGAAAAAAAATTCAAGCGAAGTGAAGAACATTGTGTGCCTGGATCCAGCTATTTGTGGATTACAATCTTAGCTCTCTCACGTACGAGCGGAGTGACTATTTAGGTAAATTATTAACCACTTAGAAGTCTTTGTTTTCCCATTAGCAAAACAAGGATGATAACAAGAACCAGCATTAAGTGCCAGGCACTGCGCAACATTCGAGCTCGAGTGCAGAATGAGAAATATTGTAGGGAAATTAAAACAGGCAGCCTCTGGAGTTAAGCCATTTCCTGACTCTGGAACTTTTAGGCAAATTACTTAACCTCTCCATGCCAGACTTCCCCTCATTTGTGAAAATGTGGTCGTAAAAATGGTTTCCTTATAGAGTGCTGGTGAGAGTCACCTTATTTAAAGCATTCAGGAGTTCACAGAAAGTAAAAAGCACCAACTGCATGACGATCGTAAGCATGGCAGTCTCCTGTAACCCTCATAGCTGTCCGGGTTGTTAGTTAATGTTATGATTCCTTAGTTAGTAATGAAGATACTAAGCCTTCGATACCTTAGACAACTTGTCAAAATCACACCACTAGTAAAGAAGTGTTAACTCTAGACCCAAGGGCACAATCACCAAACAAAGTGATATATTGGCCATCCAGTGTGTGCCACTCTCACAGCGACGACTCCAATGCTGGACAGGCATAGCCTGCAGAGCTCTAGGTGGGGAGCCAGGTCTGCATCCCAAGCTGCTGCTTCTCTTGCAACAATTTTTGAATACTACACATGGTGGTACTAGCTATGGTTCTGGTATGGTTCGAATGTGTCCCCCAAGAGTTGGTGTATTAGAAGTTTGGTCCCTACCTCAAAATATTAGGAAGTGCTGGGACCTTGAGGGGAGGTCATTGGGTGGTGCCTATGGGAGGAATGAAGTAGTTCTCATGAAATCCCAAGTAGTTCTCACGAAGACCAGCCCCTCATTGTCACTCTGGCTTCCTGTGTCTCCATGTGACTCCTTCCTCTCACAACACACACTCCAGGATACCATCAGCCACAGTGTGGTATAACCATGGCGGCCCTCACTAGACATGCAAACATGCTCTTTGGACACTTAACTCTGAGGTTATACTATCAGCCTAAAAATATCTCTCATCTTTCTAAAGCATCTACCCTTGGGTATTTTATTATACTAACTGAAAACAGCACCAACACAGTTTCTGCCCAAAGGTGGGTGGGTGGGTGTGTGTGTGTGTGTGTGTGTGTGTGTGTGTGTGTGTATACACTAATCCCAGCACAGTGTGTACGGCAAGCATGAGCTCTATCACTGGCGGCACACCTCCAACAAGCACACAGACTTTTAATAAATGAGAAGAGCTTTTCATCTCTCTATGCCTTCATTTCTTTCAGCCCTTTGGCTACATTTAATTTGGTACATTCTGACCCTAAAGAGAAGTGAGATAACTTGTCAATTCAATAATTAATTCGCAGCCACTTTTTGGCCAGAAGCACATGCTCTTATCTCCTGCTAGAAAAAAATACATTGATATTTTGACAAATATTTTATTCAAGGAATGGAAGGCAGTTTTTAAAAGTCACCCGTTGCTCCCCACCTCTGGGTATTGATGACCCTGGGGAATCTTTCCCTGGAGTGTAGAAGACACCTTGTAACTTGCTTCTAAAATAACAGATTCTGGCAAAAAAAAAAAAAAAGATGGGAGTTGCCCCAGAGTTGAGGACACCCGTGGCCTTGCTCTCATGAAGCCACCTGCCACGATGTAGGCACTCTAGAGAAATCCTCACCTGGTGAGAAGCTGAGAGCAGCCTCTCAGCAGTAGCTGCGGCCAAGCCCCCATCCAGATGCTAACCAGAACTCGAATGCTCCAACATCGGCCACCTGAGAGTGCTCGAGGCAGATCCACCCCAGACAAGCCCTGGGATGACTACAGCCTCAGCCTTCTCATGAATCGCAGATCTCAACCATGCCAGGTCCCAGTTCTTGGTTCACAGGAAATAAATGTTGTTTAAAGCCACTAAGTCCCAGGATAAGTCTTACAAGGGAATAAAAAAGTAGCACACTGGGCCTTTTTCTACTTGGTCTCAAATCCACCTGTGTTTCCTTTAGGTCAGATCATATTACTAAAAACAGACATGAAAAACAACAAGCTCTAACAAAACCATTGCCGTGTAGTATAGTCATTTTCTGATTTCTTTTTCAATGCACTGGACCATGAGCCTCGCAGAGACTGAGAAGGTCTCTTCTCCCTTATCTTCCAGAGCCACAGCCACATTATCTAATAATGAAAATACCTGCCTCAAAGTTAAAAGATCAAGATGAACTATCAGCTCAAGAGAAGTGTGCTGAAGGAAAGAGGGGAAAGAGCAGGAGACTGCAACTAAAGGAGGGACTTCCCAGTTTGAAATCTATCCGCAAAACAGTCTAGAAAGAAGATAAAGGCTGACGGTGAGGTGTGACATGTGATGGCACTCTGCTGGGCACACACACCCTCTTTAATTAGCTTGGGAACCATGGCTTGTGGAAAGAAACGTGTCCATAAGTGGAAGAATTTGCCTTGACAAAGCCCCCTCCTTGTTTCTAAGGAACAAATCTAGACCTCATGGCTGACCTATCCCTGGAATTGAGACCCAGGACTACAACAGCACATGCCCGGTTCCATTTTCAAACTCAGCAAGGCAGAAGGATCAGAGGGAACAGGTGGACATGCCACTTATCACAGGAAGTAAAAGAAAAGATACACTGTGGATGGTACATACCTGTGGAAGCATGCAGCCTAGAAGAGCCTAAGAACTGCACTGTCTTCCACAGGCAGAGCTATGCCTGAGCAATTAATTAAGAAGATGAGGTCGTCTTCTACATTCATGATGTCCATAGCCTTATCACAGCACCTATCACAGGCACAGAAATGAAATTATCCAGTTTTTCTAGTTAAAATGTAAATTTTTGCCAACAGTTCCAAGATCTGGGCATTTTTTGAGAGCTGTACCTAAAATCTGATTTGAATTACATAACGTGAGAAAAATGATATTCTGAAGATATAAGACTCTGGGCTATTCCTGCTATATTTTATATGATCGAATTTTTTTTAAGAAGTAGTCCTGAAAACTTTGTAATGAAAACGTTAAGCAACATTTAAACATGAATTTTCTAAGATATTGAGTGTATAAATGTAAAAGTTATCTTTTATGCATTAATGTTGCTTTCATCAAATTTTATTTAAAAATGTGTACCTGTCTCAATGCCATTCTAAATTCAGATTTTCATTCTTTGATTTAAGCCAATGTTTTATTCAGGTACCATAACAAGATGCCCTCATTAAAATGAAAACTCCTACATTTCTCATTTATCAAATAAATCAGTGACACAAAACAGGATCACAAAATATGGTGCCTGCTTGGGCAAGCAGTGGTTAAGGAGCAGAAATTCCTCATACTTTCTATATTAATTAGATAGATACAAAGCCTTCAACAACTGAGTAACTGAGTAACAGAAGAGGAAGTACTTTGAGCAGAAAAGCTCATCACCTTGTTTTGTTTAGACAATCATAGAGAATTATTCCTTAATGTTTTACCATAATAATAGAAGTTCTTATGTAGTAAAGGCAATGAAAGTCCAGCTGTTTTAGTGATCCCTGATGGCCCTTTGCTTTCAGAATAGACAAATCTTAGGCTATGATGTTCTGTAAAATAGGCCATGTCTATAAGAATCAAATCTCTTAGATATCTTCTCACGGATGGACCATGATAGGCAGCACCCACATATTGAGGAAAAAAACTATTTATCTCACAGTTTAGTGGGTTCTGTCCACTTGTGGTTGGACAGCAATAGCAGAGGGACCTGGTGGAAAACAGCCGCTCATCCCACTGTGGCCAGGATGCAGGGGAGGGACCAGGAAGACGCAAGGGGCAGGATTACATCCATGGAGGCCAAACCCCCAGCAGTCCACCCCTTCCTAAAAGGATCCATGTCTGAAAAGCTCATGGAATCATCAAATTAATCCCCTTGATCTATTTATCCTCCATGATTCAGTCACCTTTCAAATACATAAGGCTTTGGGGGACACTTCAGGTCCAAACTATACCACTACCCATGAGTATTAGTCTCTTCAATACCGCCCTAAACCACCTACTAAGCTACAAATATTCATAAAGAACCTACAGAGGTTCAATCCTTATTTTCTTTCATGTGGTAGCACAACCCAGATTTCTGTAAAGATGAAGACAAGGACAAGATTATGCGAAGGGGTCAGCATTCCACCTTGTGTCATGTTTCTTCACTCATCATACATGTGTTGAACAGGCGCAATGTACCACTCTTTCGTGGGAACTTTCCATCCAGTGTGGGTGTTCCAACACTGATGTCATTGTATCTTTGGGACATGGCTAACCAAACACAATCTAAACAACTTCAATTATACTTCTTTAAACATTCTTCTAGTGGAAGCCTATCTACTCATCCAAAGTTTAACACCAAAGTTCTCACGCTGAATGTTCTCACTCTGAGCTTCCATATGTTGTCACTCTTGCTGAAGTCTGAAGTTCACTTACAAATGTCAATAGCTTGAAGCAAACAATTGTGTTCCCAAGACCCTCTTGTCCATGATCAATGCAAAAGAATTCAGTTCCTGCTTCCTCTGCTCATCACTGTATCCCTTCCTAAAGGCTCTGGACTCTGCAGTCTCTTTTCCATTCCTTTAACTGATTTATCCATGTGGTCCAGGCAAACAATATTGTTTTTTCTTATACTATAGTGTAGGAAAATAGCAAAAATTATCTAACAACACACTTCTAAAGGTCTAATTCATCAGACCATAATATCTCTAAGGGTATAGGGATCAAAACATCACAGGATACTTCATACATATGTACAATTTTATACGCCAAGTAAAAAATACATTTTATAAAAAATTATGTTGATAAGTCTGGGAAAATAAGGATGAGTCATGAGGGATGCAAAAAATGGGATTGACATTTCATAAGGGCAGAGTGGTCCTTAAGGGATAAAAAATTTGGAAGGGGTCTAGAAATAGAACTGCAAGACGAGCAAACAGATGAATGGATCTGCTGCCAGGTGAGAAAGCAGGGACAGAAAGCTGCTGAGAGGGGCCGTCAGGAAGCATCGTCGTCACTTGGTTTAGGAGACTGCTCATGTATAAATTGGTTATGATACACAACATTAAATTTCTCTATGATTAGTCACTGCTTTTACTTACTTATACCTGACTAAAATTATATATTAAGTTCCTGGAATCACTTAGAGCAGGGAAAAAGTGTAGAAGTCTTGCCAGGCACTCATTCCTTAGAAGATGCAAAATAATTTTGCAGTAGGAACAACAAAAGCATCACTACTTACAGGCTGTGGGTCCCAGAGCACCTCCTTGTGCAGAATAACTCAAAGTTGTGCCTTAGTCACATTTTCCTCTCTGGGACACAATGCACTCTGGAGATTCCTTAGAAAGCTGAGAATAGAAATTCCATTTGATCCAGCTACAGCTTTACTGGGCATGTTCCCAAAAGAAATAATGTCAATATACCAGAAAGACACATGCATGCTTATAGCAGTGCAATTCATAATAGATAATACTGGAAACAATCTCTTTGCCCATCAATACAGGATTGATAAAGAAGATACAGTATTTATACATAATGAAATACTATTCAGCCATGAACCATCTGAAAGAAAACCAGGCCACCTTGAGTCAATAAAGTTCAGTGAAATGGACCAAACACTAAAGACTGACTACCAATGAGTGTCCCTCTTATGAAATTCACAAAAATAATTGCATAAAAGGCCCCAACATGAGAGACAGGGTAGGAAGAGGGGCAATGAAATGCGAGCAAAGGAATGAATCTCTGGAGAAACTGGGGTGGGAGGGAAGGCACAGGGCAAGAGTCAGAGGGAAGGAAGGGTGTACATGGCCACTGAGTCCAGAGCCATGTTTCCAATGTGTTATTGAATCTGTAGTTCATGCATATGAAATAAATAAATAAAATGTCCATACCACCCTAAGTGACGATAGATAGATAGATAGATAGATAGATAGATAGATAGATAGATTTATTGATTCCCAAATTTAGCAAAGTCTCCAGGACATAGTAGACAATCAATGAATATCTACAAAGCAATGCATGAACACTCAGGAGAGTTGATTTACCCCAAAGTCAAACATAGCTACTCCAAAAGGAATTTATCACTTCCTGATAGGAATTCATGAAATATCTTAAAGAGGATTAATGCCATGGCCCCTAGGAAATGTATGACAGCTATAAACATAGGTTTCTTCAACAATATAGGCATTCAACCTAATTACATTGTCATATAGTGACAAGGGAAGGCAGGTGAGCCATACTCACTCCTGCCCAAGCCTGACTCTCAAAGCCCCATGAGTCATCGTATGGTGCTCATGACAGCATGTGCCCAATATTTAGATCCCTTCCAGTGACTAAAGCCCAGTAAGACTGAAGTCCCTCGTACGCAGTTACTATGGAAGGTTGGCAAACACTCCCAAACTTTAACATGACAACTACAGCACTATCACAATGCAGCAGTTGGTGACTGCACCATGCGAGCGGTTAGCACATCCGGACCCTTCCTCTTTTCCTTTTATTTTTTCCCCATTTTATTGATATGTGTAAGTGAAAAATTTAAGGTTTACAATGAAGTTGAGCATTTTGTGCACCTACGTATCTTGTCAAGGTGACAAGGACTTTCCCACTCTCCTTTTGTCCCTCCCTCTACCCACTCCTCCCTCCCTCCCCGCCCTACCCCCCTGTTTCACTTTGTTCTTTGAGTTCCATAAGAGTTGTGATCTGGGTCTCTCATATCAGAGAGACCATTCGATGTTTCACCTTCTGCTTCTGACTCACTTAATAGTTAAAATATGGTCCTGAGTAGCAGTTGTTTAGTAATGTAAATAATATAAAAATTAAAATAATTTCATCTAACATCCGATTGAAATGGGCTTTCCTCCTGGTGTTCAGTTGCCCAATGTAACATATAATTTCATTTTAATTTTGTTTTTCAAGTTGTAAGAATGAAGCTAACAATTTCAAGAAGAAAGGAGCCAATAAAACAGTAATAAACAAAATGTTACCTACTCCATTTTCAATTTTAAAAGAAAAGGTGGCAGTAGAACTGTTAAGATTATTCATTGATGGAATATGCTCAGAAATGAAGCTTCCAATGACACGTAGGTGGTTTCACACTGTCAGGATGACTTTTGGTTTTAAATAGTTCAAAATTCTGTTTGTTTCTTCGGACACACCCAACTTGTGTTTCTACTTGAATTACTAAAGCAAAAATATAAAAAATATATAAGAATGTACACTTTAAAGCTAATAAATTTGAAAAATACATAAAACAAGATTATTTTAAAACTCAGTTATAGACTAAGATTACAATAAATACTTTAAAACAGCAATGGGAAGAAAATTACATCTTCTGGGATGACAAAGGGCAATTAGTTCAATATTAGAAGAGGAATTTTACAAGAGAGAACTTAAAATTTCTCTTCCTTAAAAACTTCTCCTCAAAACAGATTTCATTCACAAATTCTTTCAAAGCTGTGATGACCTCTAATGTACCATCCATCAGCCATTATGTGGTCATAGTTTACTGCATACCGAAGACAGGTACAAAACCTGACACAACTATAGGGGGCAGTTGTTCAGCGCTTCTGAAAAGTGAAAAGTGGCGAGCTACAGGAAAGAAAATTGGGAACCAAATGCCACTGGGGTGGAAGCAAGCTTAAATTTCTTTCAGCATCTTCGGGCCTGGGCTCCATTCAGCCCAAATACAGAAGCGGGATTTGGTTTTTATCAGGGCTGTAACCAAGGAATTTTCTAGGCCTCGCTTAGGAAGTCTGACTAACAGAAAAAGGACCTTCCCAACATCTGGAGGGCCCAAGAGCCCCATCTTTCCGCCCTCTTCTCCATTCTCTCACATCTCTGACCCCAAGAAATCCCAAGGTGGGTCGGTGATGGTGGCTAAGCTGACAATGGGAGGAACAGGAGCCTGAAGCTCTGAGGAGCCTCTTCAGGCAGGGGCTTTGGGCTCTGGAGGTGGCAGGGCAACTCCTTCCCACCTTCTTCCTTCTGGCATTCTGCACCAGATCTGGGTAGTCACGGGGAGGGTGGGGCACAATGGAGTAAGACCCAGCTTTCTGTTCAAAGGCCAACATTGGAAGATGCCTGCCAGACACAGTGAAGAGGACAGAGTAAGGACTGCAGGACAGTAACATCATATGTTGTCTGTGAGTGCCTGTCCAACCTACCAGCTGGGTGTTTGTGTCCTTGAACTGAAACACCAGCCAACAACTATTAAAACTAGGCCCTTACTTAGACCACTGCCCCTACTGCACAAGGGCCACCATGCGGCATGGTCACAGTAAGGATTCAGGGCAGGACAAAGGCTTTGAAAGTGGAACTGATGCTGAAACACTAGTTGACAGAAGGTCAGTGGCTGTCTGCGGCCTGAATTCAATTTAGCCAGTCTCCTGATGAAACAAAACTATCAATATTTTTCAGAGAATTCAAGTAAGACCCAGGATCTCCTAATACAGATGGCCTCCAGCTTACAGTTGTGCAAAAGCAACTGATAGCTATTCAGTAGAAACCACACTTGGAGTTTTAAACCTTGAACTTTTTCTAGGTTAGAAATTTGCAGGTTGATACAGTCTTGTGATCTGGGGTGGCAGCAGCTCCCAATCAGACAACAGATACCCTACCCAGCACCATGCTGCTAAGCTATGACGATCAAGAGGTTGGGGATTCTAAGTGGTTGCTATGGTTTAGATGAATGTCTCCCACAGGTCTGAATATGAGGGCCAGGCACTTTGACAAGGTATTGGAAGGTACTGTGGATCTTTGTATGTAGGACCCAGTGGGAGGTCTTTGGGTCACTGGAGGCATAAGTCCCAAAGGCATCATGACACCACACCCCCTCCCATCTCTCTCTGTTTACTGGCTTGAGATGTGAGTACACACTCTGACATGGACAGCCCCTGTGCTGTGCCACCCTCACAAAGATTCAGATAATGAAGCCAGCTAGCCTTGGACTTGGAGCTCCAGAACTGGGACTGAAAGAAATCTCTCTTCTTCCTAAGTAGCCTATGTCAGGCAATGTGCTATGGTGATGTTAAGCTAACTAATACATGACACTTTCAACATATGATGGGTTGATTGGAGCACAAACTGAGACGTAGCTGTATATAAACTGTCCAGCATATAGCCCAAAATTACTTGGCATATAATGAACCAGAAAAATCTCAACTCATAAGAGAAAAAATAATCAGCAGATGCCAATGCTGAGATGACACAGATGTTGTGATTATCTGTCAAAGGCACTAAATCAGTTGTAATAAAAAAATTTCCCATGAGTAAGGGCAAGTCATCTAAAAATAAAGGGAAAAATGGGAAATCTCAACATAAAACAAAATATATAAAGAAAAGTCAAATTCAAATGTTAGAAGTAAAAAATACAGTGACAACTTTGAAAAAAAAAAGTAATGGACTCAGTGGTAAAAATAGAAATGACCAAAAAAATTAGTGACCTTAATGAATTTTAAAAATTAAATAGGGCCTCAGGAAAAATCGGACTTATATTTGTATCATCCTAGTCCTAGAAAGAGGGGGATGTAAAAGGATGTATTGATTAAAAAATTCTTCCCAGATTTGGAGGAAAGGCAAAGTTTTAAATTCAAGAAATGCAGCAAACCCAAACAGGAAAAAGAAAATCTATCCTCAGAGCCATCATAATCCAGCAGCTGAGAACGACAGACAAGGAAAATATCTGAAGGCAGCTAGAGACAAATGGCGCGTGACTGGTAGGGAAATAAGGATTCAGATGCCTGCAGCTGATGCATTGAGGCCAGGAGGAAGCAGAACAGTATTTATAAAATGTTGAAAGAAAAAATAATTTAACCCAGAACTTCACATCCAGAGAAAGTATCTTTTTAAGAATGAAGACGGAATAGTCTCAGATGGAGGGAAATAAGCTGAGAATTTGGTGTCCGCAGATCTGTTGTAGAAGAATTGCTAAGGGAACTTCTTCAGACAGGGTAAAATACTATTCAATTGTAGCTGGTAACATTGAGGATGAAGGGAGAACCACAGAAATAATAAATTTCTCCGTGGATATAATAGGCTCTTCTTATCCTCTGTAGTTCCTTAGAATGTTTGATCCTTAAAATAAAAAATCATAATAGTGTCTGCAATGTATATAAATGTCTTAATGTATACAGGTATAATATATTAATTACATATTAGCAGTGGATATAAATATAACAATTTGCTCAATGTTTATAGATATTTAAGACAATTGCAACAGAAAATGTATATGAAGGTAATGCTTGAGGGAAAGCTAGCCACCTGTTTCATGCAGAGAGAAGTCAAGAGAGGTGAACGTACATCAACTATAGATGGAAGGACCCTCTACCTGTGATGCAGTCATTTCCAGGAGAGGATCTTTAAAAACAGAAAGAAGAATAATCTAGAAGACATTACAAGTGACATGAAATGAAGTTCTTAACCTACCATGTAAGCACCCTCACAGTCTGACTCATGTTTAACTTTAGAGCTATGGTCCCCGAACTTTCTGACACCAGGGACAGGTTTAGTTGAAGACCATTCTCCCACGGGCCAGGGGGCTGGGACCAGGGTGCTAGTTACACAGTAGGTTGCTGGAGGATGGCTTTGAAAAGAGAATGATAGCAGCAGCAGCGGCCTTAGGAGCTAGCAGGGCAGCGCGGACATGAAGCAGAGCCTCACTGGCTGCTCATCTCTCCCTGCCACCACTCTTCCCAAAGCCACTAACTGGCGCTGGCCCACAGCCTGGGGTTGGGGACCCCTGCTGTAAAACTTCATAGCCCTCTTCCCCTCCTTGAGTTATACCCTCGTTGTATGAGAAATATCTGCAATCTTTCTAATATTCCTCATTTGCATACCTCCAGACTCTAAGCTGCTTCTTGGGAGACGTTCCTCCTCCCTTTCTCCACCTGGCCATCTCCAACACGTTTGCCAGCCCGGCTCCAGCATGTGCTGCTCACGCCGATCCCATAGAGGGTTCATGGCTTTCCCAGGCAGGCCACAAGTTTATTATGAGTGAGACTGAGCTTAAGGAAATAGACTTTCTGTTTATTGACTTTACTCTTTACATGCCCAATAGAAAAATTCCAAACAACAGAGGAGAAAAATCCTCTCCTAAAACAGAATAAAAACTTGACACAGAGCAAGCGTAATGTTTATAGATCTCTTCCACTAGGTTACTATATATTCTTCCAGATTTTTCATCCTAAGTCCTTGCTGTCATGGAGCATACATTCCACTGGATAAAAACAAACTGCATATAAATAAACACATATATATTTATGCTTATAAAATCTAAAGAGAAAAAAAGAATAAAGCAGGACAAGGTAAGAGACAGAATTGGGGTCTAGTGAGTTCCAAGGTTTCATCATTCCATGACAATGTCCTTATCACCACACTGCCTGACAACCAACATCATGGATCATCTAATGTGCAAAAAATGAAATTTACTATTTTATCATCTCTGTTATTTTTTTTAAATAAGTAAGATCATCAGTTTATAAAGAGAGAAAACTGATTTGAGCTTTTTTTTTTTTTTTTGGAGGTTTCAGTCCATGATCAAGCAGCCTTCTTGTTTCTGAGCCTGTGACGGGGTAGCACATTATGGCAAGGACAGCATGGTAGAGAAGATGGTTCCCTTCCTCAGGGTAACAGGGGACTGGGAGAGAGACCGATAGAGACAGACCAAGAGAGAGAGAGAAAAAGAGAGAGAGAGAGACAGACAGACAGACAGACAGACAGACAGACAGAAACAGAGAGACAGAGACAGAGAGACAGAGACAGAGAGACAGAGACAGAGAGACAGAGACAGAGAGAGAAAAATACGAGTATGTCCAGAGTCCCTTTCAAGGACAAGCCCTTCCTGTAGTTTGGCTCTGGAGTGTCCCCAAAAAGTCTCATGTATTTTAATGTCATGGATTGTCTATGGAACCATGTGCTGTTGGTGGACTGGGATCTAGTTTGGAGGGGTGGATTACAGTTAAGTTAGGATTAAAGGTGTGTGAGTTAGGATTAATGATTAATGGCATGTAAGTTAGGATTAACGGTGTGTAGTGGCCACACCTTCCACACCTGGATGCAGGAGGGGCTGATCACTGGGATGAGACCTGGAAGGACATATAAGCTGCTTCTTAGGACTGGGACTTGGACTGGTCTCAACTAGTCTCAACTTGGCTTCCTGTTTGTGATATCGTGAGAAGCTGCCTCCACCTCTGTCCCTGCCATGTACTTAGATTGCTGCTGGCCACCCCTGAATGGACTGTGACCATCTGAAACTGTGAGCTAAAATAAACCTTTCCTTTCTTAAATTTGTAGGTGCCAGGTATTGAATCACAGCAACAGAAAAGTAACTAAGACAGCCCTCTACGACATAAAGCCTCCTGCTGATGAGGCCTCACCTCTTAGAGGGTTCCATCACCTTTCAATCATGCCAAGCTGGTCTTATAGCATTTAAATCAGGTTTACTAGAACTTTACTGATTGTTAGTGAATCCATATCTTTTCATAAGTTAACTGACCAAGTGACCATCAATCTACATTAAGGACCCTTACCTTCCCCAAGACGGTTCAGCATTTGTCTTTGGTCAATTAGAAACTGGGTCACCCAGCAGAAGGTGAGAATTGGGAGAGTGTGAAAAACTTTATCTACATTTACAGTTGCCCCCATCACTGGCATTACCACCTGAGCCTGCCTGCTGCCAGGACTCTCACTGATTCTGCATTACAGTGATTTGTATAATCTATCATGACATAATAATACAAGAAACAAAATACAGAATAAATGTAATGTGCTTGACTAATCCCCAAGCAATCCCCTCCTCCCTACTCCCAGATCCTTGGGAACATTATCTTCCACCAAACCAGTCCCTGGTACTAAAAAGGCAGAGCCACTGGTTTACTTGATTAGTGCATTCAATAGACCATAAGCTTCTTGTACCCTATAGCCATAGAGCTTACACCCTTGGATCCTGCAAGATAGCACCTGTAGATTAAGTGAAAGATGAGAGACAATGCAAGATAACCCAACACACACTCAAAGACACCCAAGGCCCTCTGACATCAAGGTATGAGAGCAACTAGAAAACAAAAGACAACCTAAAATCATTTAGACTAATTTTTTAAAGTGCATTAAATTACCTCTAGGCAGAAAAAAATAGCATACTGAAGAGCAGGTAGTAGTGTGTCTCCTAGAACTCACAGGTGATATAGAGAAGGGGTGAAAGATCTAAGGGGCACCTCGATGTTACCAGGACAGTCTGTAAGCAGTGCCAGTGAATGCCCACTGCGTAGGAAAGGGGCTTCTTTGTTCTGTGAGTGTCCTGTCAGACACGGGTGCTTCCAGACACTGCGGCAGCCTTTTTTGAGCAAATAAAAAAGAAAATCACAAATTGCCCACTCTGCGGTCAATATCATACCATAGTTAACCAGATTTCCCATGCAGACATATAAGTACAGAGGAGTCAAAGAATTATTTTTCTGATTTAGGAAGTCTCTCCCACACACACATGCACCCCCCACACATACCCCTGTGTCTTAGGCCTGTTAAATTTATATAGTTAAGCACAATTGATTTTTAAATTAATCATTTTTATTACGCCAAAAAACATTAAAAAATCACACTCGGTAGAGGCAGCCTAGATATCTGATGACTGAATTGCATTAGCATTTTCATGTATACTGACAGAAATTCATTAATAAGTCTCACTCCCTGCAGATAAGCTCTAAGCAAACCTAAAAGGGAATAAAGAATTGGCACTAGAGTTCAAAGAGAAGTAGAATTCCATAACATGACATGTGATGTGAGGATCAGAATTCCCTACAGCCCGCTCCCCTACTCGGGCCTCTCTGCCAGAGGAGACAAAGGATAAGAAAAAAATCATAAAAGCTAAGTAGACAGAAAAAATGAAGATGTAAGTGGAAATTACTTCATGTGAGTTGCTACATGGAAAAGTCTAAAGCCCTATAAGCTGTGTCACATAATTTATAAAATGCATCACTATCACTATCATGCATTAAACACAAATATACAAAAATCAGAATTTTTCAAAGAGAAATTTGAGGACAATCTAAAGATAATAATATTCAAGTGTAGTAAAACCCAAGCAAAAGAAAACTGAAGAATATTCAAATATTTTCCATATTATTTTAATAAACATTTAATTAGCACTAACAAGACATTCAAGGATGTGATTTGTTTTAGAGAGACTTTCAACAGTAGTACTGAACCAACAATGTTTTAGTTAAATGTAAAATTCTAATTAGCTAGTAGTCTTCTCAAAGACCAAAAGAAAAAAATTT
This sequence comes from Ctenodactylus gundi, assembly GCA_004027205.1. NCBI lineage: Eukaryota > Metazoa > Chordata > Mammalia > Rodentia > Ctenodactylidae > Ctenodactylus > Ctenodactylus gundi. The sequence continues at coordinate 59,380 of PVKB01001973.1, forward strand.
TTAATCTGAATTTTCTCAATACCACTATGTGACATTTGATGTAAGTGTATAATGAGGAATGAATGTGGTGTCGGGCAATGTTCTCAAAGTGTATCATCAGGTGCCTCACAAGGTACAGGCCACAAACCCAGAAGGTGCATGTCCACCTCTTGTGGTGGCTTCTGCTATAAGCATGATCCACCCGCAGGGCGAAACACAAGATGTATGCCATGCCACAACATGACACTGTTTTATGGTAATCACTTTATATAAGTAAAAAGTATATACTCCAAAGTAAGAATAAAAGTAAATACAGAAAACAGCCACACAGTCATCATCAAGCTCCATGCTCTGCACAGAAGCACCACCACAAACATGAAACGCATTCATTCTGACATCTTGAGAACAACTGGAAAATACATATCAACTCTCAATCAGCAGTGTCAGGAAATAAGAATAGTCCAGCTCCTTATAATATTTTTTGGTGTTTGGAGATTGAGCCCAGGACTCTCACACTGAACTAGACCCTCAGGCCATTTTTTTACTTTTTATTTTAAGAAAAGGTCTTGCTAAATCATTAAGTTGCTCAGGCTAAGCCCGAACTTGGGATCATCCTGCCTCAGCCTCCCAGAGCGCTGAGCTCACGGGCCACCACCACCAGGCCCAGATTCCTTTATCCTTTTAATGCAACTAACTATTCCTGTATGCACCGTCCATTCATCACAGGAACACCATTACTTTTTATGTGACATATGGGATGTATATGTTAGGGAACACAGATGTAGGAACAGCTATAGGGAGGATGCTTCGCAGTCTTATGAGAAGACTTAGTTTACGGTCTACAGTGCAGTTTTTCCACCAAAGAGCTCCTACACCAAATATTTAGTTCTTAAGGAGGTTTTCAATTCTCCATCCCCACAGACATCTGAATCCAGTATAAGCAAGGAACAATCAAGCTGAAATCAGCAAATGACGTGCAACTACAGACAACCCCAGGAACAGCCCAGTCACTGAGGATTTAAGGAATGAGGTTCTTTCAAATAACAGCAGATCATCGCGGCACTGCGCTTTCTGGCATGGATCACCTTCACCAGCTCAGGTGCAAGTTCCTGCTCCTGCTCCTCCTGGTCTATACCAAACCTCTGCCCTGAGGCCTTTCCCATCTCTCCAAAACAGACATGGATCCGTCTATGCTTCCAAGTCACGTGAATCCTCCTGGAAACGCTCTCTTCTATCTCAGTGACTCTTCCTTCTTGAGCTCAAGAGCAACCCAGTGGTGAGTGCCGCCCTCCTCCCTGCCTACATCTCTTCCCACAGGACTGCAGGCAGCCTAAGCACAGGTGCTCTCCAGATGCCATCCTCTACACGTGAGATCTCTCTCTGACATATGAGAATCTTACACTCTACCATGTTGGACAGCTGCACTTGAAAGTCCACTGTCATCTCATAATGAGCAAGTCCAAAGCAGAACCCTAGATTCCTGTCTCTCCTTGTCCATTGGAATAAAATCTACTACTGTTCATCTGGCTGATTGGGTGAAGACCAATAGTACCATGGACATTAGTTCTGCATTGCTACAAAATTCTCTCTAAACTTGTGAGCTTAAAATAGTCAGTATGTATTATCTTAAACAATTGTGCCTATCATCAAGCCAAACATGGATGGTGGCTCTGGATCAAGGACATGTGTAGCATCGCAGCCAAGATGTTCCCAGGGTCTGATCATCCAAAATTGTCTTGTTTGTTTACAGTCCCAGAAGTGGGAAGGATGAACCCAGGGGGTGCCCTATCACCAACCTGTACCCAGGCCTTTATTAAATTTAATTTTTGAGGGTTTTTGATGATGATGAGATCATAATAAGTTGCTCAAGTGCAGCTTGAACTTGAAATCCTTCTGCCTTAGCCTCCCTGAGTGCTGCAAGGGCAGGTATAATTAAGACTGGAGAACCCTAAAGAATCTACTTAGCCATTGCTGTCTATGGCAGGATCCTCTTCTAAGAGCCGTCTGGCAGAATGGCTTCTGGATACAGTAGCTCCCAAACCACGTGATCTGAGAGCCAGCAGTAGGCACAGGCATTTATTTTACAGTCCAACATCAAGATTCGCACTCATTGCTGGGATATTCTACTGGTTACCCAGGTTAGATATGCTTGGTTTATAATGGGCTGAGACAAAGGCCTGGATTCCAGAAGCACGAATCATGGGGGCTTCTACTGGGAGCCAACACAATCTTGAATTGTCAAAAAAAATCATATAATTGAATTTTTGAACATCTTTTCAATCCCAATGTTATCTGTTTCCTATTACTTATCCTATAATATACTAATACTACATAGAAAAAATAAGAAGTCTGACCATCTGGCTATAAGTACCTGTTCCACCCCTCCTTGCAGGTCCTCTCAATAAATCTGAATCGTATATTTAATAATGGGGCTTTACTAGAATCTTTGTAAAGATAAGTTGGAACTTTGTTCTAGTGGGACTCCATAAGAATACACCCTGTACCTGCCAGGCACGTCTTCCTTGTCTCTCTCTCTGTCTCTGTCTCTGTGTCTCTCTCTCTCTCTCTCTCCCTCTCTCTCTCTCTCTCTCTCTTTCTTTCTGTCTCTCTCTCTCTTTCTCTCTGTGTGTGTGTGGAATCTAGACTCACGGGAACCCTAGAAACTCACTTTCTCCTAAGCTGGAGCCCTATCTTGCCGCCAGCCTCCTTAAGACTTCTCCAACCACACTCTCTGGCTTTCACTGTGCACCTTTCAGAGGATACTTTATGACTTTTAATTAATTCATTTCCTGTCAGGTGTGTCTTGGAAACACAGGGATTATTCCTTGCTGTTGTTCATAGCAAAGATAATATCAAGTGATGATTTTTAAATTCAGAAGCTGGACAAAAATGCAAAACAAATTTTATTTCCACATTCTTATCTTCATTTTATGAAGAAGAAATAAGGCTGAAAAAGAAAAGAATCCACTGACAATGTACCAGAAATTCAGATTTTACAAAAAAATTATTCACAATATTTCATAATATGGATAATTCTACTACTACTTCTGAACATGGATACAAAACAAATTGATTATTTTTGTTCATTAAATGATTTTTGAAAATTCCACTGATCCTGCTCAGAAAATAGTTATAGCTCCACCTAAATTATCGAGTTCAAAAGTTAAGGAAGAGTCCACAGACCATCACTCTTCCCTAAAATACTTTCCTATCCCTTTTTACTAAGCCCTTTCCTCTCAAATTACTGTCTCATTTCCACATGGATTCTGCAGCTTCACGTCACTAAATCATCACGCCGCTAAAGCAACGACTCAATCCTCTGTACCTAGGGATTCCCAGCAGCAAACAGTTTTAATACTGGAGAGGGAGTGTTTAGTAACAGTCAGAAGCCAAGTTCCGCAAAGGGAAATGGGACTTTAGGCTGGCCTCTTACCAACACTAGGAACTTGCCTTGTTTTTAATCTTTTGAAAGATAACATTTGTTGCTAGTGTAGTTTCTAACATCAACGTAGCATTGTAAATGCATAATCATGATTTAAACGTAAGATATGGTTTTCTTATTTGGCAAGTGTTACACCTTTCCCACGCCCCACTTGTACGTACTTATGAAAATCTGCGTATGTTCTGTTTCACTCACCAATGAAAAACCTTCTTCATTTCTTGGTGGTAGTGGCGATGGAGCCCAGAGCCTTCGCACTGCGCTACAGCACCAGCCCATTTTTTATCCTGGATTTTTCCCCATTTCAATGACATGTATAGATGCAGTACATAATGTTTACATTGATCTTGCGTGTTTTGTGCATATACACATCTTGGCAAGATTACAAATCCTTCCCCTCTTCCTTTTCAGCTCTCCCACTCCCAACCCTTCCCCTCCAATTCCCAATATTCCCCTCAATTAGGGTGGGAAAAGGAAATCAAAAGGCAATTATTTTGGATTTTGAAACAGGATCTTGCTAAGTCACCCAGGCTGTACTTGGCAATCCTCCTGCCTCAGGCTCATTGTCAACGGAGGGCTAAGCTTATGGGCCTGACTTCTTGTGCTAACAACGCTGAAGATCACTTAAAAGAATGTATTTATTTACTTACTTATTTATGTTACTTGGGAATTAAGTAAATCCAGAGTCTTCTCATTGAGCTACTTCTCCTGTTCATTTTTATTTTTGAGACCAGGCTGGATCGAACTCGCATTCCTCCTGTCTCAATCTCCTCTTTCTTTTTTTCTTTCAAATTTCAAATTTCAGCCAGATGCTGGAACCCAAACAATCCTGTTTAAACAGGACACCACCACCTCAGCCCTTCTGAGCACGGAAGCAAAACCCCACCTCGCGGTCGACTGCGGGAAGGGAAAGTTGCTTGGAAAAGAAGCTGGCTGAGAGCTCTGTGCGGGCCCGCCCTCCTGCAGATCTGCAGGTGCCTGTCACCTGCGCGCAGCTATGCCGCTCGGGCTACCAGGACCAGGGCCACCCGGCAGCAGGGGCGGGGCTCGTAACACGGCGCCGTCACGTGACTCGCGCGGCGCAGCCAATCAGCTCAGCCCTCCGTGGTATTCAAATCGGCGGCGGGGCCGGCGGTTGTGCGGAGACTGCTGTGGGCTGCGCCTTGTGCTGTGGTCTCTTCGTGTCCTCCCCCCGCCCGCCATGGACGCCGCGGGGCGCTGAGGGGCCTATGGAGAGTCGAGAGGGTCCTCCCGGGCCTTACCGGGCCACCAAGCTGGTAAGACAGCGCGGGACGCCGAGGGTGGCCAGCGGCCCGGCCGCGGCCACCACGTTCGAGGCCGACCCGGTCGGAGGGATGGGATCTAGGACCCGGGTTGCGGGGGAGGGGCCTGAGGGGTCCCGTGGGTGCCCGGGCCTCTCTGGCTCCTGGCGGCCCCGAAGGCGTAGCTCTGCCGGAGGCTTCATTTCCCTGAGCTGTCGGATCACGTGGGGCATCGCTAAGATCTCCCCTTGCCCTGGTTCTCGGCCCTCCCGGTTACAGAACGGTCGCTGTTGTGATCCGGGCTCGGGAGAGGGAGGCCGGGCGAGCCGAGCAGGAGGGCAGTGCTTCCTGTTTGTGGGGCCAGGGAATTTTATGGATGTACCTGCCCTAAGAGGAAACAGCCGCCCGTAGCGGCTCTGGATCCGTGTGCGCCCTTGCTGCGCTGCTGGTGATGTGGCATTAGGAGAGTCATTTAACAGCGGCTGCGACCCGATTTCCACACTGGTTTGCAATTTTATCAACAAAACCCGGTGGTGCAAACCTGTCATCGCAGTGCTCTGGAAGACTGAGGTAGGAGGATCGCAGCTTCCATCCCAACCAGCACTATTTAATGACACACGTGACCCTACCTTAAAATCAAAAATAAAAACGGGCTGAGGATATAGCTCAGCGTGAAAGCCCTGGGCTTGATTCCCAGTACCACCGAATAACTGTAATAAATAACAACATATATAACATACCAGGGCTGGTGGCACAGGCCTGTAATACCAGCTCTCTGGAAGGCTCAGGCAGGACAATCCAAGTTCGAGCCTAGCCGGAGCTACTTACTGATTTAGCAAGACTCTGTCTCAAAATCAATTTTTTTTAAAGGAGGGAGGGGACTGGGAATGTTTCTCAATGTAAGGCCCTGAGCTAGATCCTAGGACCAACAAAAACAAAAAATAGGCACTAGATCTGCTGAGGAAATCCCTTAAGGGGACCCTACAGTCAGCCTATGTCCTTCATTTAGCTGTGTGACCTGGGCCAAATTATTAATCCCTCTGTGTTTCATTTTCCTTACATGAGAAATGATATAATAATAGTACCTATTGATAGAATTGTGAGAAGTAAGATTTAATAATGAATATAAAGCACATAACTAGTATTACTTGAAATTAAAAAAGTGAGATACAAAATACGTAGCACGGATAACATGAATTTTTTTCAGGAATTTTTACAGTGTAACCAGATGTGAATTAAAGAACATTCTTTGCCTGTTGTGTTTCAAATCAATGAGATTTCATTTTTGCTTAACTTTTTAAAACACTTTCCTTCTTTTTGCAGTGGAATGAAGTCACCACATCCTTTCGAGCAGGGATGCCCCTAAGAAAACACAGGCAACACTTTAAAAAGCATGGCAACTGCTTCACAGCAGGAGAAGCCATAGATTGGCTTTATGATCTATTAAGAAATAACAGCAACTTTGGTCCTGAGGTCACAAGGCAACAGACTATTCAATTACTAAGAAAATTCCTTAAGAATCATGTCATTGAAGATATCAAAGGCAGGTGGGGATCAGAAAGTTTTGATGACAACAATCAGCTATTCAGGTACCGAACAGATAATGTAACTATTAGGCAAAACCACCATAAGCGTTATCCCGGCGTGTGTTACACTTTTCCCATTAAAGCAGCCTTCTTCAATAAAAGTCATGTTTTCTTTTGAAAGGTGTTACTGCTATTAACTCAATTGATGCCATTCAGAAAAATTGTTAAGATAAAAGTTGCTACAAAATGAAAACTTGTAAAATATTAATATATGTAATAAAGTAGGAAATGGGAAGGGAAATGGAAATATTTTCTCTATATATATTGTGAAAAGTTTATTACACTTCAAGAACATAGCATTAATAACTTCTAGTCTTAGATTCTGTAATTACAAAACCAGTTAAGGTTCTTGCCTTCAAATGACATGTAGTTTAATATAATTAAAATATATATGATATCAATCTTTAAATAATGGGTAACAGAAGACGTAAACCACAGATTAAAGAGAATACATTAAGCAATTATTTTATACCAGAAACTGCTTAGTCTGTAGATGAGCTAAGTAGGATATTGCATGAAGCCCTTCTTACAAGTGAGCATGCTGAGAACGGGCATCAATAAATCTTACTGACTTTCTGAAATCTTCTTCCACCTAGAAGCACTGTCCACATGTGTCAGACTTAGTGAACATATGCAATTCTTTCAGCCCAATTCTTTTGTATTTTTTTCTACAGAGGCTTTCTGACTCCCTGGGACTAGTGTTACTTTTTCCCTCGTGTATCCAGCCCTCTTTGTTATACCCATTAAACTAAGTCTTTGGATAGTAATGGCTATTATTTTTTCTCTACATTATTAATACTTTTCAAGTGAAATGTCTTAGATATTGATTCTTTCCTGTTGCACTGTCCATTGTCTGTTGCTACAACAGAGTATCCAAGACTGGATGATTTATAAAAGAAAGTTTGACTCACGGTTTTGAGACTAGGAAAGTCAAAATTGGACAACTACACCTGGCCAGGATCACATGGACCTTCTGCTTTTTCTGTCATGTAGAAGAGCAATAAGGAATGTGCAAAGGCAAACACCAGGGTGGGCATCCACATTTCCATGGAAACGGTCCAGTCCAGCCAGAGCTCCTCCAAGGGTGATTTTAATGCCCCTCCGACATAATCACTTCTTGAAGGTCTCAACACCTCTCTGCCCCATTACACTGGAACTAAATTTCACTGTAAAGCAGTGAACCAAAAGCTTCTGAGCCATGCAGGCAATTGCAATACTAAGCATCTGAGTAGCCCGTGCATGTAACACTCTCAGTTACGCCTTGATCACCTGGTGGGCTCCTGTGCAGCCACTTCTTTCACTCTTACTAGTTTGCAAGGTTTGGGTTTGGTACTAGGCCTCATGCACCTCATGCGCAGCTCCTGCTTTTCTAATGACTTTGAAATCTCCAACGCAAATAGTCTCCTGAACCTTTGGCCCATTTTTTTCAACTGCCTGATACATAGCACCTGGATTACTAGCATACAGAAAATCCCTGCAACCCTTAACCTAACTTTCTGTCTTTTGTGTCTGAATAAATGCCATTCTTCCCTAGAGTTGCCATTATAAGGTTTTCTAAAAGCATGCAAGGTCTTGCTGGAGAAAATTACAGAACTGTTAATGAAGGGAATAGAGAGGGATACTCTGTTCATGAATAAATTTTGATCATATATATCTATCCTTGCCACATTGCTACAAAAATCTACTGACTTTCCATTCAGAACCCCAAAATAGTTTTAAAGAATTTGACAAGCAGATTCTGAAATTAGACTGGGAAAAGTCCAAGGCAGTTTTGAAGAACAAGTAGGAAGAATTGCCTTATAAGGTATCTGGATTCAAATAAGCTAGAGATAATTAAGTGCTAGGAAAGCAAGCCTGCACATATGTGGGAACTTGATATAAGTTGCAGGGTGAGGAGATAGGTGTATGATTTCCCTTAGGAAGTAGGGGGAAGATACAGCGAGCAAAAAAAATTATTTTACTTTCAAAGACACTGAAATTTTTGGCAAGATGTCAACAATTGCATAGCTTAGTGGTGATATATACATGGAGGCTGATTCATATTATTTCTTGTACTTTTTATATCTGAAACACAGGATGTTCCAAAAACTTGTTAATTTTTCCTAATTATAACAACCTTGAGGACATCCTGTACATGAATTTGGTGCTTGCATAAATTTATTCATAATGTTTAGTTTCACTTCAAATATTATGACAATCCTGTGCAAATAAATTTTTATATTTTTTTGAGATGTGTTATATGTACCGCAACCTTGGGAACACCCTGTGCTTTACATTAAAATGAAAGAAAACAGTCCAAGGAGCAAGAGGCTGAGTCCTGGAATTTAGGACAAATACAAACAGAAAAGTAGAAGATATACACAGACTTGATAACCTGCCAAAGGAATTTAGAAACTTGCCTTCTTCTAAGAGTCATTTTGTATGTAGGCAGGACTTCAATAGAACTGATCCTAATATTAATAGTAATGCAGAATTGTCCATGAATGAAATTAAAATATGTAGAATATACTAAAGGAAGCAGGAAGCTATTAACATATTTTGAAATGAGAAAATTGTTTTACATAGAATCTTAATTGTTAGGTAACACAATTAGGTTTTCTACATGATGTTTAAAAGAGATAAGCTATAAAAGTTGGTTCTGATTTCTTATTATTTAATTGCCTACTACAGATTTCCTGCAACTTCTCCACTTAAAACTCTTCCACGAAGGCATCCAGATTTGAGAAAAAACAACTTAGAGAGTTTTTCCAAAGATAAAGAGAATATTTTTAAATTACGAAACTTATCTCGTCGAACTCCTAAGAAACATGGGTTACAGTACTCTCAGGTAATGTTCCTTTTATTAATCACTAGTTTAAATCTAATAACCATATGCTCTATAATAGGATCATTAAAAACATGGTTAATATATGAAGCCTATATAAAATCTGTCCCATATAACGGCGATGTTTATTGTAAAGCATTAAGTTCCATTATTATAAGAATATTCATGTGAGCAGGATATTAAGTGGATTGTAACTGTTGAAGTCTTAAATGAATTAATATAATGTACTTGCTTATAAGCATGATTTATAACATTAATGTGGACCAAGTAAATTATGTAATATGTACTATATACATATGCACTAGTATATTAATTCATGTACTATACAAATATAATGTATTAATACATTAATGTACTAGTATTCTAAAAATCTTAATGAAATTTGGAACCATAGAAATAATGGGAAAATGATAGTAAAACACACTTGAAAATGATACTTTATATAAGTGTACTTTCTAAGGTTATTATTCCTTCTTACCTGGTGTGTGAGTCAGCCTTTGGAACTATGACAGAATACCTGAGAGTATCACCTGGACAGGAGAGAAGGTTTATTTTGGCTCACAGCCCCAGAGCTTTCATCTGTGGTCAGTCGGTTCCACTGCTTTGGGGCCTACAACAAGGCAGCGTAAGGGCACACTCCAGGTTACCCCAGCTTCCTTCCACTAGGCCCCACCTAGCAAAGGTTCCATCACCTCCCCTCAGCCCTGGAGACTGGGGACTAAGCCTTCTGCACGTGTGCCTCTGGTTGACATTCAACATCCAAACAATAGCACCAGGGTTTCTGCATAACTCCTCAACTAATCTCTCTGCACCTACTCATAAAACTATAAAGTACCTAGAAACAAAGGTGACATGCATATGGTAGGCACAGCTGCAAAACCTAAAATTCCATTACGATCTGTTACATTTTTTTTTCTTACTTTGTAGGTCCCCAGCAGTCTTGGGTTAATACTAAGAGTGATATGTGTTCAGTAGTTCCCTAATTTGAGTGTAACGAGTTAAAGTAATTCTTTTTTTCCAGGAAAATGCAGAGAAAGCAAATTATGATATAATCAAAGAAGATCAACAAAATTCAGGTGATAAAAAAGAAATAAGCCCAGAAGATGTTGAAGAAGTGTGGAGATATATTACTCTTACCTAGTAAGATAAGACCAAGCTATAATCAAGTCCTTTAAGCATGTAGATTATTAATTTGACATTTTTTTATCAGAATGTACAAATGAATTAGAAAAGATCAGCTTTCAAAGCTTAGAATTTAACCTGTATAAATATTTCTTAATGAATGTTCTTACCATACCTTCACTGTACTAAAAGTAGAATGTTTTCTGCATTCATGGCTTTTTAATTAAAGTCATAGCTATATGTTGGAGTGTTCTAGAACCTTTCAAATATTACTGAGGTAACTATATTTGAAAATTATATAACCCTTAAGTTTGACTAGGAGGAAAAATGCTATATTCTGATGGCTTTGCTTGCTAGTCATACCATGTTTACATTCTGTTCCTCTTGATGATGGAGAAAAAACTCACATTCTTTCTCCTTTTTAGCCTGCAAACCATTTTGTGTGTTCCATCCCTTGAAGAACTCATACATCCCAGCCAAGTAATTCCTCAATATATAATGTACAACATGGCCCATACGAGTAAGCGTGGAGTGGTTATACTGCAGGATGAATCGGGTCAGTATTATTGGGAGGAATTGCTGAAGCTTAGTAAGCAGAGAGGTTTCAGCCTCAGGGAGGAGACAGACCCGGATGCAGAAAGCTGAGGATTTCCACTAAGGGAGCATCACAGTCTACTGTTTTGTCATAATAGATTTGGTTTTTTAGAGTAACCATGAAATAATTTTAAGTGAATATTATTTATGCTATTATAAGAAATTATTTAGCTGCCGAGGTAGATTCATGCATGATTTTTTAAATGACAGGATTAATCCAAAAAGTAAACATCATAAAACTTTTTGGTCATCTCCATTTGGGCTGAGGGCCTTGTCCTGAAGATTTAGTGATAAACAAGGGAAAGAGAAGTGGTTCCGGAGGAATGACTGTTAAGCGCGCCACACCAAATAGCACCCAGATAATTCCGATACAGCTGATGACAGTCACAGGTGTCCCCCAAGTCAGTGATACTGAAGCTAATGGAGACAGAACTAAAAGAGATGAAGGGAAAGTGGGGATACAGATGAGAAAGAACGTTAGGAGCTCAGATCAGAAGTCCCCCTGATAATCCCAGCTGGAGGTGTAGCTAATCGTTTTATGGATTGTGGATTGAGCCAACTCAAGATCTTTCAAGCTTTTAGTATTTAAAAGTACGAATCTAACCCTTATTTCTTATTAAATATGTAATGTTTAATTCTGATAATACCCTATTATACCACATAACAACATATAAATGCGAAGTTTTACAATACAATCCTATGAAAATTGTGTGATTTACTAAATCTTTTTTGTGTGTAGATGACCTTCCCCACTGGGTCTTATCTGCCATGAAGTGCCTCGCAAACTGTAAGTTAAGCAAATACATAGGTAGAAATGCGTAAATAGAGAGCGGTGTGTTGCAGTGACTGTGCGTAACAGGAGCCGAGGAGGTACTGAAGCAAGTTCACAGAAGTCCTGACGAAATGCACGTGTGCTACTCCTTTTGAAGCCTGAGTAAAAGTCTAGTAGAACTGGATTACATTATGGAGCCCTTAATGTTTTCTGCGCAAATCTTTAAGTTTTCATGTCATCAATCAAAGCCTGTCACTTATGAAGCTTAACTCACATAAATCATAAAACTATAGGCCCAAGCATTTCAGGGCATTTTTAGGTAAAAATCCATGCTCCAGCATTGGCCCCAGTGGGATCAGAGGGTTTAGGTGGCAGCTTGGAAGCGGGGCTCGGGCCGCTCGGGCCTCTGGCGCACCCACTGCTTCAGTACGCGTGTCTTCACAACGTGCTTCGCATCCACAGGATTTATTAATAGGACTTTTATGATAAAGGAGAGATCTGCCACTAACCCACAGGGGTGTTTTAGCATGTTTTTGATCAAGCATTTTCAAAGTGACTGGTGACAACTCTTTTTCATAGTTTAAATCCCTGGATCGGAACCAGGGTGTTAGGTACCAGGAGATTAGGTACAGAATCCTAATTTCTTTCTAAACAAATTTTATAAATTAGCAAAAGTATATGTATCCAAGTCATCAGAAATTAACTTGTATTTTAATAATTTTAGTCACAGATGTAATTGTCTACTTCTTATAAAATTAGGGTTTTCAGTGATATTAGTGGGGTTTTATGACCCTTCAGGGCACGTACTTACCCCTTTGTTGTCCACTGGGTGTCAATGTGACAAAGTGAAAGAATATTCAGTCGGGAGGGAAGGAAGCTGCAAATGTTTCTGTTCATGGAATAAAGATCCCAATCAGATGCTTAACACCCTGAGTTTCTTTTTGCCTACCTTCCCTAGCTAAGTGCCTTTCGCACTCCTAAACTCTAGACTTGTGGTTAACAGCTAACTAAGGGGAGCAGCAGGGACTTCACCGACATCCATCTTTAAAATGTGTGTCCTCCCTCGCTTCCCAACCACGTGACACCTGTCAGTACCAGTGTGGAGCCTGCTCTCTGTTGACTTAACAACTGTATTTATCCGGACACGCAGATAAGGGTTTTACTTCATCATTTAATCCTCCAGAGTAACCCAGGGCAACACAGGAATTAGTGACTGTTGTGCTACCCCTCAGAAGTAATAACAAGACTCATAACCTGTTCAGAAAAAGAAGCTAGCATTCAAACCTCAAGTAATTCTCTTAACTATGAATTCTTTACTTTTCATTCCTGCCAACACATCTATTCTGTCTTAGAAAACTTTCTAGGGTCTGAGGGGGTCACTCAGTGATTAGAGCATTTTCCTGGAAAGCCTGATGCCCTGGGCTCAATCCCCAATGTCACATAATACCTGGGTGTAGTGACACACATCTGTAACCCCAGCATTCTGGAGGCTGAGGCAGAGGATTGCCTTAATTTCACAGTTAGCCTGGGCTACCATAGTGAGTTCAGGGCCAGCCTGAACTACAGAGTGAGACCCTGTCTTGAAAGAAGTGTTTTATTCTGTATATTAAGAATATTTCTTGTATCTTTGGAAAAAATATCTTTTCCTCAATGTTAAAATCCCTACTAGCCTTTAAGCAAGCTTGTGTAAGAGTTTTTCTCCTTAATCTTTTTTTAATGTGTGTGTTCTCACTTTGCAATGACAAAAAGCTTGGAGATGGTGAAGTATAAAGAATTGTGTTCACCAGGAGACATTTCAGCTGGACAGTTTACATAGTGACTCCAAAACGTGCATTTGTGTCACTGTCACTAGGGGGACTGAAAAGATTGTGACTTGGCTCATTAGGCATGTAGGAATTTCTTATAATGAAGGTTCGTAAGTTCTCAACTCCACCTTCATGGAGTCTGGCTTGTGGAGAGATTTGTGTTTCCTGGGTGCATGGACTGATTCTGACGTGCGGAGACTGAAAGTCCCGTGTGTGGCTCTCACCTTACACTACTCTCACTTCTAGTGGTAGCTTGGGCGCCATGGGCTTTTTCACTGTGAGCAAGTTACTCAAAGCTTTAATTTTTCTTAGCTACAAAATGTGATTCAGTCTTATTTCCAAGGAAAACACTCATAGGAAAGAACAGTGTACAGACTGCTGTTTAAATTATTGTTGGGCAACATTTATTCATAAAGATAGAAATTTACAAAAGATAATTTGGAAGAATTATTTGCATTTCCGAAATATTCTTTGTATTTTACAAAATGAATAATAAATTCTTATTAAAATACATTAAAATTTTTGCTTTATATATGGCTTTTCAGGTCTTGAAATAAGGCAGAGTACTAATAGTTGACTACTTAGTGTGATTCTAATGAAACAGAGAACGTGAATGACATCAGAGTTCTGTGAGCTTTTGGTTTATGGCCATTTGTTATTAAGCAGCTCCCTTATGAAGTACAAGTACTTATTATTTTTTCAGTTTTGTTTAAATTACAATCTCCTGCCTATTTCTTTTGCCTATTTCTTAGGGCCCAGAAGTAACGACATGAATAATCCGGCTTACGTTGGGTTCGAGCGAGATGTATTCAGAACAATTGCAGGTTATTTTCTTGACCTCCCAGAACCTCTGCTTACATTTGAATATTATGAATTATTTGTGAACATCTTGGGTATGTATGGATTTTCCTTATTGTTCAAATTTGTTTTGTTAAAGTTTTCAAGTTTCCAAGAATTGGAAAGATCTAAATGCAAACATAAATATGAAAGTGGTAACAGGAAATTATAAAGGTGGCAGGCAGTGAATCATTTTAAAATTCAATGATGCTCTGAGAGTTATTTTGTATCATTATATTTTCCAGCACCAATTTTCCTGGCATCACTTGAATATTCTACCATTCAATGTAGTTTTAACTATAACTGCCCAGGTATCTTAGACCACGTGGTTGAGGGCTCAGTTCTACCAGACTGTCCTCACTTCAAGAACCAGCTACAAATGAGATCCCCAGGCTACCCACTCTACTGCCAAGCTACCTAACAAATCAGGGTTCCTTCAGATCCCTTTCAGATTCAGGACTTCACTACAGCAACTCACAGAACTCAGAAGGTGTTTGATTTGCAACGGTTAGTTTATTTGGAACAGTGGAGGTAAAAGTTGCGCCAGGGCAGTTAGCAAAGTGAGGCATAGCCTCGGAGCCCTCCCTGGGAGGCCCCGCCAGCGCAAGAAGCCCCTGGAGCCTTCCTGTGTGAGTGTCCTTACGGCAAGCACTGCCTTTGGTAACTGGCCTCAATGTGCGATCCAGTACCAGGCATGGCCAGCCCCGAGGTATGGGTCATAGACTCCTATGCTCAGGTAGGTTCCTCATGAATAACAAAAGCCTTCCATCAGGGAATTCCAAGAGTTTTAGGAACTCTATGACAAGAGTAAAAAAGGTCAAATACAGGTACTCTGAGCCCTCGCTGTGGTTTTCACATCTGCACCCAACCAACCAAGGATCAAAATATTGTTTATAATATTGTCACTGTGTTGAACATAGCATGTATGGCCTTTGTCGTTATTCTCCAATGATGTAGTACAATAACTTTGTACTGTATAAAGTATTATAAAAATTAGAGATGATTTAAATATATGGAAGATATGCTTATGTTCTATGCAAATATTATACCATTTAGATTAAAGACTTCCATCTGTGGACTTGGGTATCTGGGGATAGCTGTATGTTCTGTTGTATCACGGGTGTCCTATAATTGATTAGGCTTTCAGTAGCTATAGAATGAGAGCAGGTATTTTTGAGTGGATTCTGGCTCAGTCTACTACATTAGACTGCATTTTCCAGTAATGTATATCACAAGTGGAAAGACCACAGTCAGTATTGCACGTGTATAACCGAATGCTGTGCATGTGTCTTGGTTAAGCGGCTTCCAAATTAAGCAACTGCTGTTTGTACTATACTAACAGTATGTGCGGCAATGCTTGATTTTTTTAACTTTACTATTGTTTTTGTTTCATTTTTGCCCACTGTCATCCAGTTGCATCTTAATTTTGTTTCATTTTCTGGTAGTTGTCTGTGGCTACATCACAGTTTCAGATAAAACCAGTGGGATGCATAAAATCCGAGATGACCCACAGTCTTCAAGATTCCTCCACTTTAGCAGGTTGAGTTCCTTCAGATCCACCGAGTGCCTTCTCCTCAGTCTACTTCACAAAAACAAAGAAGAATTGGATTCTGCGAGGCTACAAGAAAATGACCGAGTATTCCAAGAAAGATGTGCTGCGAAGACGCAGCTTGTTACTTTAAGGAACAGAAGCATCAGTGCTAATGATGTCATGGGCGGAAGTTGCCATAATTTGATAGGTTTAGGCAGTTTGCATGTTCTGTCCTCTAACATCAAACCGAGGTGCTCCTCTTTGGAAGGCATGATCAGTGTGCCAGGGTGTTCAAGAGAGGCGTCTGGTGCCATGCATCAGTCTGTTCTGAATATGGAAGGACAAAACCAAAGCCAGTCTGTAGAGTTCAGGGCTCAGCAGGAATCCCTGTGGAATCTTCATTCAGAGGAAAGGAGTCCGCAGCCACGCTGTGGTGGGTTTAAGAGAAGTTCCACTTTGGCTCTTCAGGACCAAGAGGAATTGTGTCACGGGATGTGCAAGTCAAAACAGCTCTGTAGGTCTCAGAGTTTGCTGCTAACAAGTAGTACAAGACGGAATAATCGTGTCAACATGCCGGTGGCTGAAATTACCATGATGCCAAAGCTCGGACACAGCAGCTCCGGTGTGCAGAGAGCTGTGGCCAGGGAGCCTGGAGAGTGTAGCACCACAATCAGTAAGAGACTGTGCAGAAGTGCTGTAGAGCTTTCCCAACGGTCTGTACCTGCAGCTGCTTCTGTGTTCACTGGCACACAAAGTAAGGCTGTTGCTTTCAATGCATGCAATATTAACTTTTAGTGTTTACTAACTTCGCATTTTGCTTACCTGGCCTTTCTCTGAAATTGCATTGTTTTTGTTTTTACGCCAAAGGAAATTATTGTAAATTTTCTGTCTTGACTTAACTGAAATTCAATCTATCTACTTAAAGCACTTGAACTTTCCTTCAGTTTTGTTTATTCTAAGTCATTTCTTGCAATAAGTGAGGGCTTTAATACTTAGAAGTAGGTGGTGAGGAAAATAATGATTCTATGAGGAATAGAATCCTTAGGAATTTAGAAATTTCTAGAAACAAAATAGGTATTATATTACTTTACCTTCACATCATTGTATGTGCTGGTTTTGTGCAGACAATTAGCATCACTGATTCTGGGGGGCGGCTCTGCCTTCTAGGACTGCTACAGCCTCATTTAGAGAGAGTCGCCATCAGTGCACTGCAGCTGTGCTGTTTGCTGCTCCCCCCTCCAAGTCGTAGAAAGCTCCAGCTGCTGATGCTTATGATTTCTCGCATGAGTCAGAACGTTGATATGCCAAGACTGCATGACGCAATGGGTACGAGGACACTGGTGAGTCTCTTTCTTCCTCCCATCCTGCGCCACCTCCTAGTGACTGTCCCAGGAAGCCCCATGGCGTTGCCTTCTGCCCATTTTCTTTGGTGGGAAGGTCAGAGACATGTAAGTATGGCCAAACCTTCAGGCCATTGTAACTCTGGAAGTAGGAAACTAATAGAAGTGTAGGTACAGTGGATCAAACATTTCAGAGAATGTGGTAGGACAGCTGGGTTGGGTCAATGATGGTGGCAGTCACTGCAGACAAGAGGTCAGGACATACTGTTTCCAAGAAGTCTCTGGCTTCTGGAAGAATGAGAATGTGGCCATTTATACACGGATACTGACTGGAAATGAACCCTTGAAAAAGTCTCACCTGTTGAACCCTGATACTCTCTTAAACGGTGGCCTCA
The DNA here is from genome assembly GCA_004027205.1 of Ctenodactylus gundi. Classification (NCBI taxonomy): domain Eukaryota; kingdom Metazoa; phylum Chordata; class Mammalia; order Rodentia; family Ctenodactylidae; genus Ctenodactylus; species Ctenodactylus gundi. The sequence continues at coordinate 76,866 of PVKB01001973.1, forward strand.
ATGTGCAGAACATTCTGTGGTCAGGAGTACTCTGTCCCTCTACTCATTGTTAGGGATAGTTCTTTAGCAGGATTCCACATTTTGGCTGAGGTTACAAGACATCCGTGTAAAACATGTCCAGAAGAATACTGGGAATGGGAGCCTACTGAACAAGAGTCTGTGCAGGGGCAGGTTTTCTGGGTCACCCACATAGTGAAGGTAAAGGAAGGCATGAAAGTAAATGAGTGACAGCATGAGGCTCGGTGTAGAGAAAGAGCAAAACGCTGAGGACTGCCCCTGGGAAATAGGAGGAAAATCTGCCTGACCTAGGAACAAACCTAAACATACTCAACCCAATAAATACGCTCACCATCGATTATGTGCAGATGCATACATACATGTAGATAGATAGATAGATAGATAGATAGATTTATATATAGTGTTAGTGACTTCTGTGGATATGACTGAGAGTGAGACTAAAGTTTTGAAACAGTTTATCCATATTTGAAGACCCTTAAGGTAGAATAACAATGTGTGTATTAACTTATAATTTAAAGAATGATAGAGGGGCTGGAGGAATGGCTCAGCAGTTAATGCCTAGCAAGCAATTCCCCAGCAGCACATAAGCTGGGCATGGTGGTGATTACCTGTAATGCCAACACTCAGGAGGCTGAGATAGGAGATTTGCCTTGAGTCCAAAGCCAGCCTGGCCTCCATAGTGAGTTCAGGACCAGCCTGGACTACAGAGCAAGACCCTGTCTCAAAAATTAATTAATTAGAGAATGATAGAATAGGCACTTAAAACTCCCTATTTCAAAAGATGAGCGACGCCAACTCCGCCTTCCCTGCTGATGTTCTCCCTGTGTGCTGTCGTTCTCCAGGTCTATATTTTAGTGAAGTTCTCTTATTTCAGTAAGTCCTTCGTATTAACAGAATGATGACGTTTACTGATAAAGATAGTGACAAAGTTAAAAACTCGAGCCTTATATTATCCTTCCAAATTATGTTAAGGAAATACTTCAAAGTACTTTAAGAAAGACTTACACATATGCTACCCTGACATTAATGCTGCTAACTAGTGGTTGCTAAGCAGGTGTCTTGTACCATCTCCAGATGATACACACGTTCTCTCGGTGTGTGCTGCGCTGTGCTGAGGAGGTGGACCTGGATGAGCTGCTTGCTGCCAGGCTGGTCTCCTTCCTAATGGACCATCACCAGGAGATCCTTAAAGTTCCCTCCTTCCTACAGACTGCCGTGGATGAGCAACTGGACTACTTAAAGAAGGGCTGTGTAGGTATTTGGGACCTCAGAAACCTGCACATTAGTCATTTTGCAGTGGCAAATTTGTCTCAAATAAGCCTCATGGAAAAAGGAGACTATTAGCTAATAGAAACAACTTCCAAAGAGTGAGGACCATAGATATGATCTAAGGCCCAAGCAACGCAAGGGTTCTCTCCCCGCTATTTCTTCTCTTACTTCCACTTGGTCCTGTGTTTAACAAAAAACTCCTTCACATGATGGGGGATGTGGCTGACAGAGTTCAGGTGTCACAGCCTTAGGTTTGAAATCCAAAGGGGAAAAGAGCCATCTTTCCACCTCCAATTTGAGACATTCCAGGTACAGACTCTTGAATTTTAGATGTGCACCCCGTGGGTGGCTGGGGGTCTGGAGGACTGAGAGGGACATGCTCTGAATGGCTGGAAATGAGACTAGAGTAGAATTTATTCTTTGCAAGAGGTAGTGGTAAGGGAGTAGAATGGGAAAAAATAGTTCCAGGATAGAGAAAAGGAAACCCAGTCACCCAAAAGTAGCACACGTCGTATTCCCACTTCTCCTGACCAGCACGTGTGATGTGTGCTCGTGGGCTTCTATACCTACTGTTTTAATTTTGCCTGGTCTATCTAACTACTGAGGTTTCCTCCTCTTGTTAACAGGTTCCCAGGCTTTGCCCATGCCTACAGGTCTCAGAACAGAACATGAATAGTTTGTTACTAAATCAAAATATTGATAGTTTCAGATGATCTGAAGCACCACTCAGATTGTTATTGTTTCGTGGTTATAAGGATAAAATCCATGGTTGAGCAATACTGATGGCCGCCTTTACTGAGTGTGGGATGTATGCTCAGTCTTGCGTTAGTTCAGCTCCCAGCATTTCTATTTTAAGGATAAAGAAACAGACTGAAGAAATAATTTGCGAAAGGCTACAAAAACAGTAGGTATAACACTCTTCTGCATAATACATTGTTTCCTTAATGCACTGAAGACTTTACTGGGGGGAAATTATAGGTGCAAGATGTCACCCCATCAGAACATGACCTGAATTAACAGACTTTTGCTCCTTTTGTTCATTACAGATTAAGAATCCTGGAGACGGGCTAATAGCTCCTTTGCCAACTTACTCTTACTGTAAGCAGATCAGTGCTCAGGAGTTTGATGAACAAAAGGCTTCTACCTCTCAAGCTGCAATTGCAGAACTTTTAGAGAATATTATTAAAAACAAGACTTTACCTCTAAAGGAAAAAAGAAGAAAACTAAAACAGGTAAGAGAGTGAGCAACTTCTCAGTAATGTAAATGTTTTCTAGTATGTCATTAATAATTGCTACTTCACTAACACTTGGGATCTAATTTTGTATGTTAGTATTTTGGACTTTAAACTTTGGATAAATAGACTCTAGATTATGCTGTATCGTATTTGTATGTTAACGACTTACAAAATACTGAAAACCTACTAGATTGTAGTCTTTCTCCTGAATTTTAAAATAATGACAATCTCCTTTACTTCTGACTTACATAATCTTGGATTAGCCCAGGAAAACAATTACGAAATCTGGATTTCAATACCTATCTTTCAATGACTTCTCACTACCATTTATAAATGTTAACTCTGTAGTGAATCCCAGTAGCCATATGAATTCTGACAAGAACTGTTCTGTCTGAAATACTCAAAGAAACAGGAGCCAGTGGTCTCTGACCTTTCTGACCCCAGGGACCATTTTCATTGAAGACCACTATTCCAAGGCTGGGCAGGGTGAGACTTGTTGCACAGCAGGTTGTTGGTGGGCAGCATTGAAATGTCAGCAGCAGGAGGGGCGCAGGGAGCGAAGCTCACCTCACTGCTCTCCTGTCCTAGTGGTCTGGTCCTTTCCAGGCCACAGACCAGTACCATGCTGCTGTCTAAAGAGGGGGACCCTGAACTACACCACATCCCTGTGACCTTTATGGGCCTTCCCAGTGGGAAAGAAGGTCTAAAATTAAGGGAAGAATTAGCAGCCGAAGAGCCCTCTGGAATATTAATGCTAACAGTGGTTTTCTGGGGTACTTTTCATATGTGGAAAAAAGGAGGGAGAGGCAAAGATAAAATGACAAGATGTCTGACTCTTATTTCTCCATCTTTGAGAAAGTCACATATTCTTACAAAATGTTGAGCACTGACTCTAGCTAGGGAAATAACAGTTTAATTTCATACTTCATTTTTAAGTTTCAGAAGGAATATCCGTTCATCTATCAGAAAAGATTCCCAACCACAGAGAGTGAAGCAGCACTTTTTGGTGACAAACCTACAATCAAGCAACCAATGTTGATTTTAAGGAAACCAAAGTTTCATAATCTACGATACTAACTGAATTAAGTATTATGGAATATTTGTGGAAATTTGATAAATTAAGCCATACCTGAAAATCTAACTACTAGAAAGGAGGTCTGTTATTATTGCTGATGTTTCCTACCCAGATCGTTACCCACGTGAGACTGCTAAGAAGCTGGGGAACTCTGCTGAAAGGGCACCACGATCAGCGATGCCAACCAAATATTTTAACCAGAAACAATCTTACGTTTTTAATACAACTATCTGGAAAAATTATCATGATGATACTAAATTTTATTTACCTGAATTTGAGAAATTGGGCTGTGGTCATCAAGAGTAAGCTATCATTCACTTTCTAAAAGAAAGTTTACCTACTCACAGCGTTTCCAAGTATAAGAATGTGACAACTATTTCAAGGGTTATTGAATTTTCAACTGCTAAAAATACTACACTCTTCTCTTTCTTATATTCTTTTGATGTATTTATGTCTGTGTGCTTTAAATGTTTATATAAGATTTGTTTTATCTTAAATATCCCAATTGGCTTGTTCATTTTTTTCCACTAGTCTTTGAATTTTTATGCTCATGCTCTTTTAGAATGATGGAGAAAAATACGGTAAATCATGTGTTCACTCAAGATTATTTAGCAACTGCTATGCGCCTTTCATACATGTGCATATTTCTGTGTACAGAGGCAATGATAAATAAGCCAGATGGCCCTTAATGTATTTATTTTCTTATCAAGGGAGCTCCGCCTATCAGATGCCTAAAGCAACAGTGCATTCCCTGAGATGGAGGAGTCCTCCCTGCAGAGGCTGCCGCTTGTGACTGTGAAGTAGGCTGTGAGCCCTGGGCCTGGCTGGCTTGGTCCACATCATTCATTGTTTTAGGGGTATCAGGCAGCCATTGACAATTTTTCAGCTCTCTAGGTAGTTCCAGTGTTCAGCTGGCTTTTGAGGAGCTGTGCCCCAAAATGCTGTGTACGCACATGTAAGTCACTGTTGAGAAGATGGCACTCGTCCTCTTCACTGAAAGAAAATGCCAACTGTCAGCAGTACCTCTCTGCTTAACACAAATGTATACTTGTTTCCGCTTCTTTGACTTTGTATGTTCTTCAAACAAGTTTTCTTTCCTCCAATTTTGTACCCTGAGATTGCTCAGTGTCCACTCCTTACGTGTGATGAAGCCTGGAACAGGCAAGACAGTCTGTGCTTAAGGGTGGTCTTGAGTTCTCAGTGCATCTTTATCTACTGTTGACACATAAAATAAGTGTTCCTTAACATTATTATATTAAAAATACACACAGGAAATAATAAATGATAAACATGGCTTCATCCCAGACACTTGCTTATATAATTATTTATTAGACCAAATCAAAATGAGAACTCTTTCCAAGGCGATTACATGTGATAACTTCCTGTTCAATAGTATGAGATAATGGGAATCATGTAACAAATTGCGAAAAATGACTATGCATTTTGTAACACTTTAATTTTGTATTTATTAAGTATGCAAGCAAAAACAATAAAATTTCATTTGCACTAGTGTGTATGCATTTTTAATTACAAAATACATGGTCTGAAACTTTATAACATGAAATCTGACCTCAGGGTTGAATCCTGCAGTGTTATTTACTAGCTAATAATGTCAGGCAAGTCACTGACTTCTCTTAAGTCCCACTTTCCTTGTCTGTGAAGTCCAGATTATAGTAGGATTTCTCCTAGTGTTGTTAATATTTAGTAAGCCAATGCATGCAAAGTACTTAGCGACCTCTAACATAGAACAAGCACTCTATAAATTATTAGCTATTACTACTAGAATTCCTGGAATTACAACACTAGAAGAGATTATCAAAAATGTTGTCCCCTCAGTTGTTTTGGGCTAACATGAGCCAAAATGAAATTGTGAGCAGTTGGTCTTATTGTATTAGTTAGGGTTCTTAGAGAAGCAGAATTATAGGCAGTATATGCAGCTTTATTAGGTCATCATACTGTTGGAAGAGAGTCCTCAACGGGCATCTACATGTGCGAGAGCTGGAGGTCCCAGGGGCTCTTAGATCGAAAGATGGACCCCTACTGAGGCCAAAGGTCTGGATGCTCACCCAAGAGCAGCCAGCACACACCTGCTCCAGATCTGTGGCCAGAGAGAATGGGGAGGCCAGAGAAGGTGCCGCCACCTTTTCCCCTTTCACTCAGTTCAGATGACCAGTCTATTATCAGGGCCATCCATCCAGGACCAGTGGTCTTTTCTCAGTTTGCTGGCCTACATGTCAGTAACTCACGGCCAAAGTCTGCCCTACTGACCAGCTGGGCATTTCCTAATCCAATCAAGTTGACAACATTCACACTATTTTTAGTGATGAGACAGGTTCTGATTGTACAAACTGATGTGAAATGATTTGGTCTCCTACAGCAGGACAGTTGGGTGAGGAGGCTGGGCTACCTTCAGAAGCAACATGCGGGAGCATGGGGGGTCCCGTGCACCAGAGGAGGGCTTGCCCTGTACTGGGTATGGATTCTACTCTAAAAGGCAGAGGCTTTCTGTACGTTCAAATACAAAGTGGCTTGGCTGGTAGATTTGATTTTAGCTGCAGGCAGAAGACCTTTCTGATTGTTTTAATTCTCAGGAAATAAGAATCAAAGATGTCTTAATTATTTATTGCTGTAACAAAATGCCCAACATCCACAACTTAAGGGAGGAAAGATTTATTTTAGCTCACAGTTCCAGAAGGTCTCACACAGTCCACTCGTGGGGCGGACAGCCAGCAACAGCAAGTGCTTTCAGACATTGGACTGTAGGCACGGCAGAGGAATCATCACTCAGAGAAGAAAAAATAAAATGACTGCCCCAGATCAATACTCGGGTTCAGTTGTCAGCCAGAGGAACCAAAGTAAGTCCCACTGGTCTTGTTGCATTTGAAGAGCAAAGGATGCTGCATTCAGGGTGATAGAGATGATGCAAAGCCAGGATGAGCTCCAGAGATGAGCAGAAAAGCCCCAGAGGATTATGGAATAAGTAATTAACAAGACCAAGTAAAGAACACCTGGAAGGCAGTAAACCAAACAATTCCTGGACCTCACAGAGCTGGGAAGAGTTTTCCCACCAGCTAGAAAGGAAGCAGCATAAGCTATCGTGAGCCAGAACAAAGTTCAACACTCCGGGAAGAAGAAAGAAAATCCAACATTAACAAAGCAAAAAGCCTAAATGTCCAGCAACCAATCAAAACTTACCAGCAGAAGATTTAAACAAAAGAAGCAACAATGGAACTGACTGAAACACACTTTAAAAGAGAGATGACAGGGCTGGAGGAATGGCTCAGCAAGCGCTAAGCCTAGCGCTAAGTACCCAAGTTCGATTCCCCAGCACCACATAAGCTGGGTGTGGTAGCGCACGCCTGTAATCCCAGCACTCGGGAGGCTGAGACAGGAGGATTGCTGTGAGTCCAAGGCCAGCCTGGGCTCCACAGTGAGTTCAGGACCAGCCTGGGCCACAGAGCGAGACCCTGTCTCAAAAGAGAGAGAGAGAGAGAGAGAGGGAGAGAGAGAGAGAATTACTATACTCAGACAAGGAAACCAAGAGTATAACAGAAATGGAATATATAAAAATATAGAAGAGAATTTCCAAATATAAGTTTTAGAGATAAAAAATGCAGTATGAAAAATACTTGGAATGAGATTAGAAGCAAGTTAGATACAGCAGAAGGAAAGCTCTGAATTTAAAAGCAGCACTGGGAACTGCCCGAAGTACAGAAAGAGAAAAGGAAGTACGGAAGAACTTGGTATGCTATGATAAAATAGGAAGCTAAGTAAAACATACAGGTAAAGGTTGGAAAAGGTGGTACAAAAAAATTACTAGCCAGAAATAATGACAAGATCCTTTGTAAATGTGCTAAAGTGCATAAACCCACAGAAGCTCAAAAAATCAAGCAAAAAAACAATAAAATCACACCATGGTACAAACCACCAGATTGCTAAAAATTAGCTACAAGGAGAAAAAGCTTACAAGTTTCCAGAGGAAAAAATAGATACACAGAGAACCAGACTGACAACAAGCTCATTGAAAGCTATGGCACGCATCACAAGTGATCTCATTTGCCAGTAGAATCGGAACCGCTCTTTCCCAGCTCCACTGGTACTCATCTGCCCGGCACCCCCACTTACCTCCACCTGTCAGTTGGGCTGGAACACTACAGCCCTGGTCACTGTAAATCCAACATGAATTGCAAGGAATCACACAAGGTATAAATTGTTCAAATATTGGTTAAAATCAAACTTTTGAAATCAGTGTTAGATATTTTTAAAGTATTCATGGTTTGGGGGTTTTTTTGTTTCATTTTGTTTTGTTTTGTTTGTTTTGGTTTTTGGTTTTTTGGTTTTGTCAAGAAGCTGGGACTTGAGATTGAGTCACTCGCAGGCAGCAGTGCCACCTGCAGGCTGCCTCTATGGATTGTGGCTCCTTTTAGAGATTCTACAGGAATCTTCTGTAATAGAATTTGACTCTACTGAGTATCTATGACTTTTTGCACAGTGGTATTGATCAGAAATTTAAGAAAAGCAGATACACAAGTACAGATCTTTGTTAAGGACTTGTCAGTCACTGCTCTACTATGAACTAGTATGTCCAGATTTGTAATCAAAAGATTAAACTTGAACAAGCATTTTGGACACCTGCAGATCCGGCTTCTAGTTGAGCACCATTACTTTCGTGCTGGGTGAAACTTTTCCATACTCCATTGCTCTGACAGGTAATTTCTTTACTTATAAAATGGAAATTACTAATTAAGCAAGAAGATATGACATATCAAACACTTCCTAGCACAGAATGTGTGTGTCCCCTTTCCCTTAAAATATAAATATATGAAGGCCATTTCTTGGCTTTGTATTTAGTAAGTTTAAAATCTATGATTATTTGATCATCCTTTTGAAGAAAATGCAATTTGAAGAAGATCCTGGGAAGCTTGTTACCCATCATGTCTGTTTCTATCTCTTTTCATTCTGATATATTTCACTCTGTCTGTGTGTGTGTGTGTGTGTGTGTGTGTGTGTGTGTGTGTGTGTGTGGTGTGTGCAAGGTATTTATGGGAAATTGATAAATGTTTGTTGCTGAATTTTGGAGATATTCAGGTTTTTTTAGTGTCCATATGCTTGGTGCTATGTTCATGTCAACATTTTTTAAAATAAAGGCACAAATAAATTTAAACACCTAGAAAAAGAAAATATTTGACATTACGCTTACATAAAACATTGCCTCTCTGCCTTCATTTAATCTTTACTTTTAAATGAAACAAAACAGAAAAAGTTTACCTGAGAAGTTCAGATTTGAGACGAACTTTCTCTGGAGGTTTTACATAGTCTCAAGGGAAACTGCATGCAAATTTTCTTATAATTGATCAGAACAGACTAGCCTACCTACAATGTACCCTCTTAGAAGGCAGAGGCAGAGCTATCTCTGCAACATGTGATTGACATAATTTCTATTTGCAGACTTTAATTTTTACAAAGCACTGAGGAAGATCTCTGCTTTAACAGAGTTTACCACCTACATGCAAAGCTAAGTACAGTCACTGTGATTAAAAACTACCGCGAGTCAAGATTCATGGACTGTCTTAACCACATGATATCTACATATTAATGATGCTAGGATGATCACTGAATCCAGACTGAGCTACCAGAGATACTGTAAAATGCATGCCTATCTGGAAGATACCAGCTAGAAAAACTGGTAATCAATCATTGTATCTGTTGTTTCCAAAGATTCCAGAATCAGGAGAATCAGCCTTTGTTAATATCCACCATAGTACTGTGCATTGTTCACAGGGACAGTACAAGATCTCTCCCACCCTTCACATGACTAACTCAGACTCACTCTTGCCCTTGGTTGAGGCATCACCTCCTTTACTAAGTGACCCTCTTCCTGCATGTGCCCCCCAAGCACCCATGTGTCTGTGTCAACTACAGAGTTCAACATGTTGTGTTAACATCAAGGAGCGATCAAAAAATGGGATGAATGTTTACACTGTTTACAATTACAATGAAAGACACAGTGCCAAGAATGATGGGATAAGTGTGTTCAAAGCAAGGGAGGAGATTTTGAGAGGGATTCATGGCAGTGTCTTTTACATAATATATTTAATTTTTAAACGGTCACCATAATTTTTAGTCACACTGTACATGTGGCTATGTCCTTCCATTAAACCACAAGCTACAAAGACTAGGAAATGTCACATCACTGTGCTGTCTCCAGGACCCCCCACAGTGCCTGGATCACACCAACAAGAGAAGCAGGTGACATGAGACGAATGGACAGAGGGACGGACTGGTGACAGGTGAGGTGTGCCAAAGCCACCAGCCTGGGAAAACTCTGCATGTGTTTCTGTGAAGTCTTACAAGGCCTGTGACTTTCACAAAACCATTAGTATTTTGTCTCCTCAGAAGGATTACAGTCAATCCTTAGTTTCCAGGGTTCCATGCTGGCAAATGCTCTCATTTGATAACATTCATATCCAACCCTCAAATGAGCACTGGGGGCATTGCCATAGTTGGTCACAGACAGGCCCAGAGTGGTGCCCAATGTCACTGACACACACATTCCCAGTGAAGGTCAAGCAGAGGCCAGCTCCACCATCTTGTTTCAGCTGTGACTCTAAACAAGTGTCCTATTCAAGGTCTGCTCATATTTTGAGTTTCTCATGTAAGAGCAACCTACCATCTCTCCTTAACCCCTGTTGCAATTGGCCAACCTGTGTTTCCCTGTTCCTTCTTGGAAGAGAACCAAAAGTGTCACTCCCTGGGTTCCTATCCGTTGTCCCTCCACATATGACTCACTGTCCCATTGGTGCCATTAATAGAACAGCTTTGCCGGCCTCCCTTTGTGCTGCTGCCCTTCTGCATGTTCTGGCTTTGTCTTGTCTCTGCCTTTCTGTCACTTTGTGCGTTTTCTCCCTGCACATGGCATGCCCTCTCTTTGCATCCTTCTGTTCCCCTGCCTCAGCTGTCAGCCACGTTGCAGAGACTAATTACCTTTGGGCAATAATTTGATGTGTGCCACCAGAACAAGCAGCCCTCTCGCCATGGGCTTGCTTCTTCTCTGCTACAATCTGGAACTGGGGACATGGATAAGTCAGTCATTTTTCTTCATGCTGGAGCATCTTGGGCTGTAGCTACACAGCAGGGATCAAAGCAGGCACACATCAAAACACCCCTGCTGAGAAGCGCTGCCTGGGGCTGGTGCTCACACAGCCTGGAAGTCGAGCACGCCTCTTCTCATCTCTGCCTGTCTGCTGTTCCTTCTCCACGCTCAGCAATCTGATTCTCATCAAGCTTTCTTAACAGCTAAAGAGAAAACTCCTTCAGCTTCTCTGTTCTCCTTTTTCTCTCCTACGACTAGCTGACAGGTAAAACAATCTCATTGACACTTATTCGCTTAACACTTTGTAAGCCCTTCCTGTGTGCTCGTGTGATGCTATGTGAAGAGGTCAGAGAAATAACTAACTTTCCCCATTTTCAAAGAGCTCTGCTACTAATGAGGAAAACGACACTAAGGGTTCTCATAACGCTGTGATAAACTAAGAACAAATAGGACGGATGCTATTTCTCAGATAAAGTAATTATGTTCTGACTGAGGATAATTAGCTCTAACAACAGATCCTCTATCTGTGGATTCAATCAACAAAGGATCAGAGATACATCATATTAGCTGACATTCTCATTTCCAAGACCAAACAGCAGGCACCCACAGTGTGAAAGAGGGAAGATTAGTTGGCTCACAGTTTCCGTGAGTTCAATCCATGGTCGCTGGCTCCAAGGCAGACACAATCAAAATGTGACATCGGAAAGCACAAGGTTACAAAGTATCGTGAGTATTATCTGTTTTTGTTTTGTTATTTGATCGATGATGCTGTCTCCCCAGTAGGAATAAGTCTGATGGCCAGCAAGCCTTAGTTTTATCCCCTGCTGCAAACACAGTGTACGACAGGTACTAGGTGTGGATTATGTGTCTAACAGTCTCCGGCGGGTCTCAGGCCTCCTGCATCATCGCTGTATCACTGCACTCATGACAATTTCACACATAGTGACTTCAAGTCATGAAGCCACAGTCCCATTCTGCAAGATTCATGCTTCCTCCAGCCTCCCCTCCCAAGTTCTAAAGCTCCAATGTTATACAAAGTTTATTTCAAACAAATTATTTTTCCTTTCTTTGTTTTTTCTTCATACTAAGCTACACCTTCAGCCCTTTCTTATTTATTTATTTATTCTGAGACAGGTTCTCACTAAGTCACTAAATTGCCCAAGATGGGCTGTGAATTGCACTCCTCTTGCCTCAGCCTCCTAAAGTGCTGGGATGATAGGCCTGTGCCACCAGCCTGGACTCAAATTCTTATCCATCTATGAACTTCAGTTTCCGACCCAGATTGAGCACTAAGGACCACTATATACCTTTTTTCCAATTTTTTAAAAAACATGTAGCTAAAAAAAGGAAAAAAAAAATAAAAACAGGTAGCAAAATTTAATAGTAAAAAAGGAAAAATGATCCAAATTATTAATGAGAAGTGAAACATAATTACAAACCCAAATTCTACAACTATGAAAATACGGAATTATGAACAATGTTAGACCAGAGTGTTCACTGAGATGAAATGGATCAATTCATCAAAAGAAACAATAAAATATCCGAAGTTTATTTCAAACTATTTTTTCTTTTTATTCCTTCACACAAAACTGTATCTTCAGCTCTTTTTTATTTATGTATAAGGACATGATACTTTTAAGAGTCACAGCCTAGGAAAGAAATAGATTTTGTAGTTAAAATACTTTCAAAAAAGAAAATCACTGGACCCAATAGTTTTGACCAAATAGCTTTACCAGTTAAGTCTGCTAAACATTCAAGGACAAATTACTAATTACACATAAAATCCCTTGGAAAATTTAAGATGTTATTTCCCTCTTGTTCTTTGAGGCCAGCATCATTTTGATGACAAAAGCAAACAAATGCAAGCAATAAAAAAAAAACCTATGACCTATATTTTCCATGGGCATAAAAGAAAAAGAAAATTTAAATTCCACAAATAGAATATGAATGTTGATTAAATTTCAATCAATCTGGTTAATTTCAGAAATGCAAAATTAGTGTAACATCCTAAATCAATTCACTAAATTCACCACTTTAATAAATACAAGATACTCACGTAAAGCTTAAAGAACACAGTAAAGCATTCAATGTAATCAAGGATTTTTTTCTGATTTAAAACCCTCAAACAAGTAGAAAATGTCATGTAATTGATAAAGAGCATTTATGGAATGGAAAAAAGGAGTTTTTTAATAAACAACAGGATCTATGTAGAAAATCTGATGGAGTCTGTAAAAAAACTTAAAATCAATGAATGACTTTAGAAAATTCATAGAATACTCAATATGCAAACATCAAATTTATTTCTATACACAAGCTTCCAGCAGGCAAACGTTCAAAGGGAAAAAGCAACACCTTTACATGGGCCTAAAACATTTGATAACTTCCTTGGAAGGGTTCTATGTGGCAATTACATACGACTGCCATCAGGAACCCTCAGTGCAGAAACAAACGTTAAAAACCAGGCCCAGTGAAACAGGCCTGTAATCCCCGCACTCTGGCACACTGAGGCTGGAGGTTCAAGCCCAGCCTGGGCAACCTAGCAAGATCTTGTCTTAAAATAAAAAATGAAAATAGAGATGTAGCTCAGTCTGAAGGCCCTGGCCTGCTCTACCCCAGTATCAGACCGACAGACAGGCGCGCACACACACAAAAGCATGAGTGAATTCCGGTCTGGAGAGGAATAGCCCTTCAGCCAATTGTCCTAATAGCTACCTCCTGTGAAGAAAGCTATTTTTCTAATGTTGGAGAAGGGCCATAATTCCATAAACTGGATCAGCCCCTCCAAAGTCCCTAATGCTGTCAGAACAGCTCTCTGTCTGCTGCCTGCACAAAAAGCTTATGTGGGTTTAATCCACATTTGAGATCCTCATATGCCCGGAACCAGTCCTCTAGCCCAAAGAGCTGGGGAGGGAGGAGTTACATCCTAAAATATGCCTCCCACCCGTTCCTCTGGGCAGTGGCACCATGGCAGGGCCTGAGTTCATATAACAGCCCCACAGGCCTTTAGGAGCTGAGCTGCTAAATCCAACGAAGCTGACCCAGAATCCTCTTTTGTGCTTTTTTCAAGATGGATTAATTAAAATCAGAATCTACTCATGATTTTAAGTAAAATAGTTCACATTCTTTGGAGAAAACAGAACCCAATCCTTCAGCACTCACTGATAAGCACAATGTCTATTCCTGTGCTCGGTGTGTGAAGGCAGGTCACCCCCTATGTGGGTCAACCAACAGCCTTTGCATCTCTGGTACTGATGCCCTGAATGTCATCGCGCCGACATACTGAAGGAGGTCAGTTGCCAGCCTCTACCTCATTAAGACATCAGATGGCAAAACACACCACACTCCAGGCAGCAACACTCCCAAAGAGGACTTCAGAAAGTGGCCAGAAATCGATGGCAAGGTGTTCTGTACTGCAATGATTTTCTTTAAAAGGTTTACCTTAGTTTTAATCACTACTTTTCCGGCATAAGTGACAAGGGAGGACATGATTTTATCCTCAGCAAATCAGAAGGACATAGCTAAAGTCTGGGGCTGGCTGGAGGAGCCTGAGCCCTGAGTGTTACCAGAAAAAGAGGCTGGAGAGGGTTAGAGATGGCCCCTGGGCCTCGGCACCCCTCCGTACTACTCAGCTGTCGGTACTGATTGACTCTTACTAAATTGCTGCACTCTTCCTATTCCCTTTGTGGAATTATAAGTGTCATCAAGTCAGAAACAGGATACATCTCCTTGCAGGGTACAGATGATGTGGAACAGACTGGGGGGAAAATAAATGAATGGATGAAGAAATGGAACATGAGGTAGAAGGCAGTGGGTGTCAGAGACGGGTGTCAGGCTCCCAGGTCAGCTCAGGCCTGGCACTGGGCACTGGGTCCTCCCTCCCTCCCTTTCCCTCCTCTCAACACCCTCCTCTCTAATCCACGTCTCTCTCTCCTCACGGGGTGGGACGAGGCCCTGGGAAGCAGCCAGAAAGCTGTTATGGAAACAGCCAGCTCAGCTGAGACTCAAGCACCAGGAGGGTCTGAGCACTGAAAGCCACTTCTGTCCCTCCTGCCCAGTGGAGGGGGACAGGCCAGGCCTCTCAAAGCCAGCCCTCCTCTTAGGGGGATTTAGAAGGCATACAAAAGCCCCTGGCTGGGGACCTGCTTCCGTCCGCATTGTACAGTTGGTGCCAGAACCTCCACTGGGAAAAAAATGTCTATCCAGTAAGTAACCCTGGGGGATTTTAAATAAGGGCATTAAAGGGATTCTAAGAGCTCCTGAAGTAAAGGCATCGAGGGTCCACAGGACAGCCTTGGGGTGATGGCGGAACCCCTGCCAGTATGGAGGAAAGAGTCCAGGTCTACACAGTGGTGAGGTCTGTGGGATACAGACTGGACATGGGAGCAGTTATGAGCCGGGAACACGAGGCCCACCCGAGTTCTACTTCTTGGCCAGTCCTTTACCATCTATGTGACATCTCTTTATTGAAAAATCTCCCCATATAGAATGGGCATAACAATAGCACTTCCTCTAGTGTGTCATCAGATAGAAACACAGACAGAAAGCAGACAAACAGATGAGAGATTGATTAGCCGTGCTGGAGATCCAGCCCAGGGCCTTCACACAGAGCTAGTCTCAGGCCCATTCTTCAGTTTTGATTCTGAAACAGGATCTCACTAAGTTGTTATGTTGCCCAGGCCCAGACTTGAGATCCTCTTGTCTCGGCCTCCCAGATGTTATGAGATTTAAAGTAGCTAGTACAAGGCAAACTGATTTCTATGGTGGGTGCTATCGAAGTGCTCAATACAGTAATTATTATACATAGGAAATCTGACCACAGCTCCCCTCCTAAGAAGTTTCAAAAGAGAGGCAAAAATCAAGGACAGGAGAAAATAAAACCAAGTGAGGCTCCTGATTTATGCTCTTAAGTGTTGTATCTCTCGGGGTTGAGCAGAAAAATAAGATGAGGGCGAGATGACAGTGTCCTATGTGTGAATGACAAAGAGTGAGGTCGCGGGGCCTAAGTGTTGCTTTGTCCCCGTGTGAAGAACGAGGGGAGGGGCTCTCCAGGGCACAGGGTGGCGAAGACGCCATCCCTTGGGAAAGACCTGGTGTAGGATGGAAGTTTCGGAACTGAGGTGACAGAAGGATGAGCTGATGTCTTCAGAAATAGGGGATGTGGCAAAGGACAGGATGGAGCCCACTGAGATGCTAAAAGAGAGCTCACTCCTGGGCTTGGAGGGCACGGGCGGGGCCATCCCTCACCGGAGGGCACCTCTGCCCCCACCCCATGTGCCCTGGCGGAGGACATGGTGTTGGCATCAAGCCGAACGCCCTTCTGTCCTGGAGTGCTGCCTGCCTCGGTCCCTGGATGTTTCTGAGTATCTACCTGGCTTCTTCCTCCCTATCCCATTTCAGAGTAGAGCACCCTGCTGCAGGTTACAGGAAGCTGTTCGAAACTGTGGAGGAGCTGTCCTCACCGCTCACTGCGCACGTCACAGGTTGGTTTCCCACATCCTGAGGCCAAGCCACCCTCTTTTCTGTCACCACCTTCTTTTCTGTTGCAGCCTCTGCCTCTAGCTCCTCATTCATGGGCATCTCGGGATACAGGCTCCTCTTGGGCTGCAGGGAGCAGAAGCTGGAGGCTCCGGATTTCTTCTGACTTGACTCCTCCTCCCCTTCTTTTACTTCTGAGGCTGGATCTAGCACTGTAGTCCTGGCTGGTCCTGAGCTCACTATGTAGCCCAGGCTGGCCTCACACTTATTTTGGGTTTTTGTTTGTTTGTTTGTTCGTTTGTTTTTTGTTTCTGCTTTGTTTTGTTTGAGGCAGGGTCTCCACTCTATAGTCCAGACTGGTCCTGAGCTCACTATGTAGCCCAGGCTGGCCTCAAACTCACAGCAATCCTCCTGCCTCACCCTCCTGATTGCCGGGATTACAGATGTGCACCACCACACCCAGCTTGTGTGGTGCTGGAGAATCAAACCGAGGTCCGTGTGCTTGCTAGGCAAGGGTTCTAACCACTGCACTATCCCTCCAGCCCCACCTTCACTTTATTTTTGTAATGCAGATAGGTGCCACCTCACAGGAATTTCCTAAGGACAGGGCTGCATGATTTTTATCTTCAAGCCACCAGTGGCCAGCTCAGAGCCCGGCATGTAGCAAATTTTCTACAAACGTCTCTCCATCCAGGATCTGCACACATGAGGGCCAGGTGACCAGCACATGGAGCACATTCCATGGCAGGTGGAAGCTTTCATGTCCATTGTGCTGGTAACGTGTTGGCTCTGGAGACAGGGAGATGAGGTGTGGCCCCAGCTCCATTATCCTGCCATCTTGAAGCCTGTACATTAAACTTCCTGAACCTCAAAAGCCTACCAAAAATTCACCTCAAGGGGATGCTGGGAAGACAAAATAGGTAATGTCAAGAGAAGGACTCGCCCAATGTTGGGCATGAGGTCACCAGCAGATGGCAGCTATTATTACTGTCACCACCCACGCCCAGGCCACTGTGGTCCACACAGTCTCCGAGGCTAGTGTAGCATGATGTTAAGAGAAGAGCCAATAAACTATGCAAGTGGCATAGGCCTGCAATCTCACACTCTGGGAAGCTGAGGCAGGAGGACTGCAAGTTCAAGGCCAGCCTGGGCAACTTAGAAACTTAGCAAGACTTTGTCTCAAAATCAAAACTAAAAAATGGCCTGGGGATGTAGTTTAGTATGAAGGTCCTGGGCTCAATCTCCAATATGACAGAAAAGGAGAGAGAGAAAAGTCAAAGCTCTAGCAAGTCCTTTTCCCTCCAAAATGGGAAGGATGGAACAAACAAATGCTCTTTCCCACCTATGTGCTGATACTAACAATCAAGGTGCTCCTCACCAAAATCAAAGCTCTGCCCTTTGGGTTAAACCATGCCTCCAGGTTTTTATCCAGTAGCTGCTGAAACTGACCTATAGAGAATAATCTATTTGTTTTAAAAAAAAAAAAATTCCAGGTAAGGATGGAAAAAAGCCAAAAAAAAAAAGCCGAGTGCTGCACTTTTCAAATGAAAAGAGGCCCCAGACCTCCCTGTGAAAGCTGAAAGGCCCTAAGGACTCCCACAGGTATGATGAGGAAACTGAGGCCCAATAGCAGGTGGCATGCCCCTGATCTAAATCCTCGGTCATGATGCCCAGCCCTGTGTACTTCCTGCTACACAGTAATTCATACCCTCAAAGGAATGAAAATTGAAATTTTTCAAAAGCCAATTTTGCTGTTTCTCCCATAGCAACACCTTTGTAAAACATCATTGCCCCTTCTCCTGATCCATCTCTCTCCTGTTCAATCAAGAGAAATATATCAAACACTTTTAACTTCTTTTTTAAAGTAAGATGGCAGAAGGGCATACAAACTGGCACCAGAGATGTGTTCAGAGAGAGAACGCCACCCATCTCGAAATGCGGTCCCTTCGCTGCCTCCAGCCGGTGATCCACACTCTGCGGCCTGGCCACATTTCCCACCTGGTCTATGGTGGATGGAGACTCCAGGTGGCAGGCACTTCCATGCTATATGGCGTGAGAGCTGGGATCAAAGATCACTGCCCAGTCAGGCTGCCAGTGCAGTCATCACCCCGATTTAGGAGAGGCAAACCCAGTCCTGGGACAGGAATCAGTGTGTGTGTCTCACTTCACCACAGGCAGGGTCCCCCTGTGGCTCACAGGCAGCCTCCTGAGATGTGGGCCAGGACTCTTTGAGGTTGGATCTGAGCCATTCTATCACCTGTTTGATGGACAAGCCCTTCTGCACAAGTTTGACTTTAAAGAAGGACACGTCACCTATCACAGAAGGTAAGGGGACACTCAATCCCACCCCTCCTGAGAGTGGGGCACACTTCAGCTCCCCTTATTTTGTGCCTTGTGACCTCCTGAGTCAGGAGAAGACCTGAAAATACACTCTGTTCTCAGAGTCTACTGAGTCAAGTGTGTCTACACAGACTCCTGAAGCCCTTCCCATGAGATCTAACAACTAGGGTTCTGGGGGCCCACATGCCTGGCTTCGAATCCTACCTCCATCAGATACCCCTTTCTTCAGATGGTGACCTCTACCAAGATGTCAGCCTCCAAAATTTTAGTTTTGTCATCCATAGAACAAGAGAAATAATAATAGAATCTGTTTGATAGCTTTGTTACAAGGATTAAGTGAGAATAGCATCTAGTGTCTGACACACAGGCAACACATTGGGATAACAAAAGTTGTTGCAGTAGCTTTTATTATTATGTAACTAATTGTTTTCTTTTCTTTTTTTATAATCATTAAGGACTCAGAGAGAGGCAGGGGAGCCAAAAAAAAAAAAAGGGGGGGGGGGGAGAAATCAAAAGTCATGACACTAAGAATAGAAGTTTTAATTTTGGTTTTGTTTTTGTGGGTACTGAGGATTGAACTGAAGGCCTTCTCACTGATTCTCACCTAGCCACTTTTGTGCTGGGACAAGATCTTGCTGTATCTCTAAGTTGCCCGGGCTAGGCTGGAGCTTGCAATCCTGTCTCAGCCTTCCGGAGTACTTGGATTACATGTAGTGGAAATTACTGAGACCAGTGGAAAAGAAATTTTCTAGAAGAAGAGACTATTGCAAAGAGGCCTGAAGGCCTAAACCATTGCTCTAAGAAGTCCCCACATGACAATAAATACTTTGCCTCCTGATTCAAGAGTCAGATCTATTAGGAACTTTGTTGATCACAAAAACCATTAGTCATTTGGAAGAGACATCAGAAGGACTAGTAAATGGAGACTTGAAGCAGTAAGGCAAAGTGAGGCTGAAAAAGAGAGATGAATTTATGCCAATAAAAATTAAACTAGGAGAACAAATTCTGGAGTCTGGTTAAAGTTTTCATATGCCTTCTAAAGACCTCTTTTCTCTCCATAAAAGTGCAAAATCAGATTTTAACTGGCTCTGCGCATGAGTACTCCCAGGTAACCTTCCCCAGGAAGTCCAGGGTATGATTCAGCCAGTCGGTCTGCACAAGAGACAGAATGTGAAAATACCTTACCTTAAAGGTATGACAAATAAATTCTAAAATTAAAGAAAAGCACAAGAGGAACAAGGGGATGTTGAAAGAAAAATAACTCAGCAGCCCATGACTACATTTTCCCATTACAGGTAGGCTGATAGGTTATAGGTTACGGGTTATAGGCTAGGGAGTTAGAAGTCTTGTATGAGCTCCCATGAGGCTGCATGGTATGATACAGAAGGTTCACTTTGGCCAACTCTGGCCAGCTTGAGCTGCAACCCAGCTTGCTCAACCCTGCCTGTCACCTGACTGCCCTGATCCTACCTTCTCCATTGCTGTAAGATTTAGAAGACCCAATTTAAACTAAGAGCACATGCCTCTTTCCCCCCAGTCACTCCATGAAAGATGACTGGCCATACTATCTATTTGCCACGTTCTAAACAAACAGGATTCTGACCCACCAGCCAACATCCTCAAATCCCCACGGGCCGCACTGTTGGCCCTTCTCTGTGAACTGCCCCTGGTCTCCCTGTCCTGCAGGTTCATCCGCACTGATGCTTACGTCCGCGCCATGACGGAGAAGAGGATTGTCATCACGGAATTTGGCACCTGTGCCTTCCCAGACCCCTGCAAGAACATATTCTCCAGGTTCCTGAGACCAAACTGCACACTGCTAAAGACATTTTGCAACATCTCTGTTTCTCTCCTGGCTACTGAACTGAATAATTCATTTTCTCCTGTAGGTTCTTTTCTTACTTTCGAGGAGTGGAAGTTACCGACAATGCCCTGGTAAATGTCTACCCAGTAGGGGAGGATTACTATGCCTGTACAGAGACCAACTTCATCACCAAGATCAACCCGGAGACCCTGGAGACGATTAAGCAGGTAGGAGAAGTGCTCAGGGGATGTGGATCAGGAATTCAGAATTTGGAACTTAAAATTAAATCAGCCATGTAATCTGATGGAAAGAATCAGAGAACTAGGTTAAATTTCATGTCCTTACTCTGTCACCAACTTCTGGCTACATGCCAAGTGGGACAAACTGATTCTTCATCTATGAAATTTTAAACACTTATATGGATTTAAGGAAAGCCTTGTAAAATGGCTAAAATATTCACTCATTCATTCATAACATAAATATTTGAGTGCACTCCATAAGCCAGAAATTTTGCCAGATGCAAGAGATTTATCAATGACAAAATAACAACCTTCAAGGCTTTTCTAGCCTTATTGAAACTTGGTGGATACGCCGTGTTTTAAAAGTGTAACTATGAATACTGAAAGCCCCACGGTCATCATCCTAGGCATGTATGTTGCACCAATGTGGTCTGCTTATAGAAATTTCTTATTAAAAATAAAGCAATATCTACAATGAAATTACATCACTTAAAATATCAGCTACATTAGCTAACGACATCATGCGCTGAGAACTTAGGAAATCTCCATACAGTATTCCACTTGGCCGATATTTACTGACACCTATCTGCACCTATTTTTACATCTGGGATTATCCACCAAATGGTTACCCAGAAAACAGAGGGACAGGAAAATCAAACTGGATATCAAACAAACACACATAACTAAAATGGAATACAAACTGCCATGATCCTTTTAGCAAAAGGAAAACATTCTAAGAAAGAGCAGAGAAGAGATAGATCACAGTGGGCAGAAGCGGGGTTGAGACAGGGCGGGTCAGGAGGGCTGAAGGGCTTGCCGTGGAGCTGGAAATCCACTGGAAAGCACAACGCCAGAGAATTTAGTGGAAGGACATTCTAGACGGAGAGGTGGCACGAGCACAGAGATGGGGAAACACTGGAGATGTGTCCATAGAAACCAAAAGCGATTCTTGTGGCTAGACCTGCAGTAATTATCAGTGGAGGTGCTAGTGGCCCTGGCAAGGGAATGGCTCACCCCTGCAGGAGCTGTCCCTCACATGGCTGAGATCTGGGGTGCCTGACCCCATCCACTGAACACCAGTCATATCCTCAGTCCTTGTACAAAACCCAAACGCTCCCAGCATTTCCAGATCTCCCGCTAGGGGGCAATAACACTCCCAACTGAGAACTAGTCACGGTGTAAAGTCAAGGGGAGTCCCGGGATTCCAGGAAGGCTGACACCCAGAGCCTAGATAGGATAGGAGTAAATTGTTTAGGCAATGAGATGTCAGAAGCCGCTGAAAGTCCTTGCTGACGGAAGCCGGAAAGCAGAGCTAGCCCTGAGGATGTTTAATTGGGAAGTCAGGGTGGCTCAGGGCCAGAGTTAGGGAAACAGCTGCGGGGCAGGCAGTGAAATTCAAGACTACAGATCAAGTAATGTTCTGCACGATTCAGAAGAGCTAGGAAAAAATATTTTGAACGTTTTCACCATAAATAAGTTAAAGGAGAAGGGTACATTTAACCATCTTTAAACTCTGTAATGTGATAGACACAAGGGCTGATCAAAAAGTACAATGTTTACATTTTTTAAAAATTATTGCAGTAGAAAACACATTACTATCAATCCCTCTCAAATCCCACCTGCCCCAGCTTTGAACACTCTTGTGCCATCGTTCTCGCCCCTTTCTGAAGTGGTTCTGGAAGTCCTCTTTTGTGTCTATAGGAGATATGATCAAAAATACAGTGACATGCTTGCCTAGCAAATGCTATGTCAAGCGCTAAGTACCAGGGTTCTATTCCCCAGCACCATATAAACCAGGCATGGTGGGCCATGCCTGTATTCCCAGCACTCAGGAGGCTGAGACAGAAGGACTGCTGTTAAGAGGCCAGCCTGGACTCCATAGTGAGTTCAGGATCGTCCTGGGCTACAGAATGATTCTCTGTGACTGTCACAGTTTTTTTTAATTAAGCATTCATTGTATTTTTTATCACACTTTCTATAATAAAACATCACAGGGTATTCCACAAATACATGCAATATTTATGTTTTTATATATTAGTTATAAAAGTTTTATCATAAAAAGGAATAGAACCACAAATACAGAGGTAGTAGAGTCAGAAAACACAGAACATTCCCAGCCCTGAATCTCGGAGCCCCAAGCTGCTTGCTTAGCTTGGCCTGCACCCTCCGTGGCTCTCTTGTTGATGTGTGTAATCGTACTCAAGTATGCTCAGAGCACTGAGGGAAGGCCAAAGCTGAGCTGTGAAAACGTCCCTCTGACGTGAGCCCATGTTCCATAGGTACGGTGCCTTCACTGGAAAGGCACCAATCAAAGCCCAGCTCCAGAAGACAGGTTGTCACGCATCAGTTTCCACGGGGAATAGCAATGTACAATTAAATACAAACTATAAAATGTAGTTTGAAAAAAAATTTAAATTGCCACTGAGGTCACCTCCCAGTGTGTGCTTTACCTTTTTCCCAATTTCTTTAAGGATGATGCCCTTAGTGCAACAGAAACACAAATGCAATTACATTACATGATCAAGGGCCCCTTCTTTTTTTTAATTTTTCCCATGATCTCTTTATTAATATACATATGTAATACATAATGTTTACAATGAACTTGAATATTTCATGCACATATATATCACATCAACTGTACAATTCCTTCCCATTTTTGGCCCTCCCACACCCTCCCCGCCCACCTAACTCCCACTATCACACCATGTGGTTCTACAGAATGCCTGTATTCTGCGTTTCCCAAATCAGAGAAACCATACGATACTTAACATACTAAATTTTCTGCATCTGATTCATTTCACTCAAGTCACCACTCTTTAGCTCAGCTTCCTACCCCTGGAATGGGTTGCAGTGGTAAATCGTGATGGAGGGCCCCTTAATATCTGAGGAAAACTCCAAGCAAGCAGAGACTGGCCCGTCATCAGTAACCCTGTCCCTTCATACTGTCCCAGCAGTCATGCTGCCCCGCTGGTGGTCCCAAGCGAACAGGTCAGCTCACAATCCAGTCCCTTCACAGTAGGATCCCTACTCTCTAGAACACAGTGCCATCCTGCTCCACCCAGCTTACCTCACACACCCAAGGGAGCTGTCATCCCGGCAGTTAGCCCACCCCCAATAGGGGCCACGCGGCCTTCCTCTGCATGCACCATTTTGATCTCACTGCCCTTCCTGCTGCCTAGCAGAGCCCTACAATGATGGAGGGGTTCTACAGGTGCTACTGGGCACTTGAAAAGCAGCTTGTGTGACTGAGGAACTGAATTGGAAGTTTCATCTGATTATAATTATTTTGCATTTAAATTACTCTGTGCAGGTAGTGGCTTCCATATCAGATTGTGGGTCTAGGTCAAAGTTCCAGAAAGTCAGATCTGTTATCGTAGATCCCGGCACCGTGCCTGGTGTTGACTAGAAGCTCAACGATGAGGGAACAAATCAGTGAATGAACAGCTTGCTTAATGAGGATGCTAACAACTCCCTGTGCTTTAAAAAATGCTTTTATGGTCATACAGAAAGACTTCTGAATGAATTAATCATTCATTCAATAAATCTTTCTTGAGTCAGCTCCAAGCAGAAATCCTAGAGCTGATTGGCCAGCATGTGACTCCGTATCCTTGAATAAGACATTTGATTTCTCTGGGGCCTCCATTTCCTCTTCTGCAGACCGAAAGGTTTGTACTAAATTTCTGGCTCTGAATTCCTTATCAGACTTCAAGTTGAATTCAAGGGCTAAATCTTCTTACTAAAAATATTTGCATTTGATTCCAGGAGATACAAGGTTCCCATACTTAGATTCGTGTTAAATGAATCCTGAGGTCCTTTTTAGTTTCAAATGCATATTATATGCATGACACTGGATTCAGCATCCAGGTTGTCCCAAAGAGTCATTTTTGTATGTCTGAAGTTGTTGAATATCAACGGTTTTATATAATTTAATGTAGTATAATATCAGACTCAAATTTATCATTGCTTCCTATCAACTTGTACATGTGAAAATAAAACAGCCAATAAGAGCTGAATATGTATGGCATGTATGACATGAAGACGGCACTCACAGAGATGGTAGATTTCAGGCACCTGCCATGTCATCATGGGGTGAAAGGAGAGCTTGGCATGGAAGGTGGAGCTTCAGACAAACATGGGAGAGGTTAGGATTCAGACATCCAGGAAGAGACACAGCACGCACTCAGCATAAGAGTGCATGGGCTTGTGGTGGGTCAGGCCTGAGGACAAGGAGTAAAAGGCTTCCTGTCAACAGAGATGGCATCTGCTTACCTCCACAGGTTGATCTCTGCAACTATGTCTCAGTCAACGGAGCCACTGCTCACCCCCACATAGAGAATGACGGGACCGTTTACAACATTGGTAACTGCTTTGGGAAAAACTTTTCAATTGCCTACAATATTGTGAGGATCCCTCCACTGCAAGCAGGTGGGTTTGCCAATCTTTCCTCTGCTGAAAATAGCCTGTGGAGGGGAAGAGTGACTGGCATAGGGGAAACTGGCATACAGAGTGGGACACATTATGTAAACAGTAATGCCTCTCTCAGACTTGGTAACAATTGCTCTCATCCCACCAGAAAGCTCTTGCCCCAGGGCACTACAGCCAGAGATGGCAACTTAAAAATGCAAAGAAAAGGCAGTGGCCAGCTTCCTGACCCACTGAGTCTATGTGGATTTGATCATTCACGATTTGGGTTCAAATCTGGCCAATACTTACTGAACCCTAATTCATGCACCAAGCAAAATTAAACATACATGTGCAAAACTGCATACATATATGTGAAAAAATACTATTTCATGTTTAAGTTCCCAAACTACAAACAAGTGTTTAAAAAAAAATCTAGAAAAATGTTAAAATGGAAGCAGACTCAAGAATTGTCCATCTTAGATTCATTTCCAGAGTCACTGATCATGACTTTGATGATGGAATTATTTGAAACTCTTTGGACTATTGTTTAGTGGGGTTTAATACAGTTCTTGAAATGGAGTCTCTGGACCAGCACCATCACCTAGGATAAGGTTAGAAAATCCTGAGCTGACCTCAGGCAGACTGAGCGGGGTGTTCTGAGAACAGGGACCAAAATCTGTATTTTAGGAGTTTCGTAGTTTTCTGATGTACACTGAGGTTTAAGATCACTGAATTAGTAGTGAACAAACTTTCATGTGCATAAGAAAGGGTGCACATGGCTGTCACAACACATCTATCTATTCTATGCTTTTTAGGCATCTAAAATGCTGGAAAAGTCATTTTGACCACTAAAGTTTTGCCTTATTCCTCTGACTTAAAACCTGCCCCCTTTTGTTGCAAGATGTAACCCCACGCTGCTCCTCCATATTTCTGGACTGTACTGTCCTAATCAGCTCCTACTGAGTTCCCTGGGTGATTGCAACCTTACGTGAAATTTCGCCAACCTATGCCAATGGCTGAGAAAATAAAAAAAGAATATGAAAAAAAAAACTGAAAATGTATTTATTTACTTGCATAAGCTGTTCTAAGTGCTTTGTATTTTTTAAAAAAAGAGAGAGGTTCTTCCAAAGCCTTTTAAAACCACTTTATTTCAGACAAGGAAGACCCAATAAGCAAGTCAGAGATCGTTGTACAATTCCCCTGCAGTGACCGGTTCAAGCCATCTTACGTGCATAGGTAACTTGAAGGCTGCCACAAATCTTCAGGAGAACCCAACTTTAAAGATCTGCTTTGCCTACTTCTGATAACAGTCCTGATCACTGAATTTTCTTGCAGAAATATAAATTTAAACATAATGAATGTCACGTAGGCACTGTTGATTTATGTGACTAAGCATCCGTGACACACACGCGCTCCTCTGCGGTGACAGCATCAGCCCTCTCATTCACAAGCTCACTTGTGTTTTCAAACAGTTTTGGTCTGACTCCCAATTACATCGTTTTTGTGGAGACACCAGTCAAAATTAACCTGTTCAAGTTCCTGTCTTCATGGAGTCTATGGGGAGCCAACTACATGGACTGTTTTGAATCCAATGAAACCATGGGGGTAAGTGATTTATCCATCAGGTTCACGATTTTGAAGAAGGTGTGTTTTATAATGTTCGCTCCCTCTCCCCCCCTCCCCCGCCACCCCCTTTAGGTACATCAAAATATTTCCCTCACTTTTCCAGGTTTGGCTTCACGTTGCTGACAAAAAAAGAAGAAAATACATCAATAATAAATACAGGACATCTCCCTTCAACCTCTTCCACCACATCAACACTTACGAAGACAGCGAGTTCCTGGTTGTGGATCTCTGTTGCTGGAAAGGGTAAGAAAGGACACTGGATAAATGTCCCATCTCCCATTGCTTTGGGAACTTAGGAGGCTTTTACAGAGATGCTGCCCTCAACAGTTAAGTTAAATTACATCTACAAAAACAAGTGGTAGGATTGCAAGAACCAAAATGTAACTGAGAAAGCAGAAGAGAGTAGAACTGGTCAGAAACACAAGCTGAGCATCCAAACCATGGCAACTGATTGTAAACCAACAGGTCCAAGGACCAGACATGAGGAGTGAACTTAAAATTCCTCTAGAAGAACTTGAACCCACTTTCTCTGAGAGTGAGAGAAAGAGGGTTTTTTTCCAGAAAAGGCAAATCATTAAAAAGATTATAGTTACAGAATACAACACAGTGCTGACAGAAGAACAGAACAGAAAGTACCTAAAGCAGCTGATATTTAAGCATATACCTGTGGCTGGTTTCTTTCTATTATTTTTTCACCAGCCTGGGCAGTAAGAATCATCTGTAATATTCCTATGTAATTAATAGCTTGGGTTGTAAAACAAAGAACTAGTGGTTTTAAGTCACCAATAATCTCTCTACAAGTATGTACAAATGAATTCATGGCTGGCTTCTCGTTTTTGCAGATTTGAATTTGTTTATAATTACTTATACTTAGCTAATTTACGTGAGAACTGGGAAGAGGTGAAAAAAAATGCCCGGAAGGCCCCTCAACCAGAAGTTAGGAGATACGTACTTCCTCTCAACATTGACAAGGTAACAACCTCTCGCTACACAGATCCCTGCAGTCCCTAGAATGCTTCCTCTCTCTCTCAGCAGTTGTTCTCTTGCTTCACGCGTTCATGTACAGTCTTGAAATTTAAGAGTTTGAAGGACCTCGAAAAATAATTAAACTTCCCTCATCTTTCAAATGTTAAAACTGAAGGTCAGAAGAATGATGTGACTGAGCAAAAGTCAACTGCCAACAGCACAGCACAGATGAGAACCAGGTTTCACGAGTCTAAATCTGCTTCTTTTCCCGTTGCAAAGTCTTTTCAGAAAAATACTTTCTCGATGAACAGCAATGTCCTACTGATTGCTGGAATCCTTTGTAAATAACATAAATACTTCATAAATAATCTGAACTTCTGGCATAAGAAAGCATTAAGAAAAAGTCCCTCTTGGAAAAAATCAGCCCATTATTTTAGTTTTGTGTAAATCTGAATGCATCATTAGAGGAGAAAAATCATTATTGCATTAGATAGTTGTACTGAAATTTAAACTTTCCCTTCGATGGTCTGACAATGTATGAAGAAAAGACATACCAATTCAGTAATATGTGCATGTCCACAAGAGTCCTGTAAAATATGAAAAAAAAAGGGCCAAATGGATGAAACTTAAGTAGTCCCTTCATGTGGGGGGTAGGTACTTCGAGAAAAGCAAAAATGAGTTTTAAGAAGAAAGAACCGAAAGAACAAACAATGGCCTGAAGCAAACCTCCTCAGGCTTCCTCTGTAGTGTTTTGAGCTTCAGTGGTCCACTCTGAAAGGAGGTTAATGTTCCTTGATGGAGAATCAGTAAGAAATGGAAGAACATTGTGTTCCTCCTTGGCAGACCTGGTCTTGCATAGATAAGGGGATGAACAAGCCCTTCACTGTCTTTCTGTCTTGATTGTGTCCCAAGTCCTCTCAGTCTGAAGTCCAAGAGAGCATACTTGACCATCGACCCCATCATGTTATTTGTCCTCTTTCTTTACCGTATGTAGTGACTATCTGTCTTACATTTTCATTGCTGAGACAGATACCTAACATACACAAATTAGAGGAGGAAAGGTTTATTTTTGCTTGCAGCTTCAGAAGGTCATAGTCCATTCCTGGGCAGTTGGCAACAGCAGAAGCACATGGCAGAGGTGGAGGTGGAAGCAGATCCTAATGGCATTACAAACAGGAAGCCAAGTCCTTGAAGGTACAGAGGAAACAGCATATATCCTTCCAGGTCTTGTCCCTGCGGTCCACCCCTCTGGGTCCAGACTCAGCATTCCACCCCTTCCAAGTTCAAGCCCCTAATTCATCACACACCCATAATCTAATCTATCACATGTTCATCTTCCACTGCACACCTATAATCCACCACATGGCTCCATAAGTACCCCACTATATCCCAACACATAAGCCTTTTGGGGACACTCCAGATCCAAACATTATGTTTTCAGAATAATCAGAGTAACATTAATGTGATAGAAATACCAGTCAGATCTCAAGAAAAACACAATTTTCACCTGTAAACTCAGGTGATATGTGTGTCTTTTCTTCCCTTGTTAGTATACTGTTTCAAACCTGCAGAGGGAAAATTTGAACTTCCCTACCACTACCAATGCTATATGTCCTCTAGGGACATCATTCATGTCCCTACTAAGCTAGCACACCAATCTATGTCTGCAGGCTCTCTCATTTCTCAAAAGTTGAGGCAACTATATGGAATGTAAAAACAATTGAGTCGAAGACTCAGATTCTACATTGTGGAAAATAAAGCCAATTTAGGAACAGATACTAGGGCTCTTCGGAGAGCTTGTAAGCTCGGTGGAGAATGAGAAAGGGGAGGATGTTGGCACTGGGACTGCCACTCGGAACAAGGGCTTCTGCAAAGCTGAGATGGAGTTTAACAAGCAAGGTTTGAGGAGAAATGGAAAGCAGTTTTTAAGACTGATTTGTTAGGAGAGTAGAGAAAGTTAGATTGGCCAGAGGGACTAGAAAAAAATAGGTTGGAGTGATACTGTAAGGGATTTCATAAACCTTTGGGTGATAGACAAATGGTAAGGAGCCTCTAAGTATTCCAGGTTATGTGTGATGTGAGTATGACATGGTCCAATGTGTGTTAACATAGAGTTCCTCTGGAAACACCATAGACAGAGTGGACAGTGAAGAGGCAGAGAGGCTGGAAGCCTTGTGGCAGCATAAATGCAGTGGCACATAAAAGACAAGCATGTTTGAACTTAATAAAATTGACAACTGAGAGAAAAAGGTGGGTGCAAAGTTGAGAGATATTTAGGGATAAAATCCACAAGAGTTGGTGTCTACTCGTATGTGAAGAATTGAGAATGCCTTCCAGGCTTCTGCACTGGGCTGAGAGCGTGGTAATGCAATTCACTGGATGGAAACACAGACGCAGGAGGAGCTGATTGGCGGAACATAATTCTTACACATGCTGAGTTGAAAGGTGACCCACTCCTCTCAGAGATCTCAGAGGTCAGAAGAGAGATCCTGGTGAAGCATCAGTAAGGTTTTCTGTATGGTTTTTGGTTTTAGAGACAGAGTCTCACTACATAGCTCATGATGGCCTCAAACTCAGTCTTTTTGCCTCCCAGGTGCTAGGATTACAGGTACAAGCTATAGCCCTAACCAGTGGCTAGTGGGGATCCTTGTTTTCCCCTTGGGGCCATGTCCGCAGGGTGTTAGTTGAATGCCCATAAAATATGTACGAAGGGAATGAAGTAGTTGATATTGGTAAACTCCTGTTTTGTTGACAGTGGTGAAATTACAATCATCTTAAAATCAGGGGTATAAAAGAGGATCATTTAGGTAACCATGTTCCAAAATGAAAAGGGTATTCTTCTAGACACACAGTCATCCTTGTTTGCGCTTAGAAATGCCAGGGGAAGACAGTGAAGGCTTGTGGACAGAAGGAACGCTGATAGTTACTGGCTTTGGTATGATCAAATAAAGACAACAGACAAGCCCACTAGAAGGGGGACAAATCACAGAAAGATGAAAAGTTTGCTTACATTTGAAATGAGAAAACTGATCAACAAGGAATATGAAGAGAGAAGAAAAGATAGCCAAGACCTGGAGCCTAGGAAGCATGCATGATCAGAAAGTGATATAAAGAAGGGGAAACAGGAAAAGAAAGATAAGGACCCCTCTGAGCCCTGATTACCACTAAAATAGGAAACAGCCGTGGCAGGTAGGGCAGGAGAGGGCTCAGCAGGCCCAGAGCTCCAGGCAGGCAGCAAGAGACAAACCGCTCAACACTGGATTTGGTCGTTTCCAAGGCAGTGAGTGGACTGTCTGCATCCACCCCGCTCCCATACCCAACTTCCTTTCTCTTGTTTATCTACACAAATACAAACCTGTGTAAATGCACAACTATATAAGCTTTATTTCTCATTATCTTATTATAAAGTAGTGTCTATATCAACTACCTATTTTCTATATCCACAGCAATATATAAGAATGTAAATTTCTTTAACAATATAAAGTGAAATTTTTTAGTCATATGCCATTTTAGATGGTATATTTTAGATAATTCCTTTTTCCAAGTGCAAAGTATTCTTTTTGTGGAGGTACCTCAGTGTACTCACAAATCCCTCACTGCTGGTCAGTGGAATTGTGTCTACCTCTTCCTCCTGTTCACGGTCACCTTCTTCCCATTTCTCATGTCCCTTAATTCCTGGTGATTTCAATATGCATATCGCAGATGATTCTGCTGATCACCTCATCTCTCAGTTCCTTGACCTGTTCCCCTAGTCTTGTCTTCTGTTCCATCTCAGCCATTCACCCCCAAGAGTCATACCCCAGTCCTTGCCATCACCTGGACAATGCCCATTCCACAACTCAGTGTCATTCACTGCATCCTCTGACTGTCACTCTTCAGCTGCCAATATCACTTGCCCTACTGCAATTCCCACCGTGAACTCCCAACCTGCTGAGCATACTGGTTCCTCGCTATCCCTCACTTCCTGGCTTAACTTGTCTGTCCTCACACTCAGTTAAAAATTAGTGGTAGATGACTATGACTGTGGCTGGAGGTACTGATCAGTGGTAGAGTACTCGGGTTCAATGTGCAGTGCTACAAAGAAAAAAGACCCTCCACGTAGACAACTATCATCATCACCTCTTGACAAGTCATCTGTCAAAACTACATGGCTAGTGAAATCAGACAGCCCACCCATCTCTCAGTCAAATCTTAGACTGAACTTCACAGCTGCAAACACACTTGAGCATCACGGGTTCCAACCTTAAATGTGTGGCCACAAATCTTCCTCTGTTTCCTGGCTTCACTTTAGTGGCACTCTGCCAGCTGAGTATCCCCCACCCTTCTCTCTTCCAACTTTTAACACCTCCCACTTCCCTCCTCCACGCTCATCTGCGGATGGTGACTAGGCCTCCTATCCCTCACAAACAAATGAAAGACACCAGAAAGACTCCTGCTACCACATCCACCACCCACTGGCATCTGCACTCATGTACCGAATTATCCATCTCCTCAACCGGAGCTCAGCTCTCCTGGCCTCCCGTCCCCTCTCAGGGGCACGGCTCTAGCACTTCTCCCTGCTCTCCTGCGTCATCTCTTCCCTGCGCTTTTCGATGGATCACCCAGTCAGGCTCTTTCCAAGTCCTTCTTGTGCCTCCTCTGTCCCAACCAGCTACCCACACACAGCCGCTCTTGTTGACGTAAGACCTCAATTCGTGGTTCCCCTCCCACCCACCCTTGTACCCGCTCCCTTCCAAAGGCTGGTGCTTTAAAGCAGCCTACATTTAATTTCCCACTTTTCCTTAAACTCAAGATTTTCATAACTGACTGCCAACTCTTCATCTCCATTTGGAGAACCAACAATAGACATCTCAAACTTAATAAAACTTGAATATGTCATTTTCCTCCACTAAAAACCACAGCCCTCCTGCAGTAGTCTTGGACCTTGTTGTGCCCTGCCAACCTCTTGTGGTGATGCCAGGGATCAAACCCGGAGCCTCACACATGGTAGGATGTGATCCACCCCTGAGCCCCTAGGCTCCCAGTCTTACACCACCACCTACTAAATGCTCGGGTCAAACCCCGTGGAGCTACACTTGATGCCTGTCTTATTTCCAAGCCTCATGTATCAGGAAATCCTCTGGCCTCACCTTCCCGTGTCTTGTTGACTCCACTGAGCCCAGCCAAAGACAAAGCCATTGTTTTCCTTACAGTAACGGAAGAAAAAAATGGCTTCCTAATGCCACCCTTGCATTCCCATGCAAGAGTAGACTCGGTAGAGCAGCCAACCTTTGTTCCAACAGGGTGATTCACTGAAAAATAAAAGGGAACAGGGGTGGGAGGGCTGGCGAGCAGAGAGAACAGGAGGATGCACAAATAAGGAAGGTGCTACCTATCTATGTACTAATTGCCCAAGGTGAATATAAACATCGTGTATACAAATGTATACAAGTCCAAGTCCTGTTACCTAAATGCCACTGCACAACCTGGCCCCATCACCACTCAGTACAACCCTCCTTTCCGTCTCCCCAAGCTCAGTTGCATCATGTTGGTCTCCGATGCTCCCCCAGCACCTTGAAATCTACCTTCCTCAGGCTTGTGCTAGCTATTCTCCCTGCTTCGGTGCAGTGGTCATTTCCCAGTCCCCTACGAGGTCTTTCTCAAATGCCACTTGTACAATGAAGCCCACACAGACCACCTACTCAAATTTCAATCTACCCAAACTTTCCACTTCTGATCTCCTTTCTTTATACTCAATTTTCTCTTCACATTCATGTTGTATCACTCCCCTTATTCATTAAGTATATCAAATTTTGTGTATGGTACTGGGGATTGAACCCAGGGCCTTTGCCTAAGCCTGGCTCAAACTTGTTATCTTCTTGCCTCAGCCTCCACGGATGCTGGGATTACAGACCTGCACCTCCAGGCCTGGAGTATTTATGTATTTATTTACCTACTTTTTTTAATATACAGAGACACTCCTGGGAGCCCTAAACTTTCTTGAAGAATGATGTCCTTTTACCACTGAAAAGAACAAGGACTGAGAGGTTACAGGGCATCCCAGCGACTAGCACAGGCTGCAAGCCCTCATGGCTCTCTGGCCTATGGTTTTCTATACTGTTCTTCCCCAAGTGTTAGACCCACGAGCAAGACTCAGGAGACAAAATTTGGTGTGTCTGCACTTCCAGCAGCTCATGGAGGTTTCTGTTATCTTCTTCTTCCTTAGGCTGACACAGGCAAGAACTTAGTCACACTCCCCAACACAACTGCCACAGCCATCCTATGCAGTGATGAGACCATCTGGCTGGAGCCCGAGGTCCTCTTCTCAGGGCCTCGCCAAGGTTAGACGAGCTGGGCAAGGCCTCGCTTGGGAAAGGACAGAAGTCCTTCCCAAGGAGAGGAGCTGAGTTTTCCTAAGTATGTGCTCTGTTTTGCAGCATTTGAGTTCCCTCAAATCAATTACCGCAAGTATGGTGGGAAACCTTACACCTACGCCTACGGACTTGGCTTGAATCACTTTGTTCCAGACAGGGTAATTCATCCATCCTACTAAAGTATTGGGACAGTTCTTTGAGTCACAGGCCAATCAACTAGACTATACTGACCGATCGATCTATTGCTTTTTCTTTCTTGCAAGTAGCTCTGCAAGCTGAATGTCAAAACTAAAGAAACATGGCTGTGGCAAGAGCCCGACTCATACCCATCTGAACCTATCTTTGTGTCCCACCCAGATGCCCTGGAAGAAGACGATGGTAAGGAAAGTGACAAATGTATCCTCACACTCTCTCTTTAATGGAGCTCTGTGTGTTCCTCCGTGAAGGGAGAAGTTAGGCTCATTATCACCCGACATCTGAAAACCAACTCTTAATTTTACAAACGCATAGGACAAAAGAAGTTAAACTTATTTGAAAAATAAGTGATGTGGTCTTGTTAATTACTACTGGGAACAAAATGCTAAAGCCCCATCTGGGTGCCATGGTGGAGCAACAATGTCTGCTCAATGCTCAAGACAAGGGAGAAGAGAGAGCAGATGGCAGCATAAGTCTGGGTGCCTGCCTTTCCTGATCAAGATTCAGTTCTGGAAAAGGCCAGAGTTCTAAGAAGGGAAGCAAGAGTGTTCTAGAATAATAATCGTCAAGTTTTTTGCACCAGGGACTTGTTCTGTAGAAGACAGTTTTTTCCACAGAGAAAGGGATAGTACTAGCATCACTGGGCATTAGATTCACCTTAGGAGCACACAACTACATCCTTCACAGGTG
Source organism: Ctenodactylus gundi (assembly GCA_004027205.1). NCBI lineage: Eukaryota > Metazoa > Chordata > Mammalia > Rodentia > Ctenodactylidae > Ctenodactylus > Ctenodactylus gundi. Next base: position 111,648 of record PVKB01001973.1, read on the forward strand.
CAGTTCACAGTAGGGTCTGTGCTTCTGGAAGAATCTAGTATTGATGCTGATCTGACAGGAAGTAGAGGTCAATGTGGTCATGTGAGTGATGGAGAATGACTGTAAACAGAGATAGAGTTTTGCTCACTGGCCCACCACTCACCTGTTGTGCCACCAAGTCCCTCACAGGTTACAGGCTTGCAGGGATGGGGGACCCATATTCTAGAACACAAAATGAAAGAGGATGCAGCTCTCTGGCTCTAGTTTTGATTGTTTTTTACTGATCTGAGGCTAGCCAGGAATCCAGACCACAGGAACTCCATTACGAAGCATCAGCTTTGGTTGATCTTTAATCACCTATCTGGGAGACAGCTTGTACCCTCTGGGATAAAATATGGGCAACCACAGAAAAAGGGAGAGAAAAAATTGTGGAGCCATTCCATGGGAATAGCCTGTTCAGTGAAAAGTACAAAAGATTTGTTCTCATTTTATCTGATATATTTCTGGATAAGGCTTGGAAATTATAGATATATCCTGCAGCTTTTGAAGTCTTTTGATATGTATTTTTTTCATTTGATCATCACAAGTTTGTATTTTCAGTAGGCAGAACATGTGTTATGTTAAAGATAAGGAGAGAGATCCACGCATTTGATAAGTATCCCTGTTTGATCTAGTCACTACAGTAGACTATGGGGATAGAGCTATGGGCAAAACCAACCCTCTGGAAGGCTGAGGCAAGAGAGTCACAAGTTTGAGCCCAATCTGAGCAATTTAGTAGTGGTTTAGCAAGATCCTGTTTCAAAATAAAATAATAAAAAAGAAAAGGGCTAGGGAAGGCACTCAGTGTGAAGGTCCTGGGCTCCAACTGTAGTATGATAAGAAAAAAGAAAAAGAAAAAAACCCTCACACAGCCAGGTGATAGAAGAGGTCAAGTCACAAGATCTCTGCTTTCTCTATCTGTTGGTGCCCTTGACATTCAGCCTTGGTGTTCTGAGCTGCCTTATTAATCTCTGATTCACAGGTGTGGTCTTGAGCGTGGTGGTGAGCCCTGGCGCAGGACAAAAGCCTGCCTATCTCCTGATTCTTAATGCCAAGGACCTGAGTGAAGTTGCCAGGGCTGAAGTAGAGATTAATATCCCTGTCACTTTCCATGGACTCTTCAAAAAGTCCTGAGCACGTTCCAGCAGAGATGCTTCTGACAGGAAACAACATAAAAACCAGCTTTGGGCCTAGGATCAACTCCTCTGTCAGTGTACCCTGCTCTCTGGCTTTGAACTTGCAGATGCACACACACTTGCAATGTTTAACATTAAGCACTGTGATTAGCAAGTAATTCCCTTAAGTACCTATTTAGGTGAGTATGCTTTTTCTGTGAGCCAGGCCACAGCTGTTTAAATATAACCTCTCAACATTAAATATTTGGCAATCAAGTAACATGGACTAAATAAACTACTTTTTAATCTGAAGAAAAAAATATATTTTAGGTAACTATTTGCTCCATTTTTTTAACACTTAAAAACCAAAGTCTTCTCCACATGATTTGTCTGTGGCTTTGATGAGGTATGGCAATGAGGCCGGATCCCAAATATCCAAGCAAACTGACCCTTCCGCCAGGGACCATCAAAGAGTACAAGTCATTGTTCTGCATCTACGTAACTGCTTTATTAAAAGACTCTTCTCAAGCTCATGAACTTTAACCTCTTTATTGCACTTCATTAAATCCCACACTTCATTCCTTTTCACATAAGCAATTGGTGTTATTTTGGCTTCTGCAATGAGAAAGCCTAAATGTGTAGGCCTGACAAGCAAACAATGATCAGAGGCTTGGTGACAAGGGCGTAACCAAGGCGGTGGTGAATATGTGAATTCAAGCTTAAAGTTATTACGGTAAAAGACATACTGCCATGAGTCTCCCTCAGAACCCTCACCAGCTGGGCAAACACACTCCTGCCATCCTTCTGCACTTTCTGAAGCAGATCTGCGAGTCCTCTTTCCTGAGTATCTCCAGTTGCGGCATCATGGCTGCCTCAGTGTCCTGAATTAATTCAAAATGTTTTGTAAATTTCTGTCAAAATTATTACAATGGGTCTTTATTTACCTCAGTCACTGGATCTTGCACCGTGTGACCTCAAGCCCTCTCCCAAAGTCAAAATGACCATGAGAGGTCAGCATTTTGAACAGATTCAAGGCAGTAAGGTCACAGCCACAACAGCACAACTAATGACCTTCAAGAAAGAATTCCCAAACTGCTTCAGAGAGTGACGAGAACGATGGGTTAAGTGTGTTGGATCTTGAGGGGGATCATGGGAATGTGCTGTTTCTGTAATAAATGGTGTCTTTAAACATTCAGCATATTCTTCAATCACTCTTCACACATTAATCAAAAGCTTATGTGCCATCAATCGAAGTACATATTGTACTGACTAATTTAAAAAGTAAAACAAAGCATAAAATGCTTACAAATCTAATACCAACTTAAAATCCTGTTACAGGATGATTAGCCGCCTCTTCTGTTTAATTACATTTAAGGTCTATACAATTGCCTGACTAAAGACAGAGAGGAAAGACATTAACAAGGATTTCCGTACTTTTTAAGCAGTTCTGCTTCTAAGTTACTCTTGTCTATGCTAAAGATTCCAAAAAGAGATATTGACAAAAAAAGAATGCATTGTCTATCTTAATGATGGGGTCTATTTTATGTTTAAAAGTTCTGTGTTTCATCACGTGAACTTCAGAAGCAGCATGCTTGATGAGACAAAACAGCTTAAAGAAACTGACTGGCCAAAGTCCTTGGTGCATTTATTTGATTTCTTTATTTAGATAAGATGAAAACTTGTTTCTGAATTATAAATATCCAATACAAGATACTTTTAAATGCAAATATTAAAAGATGTAGACTATATAAGGTAAAATTACATAGAGCTCTTCTAAATTCAACTACTAATAAGATTTAGGTTTTGATCTTTTCATCTCTTTTCTCTGTAGATTTTTAGTGTTGTCAGGAATGATGTATGTATTATTCCAAAATGTTGAAAAAGAAAAAGGGAAAACATCAGAAAATTATGTAGAATATGGTACTGTTTATAAATTTAACCCATCGCTTTCTATATCTAGACACAGTGTAGACAAAATTCCACAATAAAAGCTATTTACCCATTTATTTAAAATGCAGAAAATAAATTATTTAAAAAATTGTTAAGTTTTGGACTCTAAGTCTTTGAATTTAAGAAAATTCCTGCAACTGCCACTTCCCACATTTGCAAGACAGTCACTCCCTGACTTCTTCCATCTTTTTCCTGAGCAAGTGTTATGTTTTACGGTGTCTAGATTTTCCCTGGTGTAAGATTCCATTCTGCCATCACCACAATGCAAAGGGAAAGAGACACATCTGATCTAAGTGATGTTCTACCAACAACCATTAACCAAACTTGGAATTCTCCAATCCAACCATTGCTAATATTAATTCTGTAGCAAGGAGGCTTAGGCAACACATCTCAATTCTATAGCCAGAACATAGGTCTAATACACTAAGCTGTATGTAATCAATACATAACTGAATATGCACCACAAGAATATACAAATGAAAGTATTTTTAACCCTCCAATTAGAATAATGAAGATACATGTACATACTGAGGTGGGATAAATTGAGGAAACTGCTTTCTAGACATGCTACCCATCTGGAGACTGAGAGGACCATGTCCCACCAACAGCCAAAGAAATATACATTAAGGAAAAGTAATTAATTAATATAAACCAAACTACTATGATAGTAAAACAAGTAATTAGTAATAACATACTATTTGGAATCATTCTGGTCCATTTCCAGTACCTTCTCACTTGTCACAGTCAAGGGGAAAGGAGAATACAGTGTCTGCCATAAATCCCCAATGGCGACTTGTACTTCCGAACTCTTCATTGACAACAATCTTGGCAGAGCCCTTGTACTAAATCCTAAATCCAAAAACACCAACAGGCACCAAAGAGATTCTAAAAGTTTCTGACGGTGTTACTACAATATCCCACCCTCTAGTCAAGAAACAAAACAGCAGGCTTTTTTCTGTCAGCCTCATAGAAAGAGTATAGACACATTCCCCTAAGAAAATCAACTCTGCTTAAACTCAGTCTCACTGAGAAGATAAACCCTATGAAAAAACCCTCACACTAATCGAGTGCCAGCTCTGAGCTGAGCACTTTCCCTCCTAATACTATTATTGTACACATATCATAGCACTGCCTTCACCACTTTAAAGGTTAGGAAAGAAGGCTGAGGCAGGAGGATTGCCATGAGTTTGAGGCCAGTCTGGCAACATAGTGAGCCCAGAACCAGCTTAGAGCACAAAGCAAGACCTTGTCTTAAAAAAAAAAAAAAAAAAAAAAAAACTCGAAATCTACATTTTCATGAAATACTTTATCCCTAATGGCATCATTTCTGATACCATCTGAAATATTCCTACTAGCTATTCCTACTAGCTGAAATTTTCATGTCAAATCAAATCAAACAACATTATTACCATACCATGTAGCAGTATGCATGCTACTGCTACCTCACGATAGACCGAGGAATAGTAATTGGGGTCAAGTGATCATGAACTGCATCCTCTGAAACCTTGAGTCAAAATAATTTTTTTTCTTTTAAGTTGTTTCTCTTGGTATTCTGTCCCAGCTGTGGAAGGCTGCCTAACTCAAAGGTGAAGAAATTAAGTAGCCAAAGATAAGGCTTATATCTTCATTCTCAACAGCCAGAAGAACAGAATTACCATTTATGAGAAAGTTAGCACCAGGCTTAGGGATGCATACCAGGAAATGCTTTGGACACGTTAAATTTGAGATATCTCTAGACATTCACATGATTTATCAACTAAGCTGCTGGATATGAGTTTCTAAATGTGAGGCAATACGGGGGACAGATATTCTTTTGGGAGTCATCACCTTCTAATGGTATTTAAAACTAGAAAACTAACGAGATCATCTACTGAAGAGGTGAAGACTGGGAGACAAGACATTCAAGGACCGAACACAAAGACACTTGAACATTTCCTAGTGCCAGTGTGAGAAAATGAGGAGACGAGAAGGGGCATTAGCAAAGGAACAGGTAGAAACGTCAGAGAAACCATCAGGCAAAGTGGGTGTTACAAAGTAAAGCATTTTTAAAACTAGTGATGATGATCCAATGTGTCAAGTGCTCCAACAGGTCAGGTTCAAGGAGGGTGGAGAGTCGACATCATCTTCCCTTGTAACTGAGCACCTAAAAGTCATCACCTGACCTTTAAAAAGCAGTTCCTGCAGTGGAGGAAGTTAAAGATCAGCTGAGGGGGAAACTGGAAATACAAAGCATTGAAAATTCCTCAAGCCAGGTTTTCTACAAAGCGAAGGAAGGGGATGAGATGGTAGGGGAAGTGGTGAGTGCAGATTGTGATCCAAAGAGGTTTTACTTTTTTTTAATTGCAGAAGTTAGCACACATTAATATGTTAAGAATAAGCCAGTTGAGAAGGAAAATATGGAGATTGGATAGGGGAATAAAAAGGAAAATTTCTGCAGCAAAATCAATAAACAAGAGAGGATTGGGTCCAAGAGCACAAATACATGAAATAGGCTGATGAAGTTTGGGATCCATACAGGAAAGCCATTATACTGAATAGACATGGATGTAAGTAAGCCGAGTAGTATGGGGGAGAGCAGTCAGGGAGAGGGCCTGGCAGTCAGGTCTGGAGGAAGGAAAATGAGCTGTTGGCCATGAAGCAGATGTCTGACTTTGAGAGTTTATATGAGGAGCATGACACAACCAAGGCTAAGACATGAAAATGGTAGCCAAGAACGGGCAGAAGGGAAGAGCTCAGGCAATTATCACAGCAGATCATGGAAAGATTATCTAAGTAGATGTTGGAGTCCTTGGAGTTGCAATGAAAGTGACACTGACTGGGAATTCCTTACATGGAAGGAAGAAGAACGATACAGGAAGCACCAGAATATTTATGTTAAGTGGGATGATGGATGAGAGGTAGAGTCTCATAACACAAGAGCCACACTCTTTTCACAGAGGAGAAAGGTCAACCTACAACTGGCAACATAAAGAAAGAATATTAAAAGCAGCAAGAGAAAATCAAACATTATTCTACCAAGGCAAACCCATTCAAATTACCGCAGATTTCTCAATGCAAACTTTAAAAGCCAGGAGAGCTTAGAACAAAATCTTTCAAGCTTTAAAAGACAGCAAGTGTCAACCCCAGGTTGTTGTATCCAACAAAATTATCATTGAAAATGGAAGGAGAATAAAAATTTTTCATGACCAAGTATCCCTAAAGAAATCTGTGACTGTTAGCCTAGTACTGCAGAAAATGTTCAAAGCAATCTTTGAGAGAGACAGAGAGAAAAGTGGTACCAATTAACATGGAGGAAAAGAAACACCTAAAGTGAATGTGTAACAAAAAAGAATAGGTTGGTACTTGAATCATTTGGCATTCTACTAAAATAGAACCAACTTTCTCAGAAAATCTATGAAATTTCCCCACATAATTATTATTTTAATAGCATATTAGCTTGTAAATCATAATTATATTCAATATGGGGAATTGGTATAAAATCTTTTTAAAATGTGTGCATGAATTTATGGATGGATTGGTAGGTAAAATGGTAAACCAAATCTGAAAAAATTTTAATCATTAATGAAATGTGAGTAAATAACTTATGAAAATTTTAAAAATCTAAATAACAATATGCCATTATATCTATGGCTTTATGTATAATATACTTTTGTAATATAGACTTAAGTTCATTTAATGTAGCAATTCGATATAGACTTATATTCATTTAAAACAGCAATTCACTTATTCAGTCTATGATATAAGTTTATCCTAAGAAAACAGACTGATGTAATGATACTCTGAATACCTTTTGAATGTACCTTTCAGTACTCAGCTAAAGAATATGAAATTAAACTTCTCTCTTTTTCTCTCTCACATTTTATAGCCTTATGGATTTCACTGTTACACTTTTTTTCTTATGTGGATTGGTGGGTGAGGCCAAATTAAAGAATCTCAACAAAGACACAGTAAGATACAGAAAAAAAATAATAACTTTTGGCAAATCATTTCAAAAAAGTGCTCTGCTGGACTCAGAGAAGAGGCATCAAGATATGGCGACTGCAGCCCAGTCCAGGGGTGGGAAGCTGAGCTAAAGAGCAGTGATTTGAGTGATGAAGTGAGTCAGATGCAGAAGATTAAATGTTAAATATCACAGGATTTCTCTGAATTGGGAAACCCAGAATACATGCATTCTGTAGAACCAAATGGGTGTGATAGTGGGAAATATGGGGATGGAAAGGGTGTGGGAGGGCCAAAAATGGGGAGGGAAGGGAGTGTAATGTTGGTGTGATACATATGTGCACAAAATACTCAAGTTCATTGTAAACATTATGACATTATGTATCATATATATATATGATATATATATGTAATTCAGAGAAAAAAATGAAGTAGGCACCACTGACTGAACCCTTCCCACATGCTGTTAGCTTACATTGTAGAAGACCATTTAACTCCCCTAGCAAGCTCGTGGGTTTATCATTCTTTTTGCTTTCTAGCAGAAGAAACTGAGTCTCAGATAGTCTAAATAACTTCCAAGAACACAGGCCAGGTTTTGAATTTGGCCCTGTTTTGTTCTAAATCCTATGATCTTAACCTCACAGAAACATGGGAACCAGGGCTCATGGCACAGGCCTGTAATCTCAGCACTCCAGGAGGCAGAGGCAGGAGGATCACTAGCTGGAGTCCAGCCTGGGCAGCCTAGTAATTTAGCAAGACCTTCTGTCTCAAAACGAAAAATAAAAAATGGGTTGGGGATGCAGCTCAGTATAAAGACCCTGAGTTCGATCCCCAGTACAAGAAAAAAATAAACCTTCAGGGGAAAGAAAATTTTAATATGGCAGTGCTATCATGATTTGGTTTTAGTATTAGGAATATAACCAGTTCTTCCCAACACAAGATAAGGTAATTTCGATGCTATTTTATTGCTAGAGCTAATAAACAGAGACATAATGTAACAATATTAGCTTTGCTTTAGATAGAACATCCATCAGGGCCTTTTCCTTTAAGACTATCTCAAAGGAAATTAATCTCCTCTCTGAGAGGGAATGAGATGTCTGTTTTCCTCATTGTCTGCCTCTCTTCAGACACAAGCAAGGGACAGACATGGAAACCCCTCAGCAACTAATATAATAAGTGTTGACGGGGTGAACGGCAAAGGTTCTATCAATGCCACATCAAAATGTGCCAGAAGCATCCACTTAACTGAAATTTTTATTAAAAGATATACACAAAGCCCAGTAACTGACAAGAAACACATTTTTTGCTGACAGCATTTTCAAAGCTTCCCTTCAGGGGTAGAGGTGTAGCTCGTGGGTGGAGTACTTGCTTGGTGTGCATGAGGCCTGAGCCCAATGCCTAGTGCCACAAAAATAAAAATTAATAAAACCATAGCTTCCCTCCCAAGTAACAGGTGAGAGGCCTGCTTCAGGTTGACACCGTGGAGTGGTCTGCAAGAGAAATAAAACTGGGGTGTTCCTAGAACTACGCAACAGACAAAGCGGCTCCTTCTAATAGGCAGGCACCTGGTGTGCTAGCCCACCATCGCTGTGACTGTTCTAATCAAATGTCGAGGAAAGAAAGACACAAGAACCACTTGCTCTAGTGCATCTTCTGTTCTTACTGTTGCATTAGTTTCAAAGTGTAGGATGAGCCTCTACTCACAAACTTGACAGTGCAAGCCCTTCTGGGCTTAGTCTCTTTCTCAGCGGGGATGCAATGGCCGACACCCACAACTTACAGGAAGAGAGGTTTACTTTAGCTCAGGGTTTCAGAAGGTCTGAGTCCACTCGTGGGCGGCCAGCAACAGAAGAAGATGAGCATGGCGGAAGGCCTCGCTGGAGAAAAGCTGCTCATCCCCTCAGGATCAGAAGCACAGTGAAAAGCTAGGCCAAGCCTTCATCCCTCCAGGCCACACCCTCGGTGATCCTTCCACCCAAACAAGCCCCACATCTTAGAAGCCCAGGAAATCACTAGCTTAGTCCTCTTGGTCCAGTTAATTCCCACCATCCAATCACCTTCCAAACACATGAAGCTTTGCGGGGAACATCCCAGATCCAAACCATGACACATTCGTAAACTTGAGGAACCAGCAAGAAGAAAGAACAACAACAGAAACCCCTGTATACTCTGTTCCTTCCAAACTAAGCATAGAGCTCCCGAAGGTCACAGAGACTGGGCAGAACCCAGAAAGAAGAAATAAGAGTCAAATAAAGTTGAGAGAGGACCTCATACCTTTTGGCATGACTTGCCCGGCAACAGAAGGTGCAGGAATGAGACAAAGAGAGCTGAGAGACTGAGCTGATTAGACAAGCCACTCAAAGGCCCAGTCAAGTCGTAATTGTACAGAGCTATCTGTCTCCAAAGGAGGGAGTCTTCAGTGTAAAGTTAGGATGCTCCCTGGATATGTGAAGCACACACACACACACACACACACACACACACACACACCCCATAAGTGCTGCTCCAGGAAAATCCAATTTTATAATGCTCAAGGTTCCATTATACTGAAATAGTAACATCCTAAGACTTCCTTGTAATTTGATTGCCTTGTAAAGGTCTATTCCAAATAAGGCAATATTCTGAAACTACCAAGGATGAGAATGTTAAGTATTTTGAAAGACACAGTCTTATCCATAACAATAAACACTAAGAAGAAATTGGCATAATGTTGATAAGGGAAAAGATGCGCTAAGTGCAGCAAAACTTTGCCAAGAAATAAACTCACCATGAAAGGACATCTGTGCCAAAGAACTCTACGACATTAGAGGCCTAGAGCTACCCAAGGTAGAGAGACAAATGTGTAATTTCTGAACAATAAAGCCCAAACAGGAAGCTGGGCCTTTCCTGTAACAACAAAGGGACAACGGCCTTCTCTTTTTCTCTGTCTCTTTGTCACAACTATGCGGGGATTGTCAACTTGACTGGCTAGAGAGCTGCCCAGAGGACTGGTGCAACACAGTTCAGGGTGTGTCTGCGGTCATAGAGGCAGAATCTTGGGGACTGTAAGAGACCTCTGACCCCCTCACTGGTGCTGTCCCTGTGCTCTGGTCTGGCCCCAGTAAACGAAGCTGCTTTGCTCAGCCAGATCTCCCACAATGCTCTTCTGCCTTAGAGTCAGCCAACCGTGGGCTGAGCCCTATTGAAATCATGAACCAAACTAAATCTGCCCTTCTTTTACATGTGAATGCTGTGTATTGTGTCCCAGCAATGGGAAAGCTGACACAGAAAGTTGGAACCAGATGAGTGGGCTGACTGCTGTGTCTATCCTTGAATCATAAGATTCAGAGAATTTTGGAAAAGTTGGAATGCGCTGGCTAGAGAAGCACTATAATGTCATAATGAGAACTTGACAGGTGATTGTGGTCAGAGATCAGAAGACCAAAATGCTACCAGGAATGCAAACAATAAGGACTGGTCTCATGAGGTTTCAGCTGGGAATAGGGACTCTGTGGAGAACTGGACTTAAGGCCATGTTACATTCTGGGAAAAACGACTGTCGACATTTTGCTCATGACCCAAGACTTTGCAAAAGGTAGATCTTAAGGGCAGTGAACAAACTGAAAAAGAAAAATTTTTTAAGGTAGCCCAAAATTCAGGCTGAGAGTGAGAATCAGGAGCAAAAATCAGAACAGAAAGATTTGAAAAACTTAAACTTTATCACCAAATGTAAACCTAGAACCAAGAAAGATGTAGTTGCTGAAGAAATTGGTACCATTAAATTAAACCAAATATTTTGAATCAACATAAAAAGAAAGATGCCTTGAAGGCATCTCAGGAATCAAACTCCAGCCATTGCTACTCAAGGGTGCAAAGTGTAGATTTTCCTTCGAAAAGACAGTCTCTAGGCTCCCTGTCCAAGAAGGGCCCCTAGGAAATTGGTTTCATGGTATTCTGTTCACTGTTCTCAGGCACCTAGGCCCTCAGAGGCCACTGCACCCAGGGTCCAAGGCACCCTGGTTTCTGCTCGTACTTTTGCAGACCTTCACCAGCATACACACAGCGTAAAAGTTGGGGAATTGTTCAGGATTCTACCCAGATTTCAAAGGAAGGCCTGGGAGGCCAGGGAGTGTATCCCTGCAGGACAATGTATGAGGCTACGAGAATGAAGCCAAAGACTTATTGGGTACTCCAGGGAGTCACAGATACCAGGAATATGAAACATCTACTAAGGAAAGCTGCAAACAGTAAGCAGAGAAAGTACAGGAGAGAGGCCATGTGGGCTGCAACCTATAAGACCATGAGGGTGGGGATACCCAAGCCCTCTGGAGCTCACACCTAAACCCCATGTTCCCCAGGTGCCAGACGTGGAGCTACAGCACTTAATGGCCTACTGAGCTTCAGTCTTGCCTTGGTATGATTCTTTCTACACCCATCTTACTGCTTTGAAATGGGAACATCTATCTTACATCATTGTATATTGGAAATACATAGCTTATGTCTTATATTCATTCAGAGGGCTTCACAGCTAAGGGTTCTATCAAGTCCCACAGGAAACTCTGACTTGTACTTTTGAACCATGCTAAAACTATTGAGACTCTGGGGAAGGATTATTACATTTTTGCATTTTGTTAGCAGAAGAATGAACTTGTACTAACTTTATTTGGAGATTAAACACAGTTTAAGTAGGTATGATTAGGTGTCAAGTTGACAAGAGGTGGGATGTTACAGCTTAACTTCATTGGCTTGAGCACTATCTAGAGAATTTGTAAAGCACACTCACAGACGAGTCACAGAGACATAATCTTGGGTCCTACATATGGTCCCTGGCCCCATCCTCTATGACTCTCTTCCCCTGCTCTGCTTCCCAGCCACCTTGAATTAAGCAACTTTACAAGAACCTCCCACCACAATGCTTGTGCTTTGGATCCAGTCAATCATGGACTCAATTCTCTGAAACAGTGAGCCAAATTAAACTTCAAGTTGCAGGTTTTGAATATTTTTTTGTCTCAGTGATGAGAAAGCTGAGTAATACACCCTTCTTACTAACTGGAGTTAAGACATGGTAAAAATAAATAAAATCAGTATGCTAATTGTCCCTCAGTCATCATAAAAATTTAGCATATATATTCTTTTTTATAGAAACTTTCCCTGATTTACAGCAGCCTTGCACAGCACATTTTGGAAACATGGTAGATACTTCATAAATACTGATTTCAGAGGAATTTTATTATTGTACACTGTAAAAACCTTTGCTTAAGAAGCGGTTTTTCCAAATATTATCCAAGATCTGCCACTCACTAAGTTTTAAAGGAGGAGAATGACCACTATATTTATAAAGAACTTTGTTTCAAAACATAATTAGTTGTCATAACAGATTGATGAGGAAAGAAGTCTTCCTAACTCTCTTACTTGCTTGGGTTTTCAAGTTCAGGAAGTGTTAAGTAATTTTCCCAAATATCCTCACCTAGTAAATAGTGGCAGGGAGATTAAAACTTAAACTTGTCTGTCTCCAAGACCTATCCACCCGTCACCCTTTATTACCTCTCATTTTTTTCACTGAATCGAAATTAACCAAGATAAAAGGCAGAAAGACATCCCAGGTGAGCAGACACTGGCAGAAGCTGAACCTGGCTCACATTCACATCTATGTCTTCAAAGCAAGTCAGTCAGCAGAAAGAAAATGGGTAACAGAAACCCCCATTTCCCATCTGCTTTGTTTCCTATCGACTGTGTAAACTTCTGTGAGACCCTGACTTGAACCCTGCAGTTTGCAGCTCATCCACAAAGTTGGGAGAATTATATCTGCCCTATCAGCCTTCCAAGATGGTTACACGAGACAAGAGATAGCATAAACTTTGGTAGATCTGCAAGGATCTCGAAGAGAGGCACTGACTCCAATAACATCACTATGAGAAGAGTAGTGGGTGAGTCAGTCTTAAAGTGAAACTTAACTATACAAATCTAATCCATCCATTTACAATTATAAAATAAACTTGAGGAAAAAGAAAAAGTAAAACAAGGCTTAAGAAACAAATTAGAAGGTGATGACAAAGAAGAAGGTCACTTGTGCTGATGAAAGCAATTTTTTTCTTTTTTCCCCACTATTTTTATTAATATACAGATGTAATACTTAGTATTTACAATGAATTTGGGTGTTTTGTACATCTACGTATCACAGCGACTTTACAATCCCTTCCCATTTTCTACCCTCCCGCCCCCTCCCTGTCCCTTCCCCCAACTCCAGCTATCACTTCATATGGTTCCAAAGAACATCTGTGTTCTGGGTTTTCCAAGTCCGAGAAACCATACAGTGTTTAACATATTAATCTTCTGTACCTAAGTCATTTCACTTAAGTCACCACTCTACCTCAGCTTCCTATTCCTCTAATGGGTTCACAGTACTTAGATCTTGATATCTTGAAAGCAATTTTTTGTCATTCACAAAGATTGTGTGGGAAACCACGGCAAGTCGATTACAAATCCTTGCACACAGGTGCACACGCACACACACGAGACCCATTGCTCTTTTCACACAGACTCCCCCCACATGTCCTTAAGAGTAGTCCTAACAGGGATTCTGAAACAGAATCAAAAGGTTTGGACGCCTTTTGAAAAAAAGTAAACAAGGTCACCCAGTTACACCCAGTGCACTCCAAGTGCTGCAATCAGAAGTTTGTTTCTGCGCAGAAACAGAAGCCAGGAGGACAAATCCTCCCTAAACCATGGTCAATACTAAAAGCTCCTTGTGTTTTGGTGAAAGCATTAGTTTGGAAGCTACAACGGAAGCTCAGCCCGGCAATATGGCCCAGATGCCTTGCCATTTGGAAGAAGCTTTTGATTCTCAAAAAAGCACAAGGTAACCAGGCAAATATTCCACATTCCTTCAGCCATTTTGTTCAGCTAATGATTACTGAGCAATCACCATGTGCAAAGCACTATCTGCACCAGCAGAACTTCTGTGATGGTGGAAGTACTCGCATGGTGCTGCCCCTGCTTTAATCACAGCCCTCGTGAGCTTAGTGACCATGTAAACATGGTTAAGGTGACTCAGGAACTGAAGTTTTAGTTGACATTAATACACAAGGAAATTTGTCTCACTAAGCATATTACTGCTTTCACCAATATCTCCATTACCTGTTCTCATAATTCCTTCTCTCAAGACCCAGCCCCAAAGCCACGGAATTCCACACGTGCTCATTTGTGTGACCAGGCTGTTCTGTGGAACTGAGAAAATTCACTGATATCACCCCAAGATGACGTTGGCCACCCTTTAAAAGAAGCGCATTAGACTTTATCTTCTAATTGCTCTAAGCTCAGATCGACTCATGGTCTAGCAGGCTCTCTTTCCTATATGTTGCTGAGGCTGGAGAAGTTTATCACACACTTAGGGAGGTGAGGCAGCCAGTCAGAGTTCCCTGTACAATACATCCTGCAAGGCACAAAAGAAGCCTGCTCAACTCAGAAAGAAGCCGATGGTGGGAGCTTTAAAGCTGAGTCAAAGGAGAAGCAGCAAGGGACGAGTCCCCATCCATGTCTTTGTTAATCTTTTTTATTAAGGATAAAGAATATGTAGGAATAAAATAAATACTAACAACCAACACTTACTGGCTGCTTTATCATGAGCCAGCCTTCATTTGTAGTAATTTACATTATATAATTTAATCCTTCCCTGAGCAGAAATATTTTTTAAACAGAAACTACCATCCTAGTATTCTATTTACTTGGAAAACATTTTTAATAAGGGAAGTACAATAAAAATACTTCCAAATCAAAAAAAAAAAGGAGGAGAAATGACTACTACTATCTGGTGTTGGTGAATACAAAGAAAATGGCAGTCCCCTTCACTGCTCCTGGGACTGGATACTTGGGCAATGTTTTAGAGTACAATTTCGCACTGTGTAATAAAATTTGTTTTCTTTCCTTTTTGTGTTACTCTCATTGTATTTTTCACTGAAGTACAATTCCTGTGCTTAAATGCTCATAGAGCAAGTTGATATTAAGTATGAAGTTTAATAAGTTTCTATGCACGTAATCTATCACACAACCACCATCAAGATTAAGATTTTGGCCTATGACTGAATTCTGTGTGAAAGAGATCACACAGTCTTTCACATTTGGTTTCTGGTTGTGTCTTTGGATAACCTGCCTAGGACAGTCATCGTCACAGCTAAGAATATCAGAAGCATATCCTTTTTCACTGATGTAGAATGGTGATCCCCAGCCTTTTGGACACCAGGGACAGGTACAGTTGAAGATCATTCTCATGGACCAAGGAGTGTGGGGGAGAACTTGTTGTGCAGCAGGTTGTTGGTAGACAGTTTTGAAATGGAGAGCATCAGCTGGAGGGGAGTGGAGAGCAAAGCTCCATGTCCTGTCAGTCAGCAGCGGCACTGGAACCTGATAGGAGTGCACTGACAGGAGGCGGAGCTTCCCCACCCTGTCCCACATCCTAGTACTTCTAAGAGTAGTGTAAGAGTATCCATGAAATACTTTTATCAATTTCTTGTTGACAGATACTGGATTACTTCTAATTCGGGAATGTTAGGAAGAAAATTCTTGTGCTTGTCATTGGGTATGCAGATCCATTTACTGCTCATTATACTACTGAATTCGTGGAGCTGCGATGTCATTAGCTCTCACAGAGGACTTCCAGACAGCTTTCCAACATGTCCTATTCATGCGTACTTCCACACAACAAATGAGAGCCCCAGTCGCTCCATGTCCTATGGTCTCCCAACCAGGGTGGTAACAATCCATTTCACTTTAACTATTCCAGTGGGTGTGTAGGAGGCTCTCCATGAGCAATTGCTATTTGCATTTCCCTAATGAGTAATGAAGCCAGGTGCTGGCTGATCATTTGAAACACCTGTCCCTAATAAAAATTCAAAATACACACATACCTTAACCCAGCATTTACACTTCTAGGAATTCACAAAAATATTCACCGTATTTCTGCAAGAAATATGCATATTAGAGAATTATTTATAATACCAAGACATTGGAAACAATGAGGGAAATATTGTGAGAAAGTCCATCATTATCTGTATAATGATGCAAGTTCCCCAAAACACAGTTGGAGCACCTGCTTTCCCTTAGGGAATGTACAGAATAAACCAGGGGGAACCGTTCACCTAGACACACTTCCCAAGCTGTTGGAAGATGTCTACCTCCTTCTGCACATAAGAAAACTGCCATCCCAGACTATCTCTCCTGTCACCAGCACTGATTTTTAAACAGGATGAAACAAGCTTGTGCTTTTCAAGTGATTAAATCATGCATGACACAAATATTCCTCATAATTCTGAAAAATACTCAATAAATACAGCATAATTTTGACTATTATGAAGCAAATGGATGCGATGGTGATCTAGCAGTGACATATGGTCCCACTGAACCCTGCTGATTTCTAGGGTTGATTTGGCCAATCCAGCTGGCTAGACCTCTGTCTTTTCCTCCCTCACCACTCCATGTTTGTCCTTCCCAAAGCTTCATGCCCAACCAGGACAGTTTTTGCCTAAGACAGTTCTTCCCTCAGGGGGTAGGAGCAGCTGCGCTCTCTGCTGGCATCTCAAGGTCCATTTGGAGGAGAGGGTAGGGGAGTCGAGCTTTGAAAACACTAGACACGTTCAGAGAGGTGGGCATGAGGCAGCCTGCTGTACTTGAAAATAGAGAAGCAGGGAAAGAGAGAGACACAGAGAAAGAGAGAGAGAGAGATGGAAACAGGAATAAGGGGAAGATGAGGAAGAAAGAAGAAATTAGTTACAAATGTTTTCACAATGACTTTGTATTTATACGTAATTTCTGACTTATGCGATACACACATATGAGCATAGCAGAAAAGATCAATGTCATTGTGCTTGCTACTGGCAGTGGCAGTGGCGATAGGACCACCAGGAGCACTGACACCACCGCTCTCACCACCCTCACCGCCGGCCACGCCAGCCCCAGCGGGGTCTCAGTGCTTCTGCTCCTCCTGTCATCATCGCCCTCAACACCCACAACCAGGCCTGAAAGCTTCCCGGAGCCAAGAGCCAAGTGGCTGGTCCAAGTCAGACCCAGGACTGAAATCCAGGCATCCTGTCTCCTCATAGGAGAAAACCTGGGCTGAGAGCATGAAGGCCTCGCACACAAGCTCACCCATTGTCTGCGCCCCAAGTCCTGCCTCTGCGTGCACTTCGCACCTGAGTGTGGTACCTTTGTTCATCAGCTTCTCCATCCTAATAGAAACCAAACTCAGGTACTTAAAAGTCTGGACAAAAACTGGGTTTAAGCTGCCACTGAACTATGTTTACATATTATACTTCACTTCCTCGAACAAGCATCCAAAGACCTTGCTATCAAAATGTGCATGTGTGTAGGTAACTATGGATTTCTTGAGGGAAACTACAGTATTCCAGTATTAGCCTTTGACATGAGGAAATTATGAAGCACTCCTCACTGCTCTGTGACAGATAAAGGAAAAGCTTCTGTACCATAGGCACTGTTTTCCCCCAAATTCTCACATATTTAATTAACAGTTATCGTCCTGATCACTGTTTAAAAATCTGTGACCACTGTCATGCTTTGTCAGCTTGAATGAATTAAGAGACACGGACTAGATCAGTGAGGCGATTGTGGGAGTGTCCGTGGACGAACGACATACAGGTCAGCAAACTGAGAGAAGACCCACCCTGGATGTGGGTAGCACCTACCAACTGACCTGTAGCCTGATTAGAATAAAAAGGGAATGAGGAGAGAAGTGTTGGATTCTTCTGGAAGAGCTCCAGTCCTCCCGTGGCTCCTGGAACTCCAGCAGCTCACATCAGCTATTCAACGTGAGCTGCCAGGCCTCCCACCAGGGACTGGTGCTGCATCCGCCATCTTCTTATTCTGCGGCCTCTCCCTTGCATCACCACACCATCCATGACCCCTGTCCGGTGCTCTCTATCTCTCCCACTGTGGTGGCCATTTTGGGCTCTCCCTTCTGATTTCCCAGATGTTTATTCTGATGGCTTCTGCTCAAGTGTCACACCTTTGACTCTATTTCTGACTCTGTAAGCCAACCTAATAAACCCCCTTACCTAATTTTGCATACATATTTTCTATTAACTATTTTTTCTAAAGAGCCCTAAACATAATATCTCACAAAAACCTTTGTAAAATTCTCTGCATATATTGTTGCTTTAAGTGACCAAACTGACCACGAAGGGAGGGTTTTGCCCCCTTTTCATATGCTCACTCATTACTTATTTACTTAGTATCTTAGTTAATTTTTCATCCCTATAACTCAAAATTCAACATCCATAACTTAATAGAAGAAATATTTATTTTAGCTCATAGGCTTAGAAGGTCACAGTCCATTCATGGGTGGCCAGAAACAGTGGAAGCACATGGCAGAGACAGAGGCAGAGGTGGAGGCAGCTCCCCACCGTGTTGCAAACTGAAAGCCAAATTCCCAAAGAAAGGAAGAAATTGCATATTCCTTTCCAGGTCCTGTCCCAGTGAGCCTCCCCTTCCAAGTCCAGCCTAAGTGCTCCACCCCCTCCAGGTTTAAGCTCCAAATCTACCATGCTGGTAATCTATAACACACCACACATGTGTAATCCATAATCTGCCACATACCTCTCTTCCACCACACACCTATAATTCACAAGCCCATAACCCCCCTTCAAGTCAGGCCCCCATCTCCTCACAGCACATGGTTTCATAGGTAATCCACAACATACAAATGTATGAGACTTTTGGGGGACATTCCAAATCCAAACCATAATAATATCTACCCAAATGATTCCCACTGTCCTCTGTTTTTGGTTAAAATACGTTTATATGTGACTTATTTTCTATTTACTTTTCACAAAACAAAAAAATAGATAAAAATAAGGAATGAGAATTACAACTAAAAAGGAATAGCAAAGCTTTTGAGAGAGCGGAAACAAAAATATAGCAGATATTCATTCATAAAAGAAATTCATAAGTCTTTGTGTGACACGTCCTTAGAAACATTGTGTCTTAGTTTCTTTTTTTGTCTCTGTGACTCAATATCAGACACGTGCAATACAGAAGGAAAAGTTTATTTTAACTCACAGTTTCAGAAGGTCACCGTCTAGTCACGGGCAGCTGGCAAAAGCAGAGGCACTTGGCAGAGGCAGGGGTGGAGGCAGC
Source organism: Ctenodactylus gundi (assembly GCA_004027205.1). Classification (NCBI taxonomy): domain Eukaryota; kingdom Metazoa; phylum Chordata; class Mammalia; order Rodentia; family Ctenodactylidae; genus Ctenodactylus; species Ctenodactylus gundi. The sequence goes on from PVKB01001973.1 coordinate 130,793, forward strand.
TCCTCGTGACCTGCAAACAGGAAGGCAAGAGAGATCAAGTCCCCGAGGAAGGGACCAAGTGGTATATATGCTTCCAGGTCTCCTGTCCCAGGGATCCGCCCTGGGGAGTCCAGTGTTACTGTTCCCCTTCCAAGTTTAGGCCCCCACCACAGGCCTGTAGTCTATAATCTTCCACACACCTATCTTCTACCACACGTTTATAATCTATTACATACCTACAACCAACCCCTCCAGACCAGGGCCCCATCTCCTAACAGCACATGGACCCATAACATCCAAATGCATGAGTCTTTGAGGGACATACCAGATCCAGACCACAGTGCACTGGCTGCTTACTTCATGGTTTTTGATCCCTGTGTTTCTGTAAAGACTGTCTTGTAAGGCAGTGGTCTCCAACTTTTTTGACACAAGGGACAATTTCAGTTGAAGACTGTTCTCCTAAGGATAAGGAGGAGGCAAAGCCAAGCTCCACCTCCTGTCGGATTAGCAGTGCATCAGAACCTAAAAGGAGCTAATGACAGGAGGTGGACCTTCGCTCATCCACCCCTGTGGCCAGGTGGCCAGGTCCTTCCGAGGCCAGGGACTGGTACTGGTGTGTGGCCACAAACTGGGAAACTGAAATATAGAATCATTTCTTTAAAAGATGATACACATATGTACAAATCTGCCAAAATGGAACTCACTGATCTGTACAATCAATATGCTGTAGTAAAAAAATGTGGGGAAAATAGAAATCTGATCATCACCATTGTGCTTAAAAGTCTTCAGTCCTTTCTGCTGGTCTAGAGGTATAGTCAAGAGCAGGCCTCATAGCTTGGGGCTTCCTGACCTCCCAGCCCTATTGTCCCTCACTTCCCTTGTACCCTTTGATCTAGTGACATCATAATGGGACAGAGAACAGCACAGTGACAGAGGACAATAGATCTTGAGCCCTTAAAATGTTAATCATTGAAAACATTATTTGTGTTTTCTTCCAAGACAGTCAGGAATTTAAGTGTTTTTTATTTAAAACAGTAACTCTTCCCTCTGACCTACAGATACCCAATACATAATTAAAAGCAGACCAAAGCTTGGCCTTCATGTTGGATTCAATCCGGTAATTGTCGTCCCACTCTGGGTCAGATCTCTGCTTAGCTCTGACTATTCAGGGATGTGTCCATATGAAAGTTGGCAAAACAAGATTAGTCCAAAATTAACACAACCTGTCTTATCCTTTGAGACTGATGACACAGAGAGAAAGATTTACAGGGATATTCAATGCCCAGGAGAGTCCAGAAATCTCCACTCATTATCCCAAACCTACAGTCACCATAAGTCCCAGCACACCCTTGCTAAACAGGGTCAGTCCCAAGTATAAGCAGTTACCTCATGCAGACCAGAGCGCCCTGCACCCAGGACAACTTGAAGTGTCCTGGAGTCATCTTGCAAAGCCAGAACAGACGTGATATCAACCCACCACACCATGGACAGTGTCAGCTGATCCACAAAGGCTGGTCTTCTATTGTTGTCACCGTTAAAAGGTCCATCTGTACTTCTTCACCAGAACTCTGTCTCCTGTAGCTGCCCAAGCTAAGTTTCTTCCCCTTTTTCTCTTTCTAACTCTAACAAATTTCCAACGCCTCACGCTGACAGGTCCAGAAATGATTTTCTTAAGTCACTTAATTGCCCAGGTTGGGTTCAAACTGGCAATCCTCCTGACTTGTCCTCCCAGAGTGCTGGGTGGGATTACAGGTATGTTATTAGTTTGGGTTCTCTCAAAAAGCAGAATTTACAGATTTTATAACAAAAAGGATCTACTAGGAAGGCTTACAAATCCAAGGATAGAGATAGTCCAAGATGGCTGCTCAGCCATGAAGCAGATCTCCCGTTCGGGACTGCAGGACAGCCGGTGAGGTGAGAGTCTGCTGCAGATCTCGGTTGTTCAAAGAACAATGGCAAAGACTGGAGCCTGAAGATTGGGGACTGAAGAGCAGCGACAGGCAGACAAGCACAAGTCGAGACTGGTGAGAATCTGTGATGAAGATCTGCGACGTGTAGCAAGTCAGCGTCCACAGACAACTGGGAAGATGAGAGCTTTCCCAGAGGAAGAAGCTATAATAAACTTCCTTCTTCCTTCCTTTCATACCATTGGAGTTCCAATTGGACCTCCCACATCTGGGTGGATGCTCTTTCCTTATTCGCTGGCCCACAAATCACTCACACTCTAATCCAGGCTGGTTCTCAATTCCCAATCTAGGCGTGGTTCCCAAATCCTATCCAGGTGTGATTCCTCATTCCCTTAAATTGACATAATCTCTTCAACAATCACAAGGTGTGTGCCTCTAAGCCCTGCTCTATGTGTTTCACTGAGTCAACAAACCTCTCTGAGGGATAATTGGGGGTCCCCATCTGTTGTTTGGGGGATTCTTCATACTCCATCCAACTGCTCTCAGTTATTCAAACATCTTCTTTTTGACACCTACAGGCCCATCTGCCTGTGATTTCAGCCAACTGTAAAGATCAGCCCCACCCCTAAGCTTGCTCTTAACCTATCCAACTCTGACCCAACCTTCAACTTTTAGTTAAGTCTAACTTCTTCAAAAAGAACACCTCTCTCCCCCAGACCAAGTCAGAAGCCCTTGAATAAGCTCTCAACAGATGATTTAGCTGGAAAACATAAACTATTTGCATTAGTCATTCAATCTGTATTTTCCTTCTGGAATATACCCTCCACTGAGACCCTAGCATGCCTATTTTATCCCCAGCCCCTGCAATGCCCACAGCAAACCAAAGGCCCAGCTCTAAAATGAACAGATGGTGAGATTTCAATTAACTGAATTGTTATTGTGTTATTCTTAGTTACCATGCACGAGCTCCATGTCACTCTGGAAGGAAGAAGGTGTGCGGAGTTAAAGAACCTGATGCCTGGAATTAGTTTCATAGCTTGGAATTGGCACAGCTGACAGAGAAAAGGCGTAGTGGTCTCTAAGCCCTAAGGTTAGAAATTCCTGCCCAGGGCGAGGAGTACTGTTGTGCTCTGAAGAGGTTCATCTCCTGTAGGAGGGATCAATGAAAAGAAAGAAAACAAAGAACTACTTCTCTTTCCTCCATGAAATAAAACCAGGGATGAGAGACATCCCTATAATAGAGACGCCAGCACCCTGGCCTGCTCAAGGTCACAGTGCCAACCTTCCTCATCCCACAGGGGGCTGAGCCACGGACAGCTTGTGACTGTTGTCCTTGTGTCTAAAGATTTTCTTTCCCTTTGCTTGAGTATTTGGCACTAGCAACCCTTAATATTGAGACCATTAAAAAAAAAGAAGAAGAAGGAAATGAAGCTGGAGGCCTGTCATCCCAGCACTCTGGGAGGCTGAGGCAGGAGGGTCATAAATTTGAGCCCAGCCGCAATGAGACTCTGTGTCAAAATTAAAAATAAAAACAGGCTGGAGACATAGCTCATTGTGAAGGCCTGGACTTGATTCCTGATACAGCACATGGACACAAATGAGTACAAATAAATGATAATTTTTAAACTGATACATTCTATTATCTTATAAGGATGGTTTTGTTGGTTTTTTTATTTCCAAGCTGAAGAGCAGCCCTGACCCATTTCCAGAGTCATCGTCTCTTCATACTTTCTACTTCATGGCTCCAGAATATCCCACCAACTACATGTGGTCCCCTACTCATGATATGTGTTCACTCCCACAAAAAGCTTTGCTTATCTAATCTCCTTTAGTTGGGAACCCCTTCCCACCCAGTCTTAACCTAAGTAACTTGCTGCTATGGCAAAACTCAGCTCAGCACAATCTCTGCCAAAATACCTAGCAACAGGTCACCTAGACACCCATAATCTTCGTGATGTTACATGAAATAATCTGTATTTCATCTTCCAGACTGGATGCATTCACTTTCATATTCAAAAAATGCATATCTACTGTTAGGGAAGCATTCATTCACTCATTCATTCACTCATCTGTTTACTGAGTGCCCATTATGAGCCAGGTCCCTGTTCTCATCACTCTGACCAGTAAGACAGTACAACGACCTGCCATTATGGAAAGCACCCTTCTGGAGTGACTTCAGAGAACAACGGGAGGTATGAAGTGATGTGAGGGCCATCAGGAAAGGGTGAACCAGGTTGGTCAGAGAAGGGCCCTGTGAGAAGACACTGGGTGAGACTAATGCTGTGGGTCAGATCTGCAATGTCCCCCAAAAGCCTCAAGTATTTGGATATTGTGGAGTATCTACGGATTCCCTGTGCTGTCAGGAGACAGGGCCTGGTCAAAAGGGGCGGATCACCAAAGCTTGACCTGGAACAGGAAGATCACTGTGGGACGTGATCTAGAAGGGTAAATGCTAGCTCTACCCTTCTTCCTTCACTCAGCTTCCTGGTGCCATGTCATGAACAGCTTCTCTCCTGCTGGGCCTCCACCATGTGCTCCTACCACTACCAGCCACCCACAAATGGACCGAGACCTTCTGAAACTGTGAGCTAAAATAAACCTTCCCTCTCTTTAAGTTCTGGAACTCAAGTATTTTGTCTCAACAACAAAAAAGTACCGAAGGCAACTGACAATAAAGTAAATGTAACACCATAAAAAGAACCTCCCTGGCAGAGAGAATGGCAAAGCCCAGGCCCTGGGGTAAGAAGGAATTGCTAAGTTCCAGACCAGCTGCTGAGTTCTAGTTCTTCTGTGACTCGAACGAGTGAGAAAAGCAGAAAATGCTAAAAAAAAAAAAAAAAAATGGAGGCAGTTTCAGTAAGGCACCCTCTATGCTGAGTAGGACATTTTTGTGATGAGGCTGCCTTTTGAGTGACCTATAGACCTGCCAGTGACCCTCCACCCATGCCCCTGTAGATGAATCCTGCCTCACACCCCTGTGAGGAACCCCAGTAGACTCATAGGTCACCAGGTTAGACTTCTATGCATCATTACTCTAGTCCATCTGCTGTGCCCTGTGTGGGGTGAGTAGATGTCGGTGTTCATGTCTGCCCAGGAAAAGTTCTTCATGCAACGATTCAGATATTTCAGGTGACCGAGGGCCTCCTAAAAATTTGGCGAGATGGGCAGTCATGGGAGGGGGCAAGGATGACATGATCCTCATTACTCTGGCAACTGTGTGTAGAACAGACCACAGGGTGTCAAACCAGAAAGCTGAGTAGCCAGACATGACCCCAGCAGTAGGATGCAATGGCGAGTCAGGGGAACAGTCACAGAGGGTACACAGGACAGTGGGGGAGGGTGTGACATCAGAGCCAGACTGCCTAGGACGGAACCTTGGCTCCTAGCTTGTGTTCTCTGACCTTCTACAGCATATTCAAGGTCTCCGACCTGCAATCCCTGTGTGTATGCATGTGTGTGTGTGTGTGTGTGTGTGTGTGTGTGTGTAATATATACATGTATAAATATATGTATATATATATGGTTAATAATAATAACCATATATGCTTCCTGAAGTTGTTGGAAAATTAAATGAGTTAATACAGGTGTAGACCAGTTCCTGGCACAAAAGAAGCTCATTGCAAAGGAAACCTATAAACATTTAAAGGCCTGGAAAAGGTTACTGATATACAAGGTATGATTTTTTTAAAAATACTACAATGAATGCTTAAATTAAATACCATTCATTATCGTAAAAACAACACTGCCATTAGTCTCCCTTAAAACCTTCCCTATCCCTTCAAGCACACTCACCCCCCTGCTGCCACTTTCAATAGCAGTTCCGGAAGTCCTCCTCTGTCACTGTCTCGAGTGGGGCTGCCATGGCTGCCTTGGTACCCCAAATCTATTTGATACACTGACCTTTTGAGGTTGTTCTGACCTTGGGGAAGAACCTGAGGCCACACGGGGAGGCTCTGGTAGCTCAGGGAGATGGGGACGTGCATCCAATTTTTATTCCCCTAAGGTGGTGCCTAGCAGCCTCAGTCACTGTTTTTGAACACACTCACCAAGACCCTCCTGATCAAGGTCGTCCAGAACTGCTCCAGACAGTGGCAAGACAGGTGGGAGGGAGGGTTCTGAGGGGAACTCCTGGCAATGTGTCTTTTACTGTAACTTTTCCCCCCATTTTATTGATATGTAGAAGTGCAAAATTTAAGGTTTACAATGAAGTTCAGCATTTTGTGCACATACATATCTTGTCAAGGTGACAAGGGCTTTCCCACTCTCCTTTCGTCCCTCCCCTTAACCACCTCTCTCTTCCTCCCCACCGTGCCCCCCATTTCACTTTTTCATTTTAAGTTCCATAAGATAGTTGTGATCTGGGTCTCTCATATCAGAGAGACCATTTGATGTTTCACCTTCTGCTTCTGACTCACTTCACCATGCATGATGTTCTCAAGTTTCTTCCATTTGCCTGCAAAAGCCTCCACGCTGTTGGACTTTATAGATGCATAGTATTCCACTGTGTATAAATACCACAGTTTATGTATCCATTGGTCTGTTGATGGGTATTTTGATGACTTCCCTATTTTAGCTATTGTTAGTTGTGCTGCTGTGAACATGGGTATACATATATCTCTGTTATGTGTTGTTTTGACCTCTTATGGAAATATTCACAGGAGGGGTGTCACTGGATCGAAGGGGATATTTATTTCCAGCCTTTTAAGAGATCTCCATAAACACACACCGTATTTTTTGCTCATACGGCAGTGGAAATGCTCCTTCATAAAGGCAACAGTGAGAGTGACTCCAGGCGCTCAAAGGAGGAGCTCTCACCTGTCCTGCTCCTGGCTGGTCAGCACAGTCACTGGGCAAAGACTAGCTGCAAAAGGAAACACTTAGCTTGGCCAAATGACCAGGTCCTCCCCTTCCAGATAAATCTTTTGGGTATTGATTCTTAACTGCAGACAGTGCTATTACTGGTACATGAGCATCATTAACCTCTGGGCTTGTCACAGTAGAAGTTCCTCATTTTTAACTAGGTTTTTAATTAGCATTTCCTCTAAGCATTGTACGAAGTTCATTTAAGCCCATTTAGTCTTCAGAAAAAAAGATTAGTTCTTGCTAACAGGCCTTTAAAAGAAGATACAGTTGTCCCTAGAGGTCACAGGACAGGGAATCTGCACCAAGGAAGAGCTTGCTAATTGTGCCTCCTCTTCTAGCCTGAAATCATCTGTCCCTTCTCTATTTTATCACTGTGAGTCATTACAAGATGAGAATAAAGAAGCTAAAGAAAGTGGCCTTGTAAGAAATATATATATATATATAGTGGATGACTCCACATCGTTCTGAAAGCGCCGCCGCAGGAGGGCCCGGCGTCTTTCCTGGAGTGTGCGGTGTCCTCTGGCAGGGCCTGTCCACCGGTGACTCCCAAGGACAGCACACAGGGAGGTGAGTCACTCTGCAGTTTCCAGCAGTGAGTCAGCGCTGAGATCACTGGCATGAGGTGGGCTGGTCAAATGCATGAGTCACCGCGCAAGTCTCAGCATCCCCAATGAGAATGAAAACAGACTTATGTTCCATCCAACCGCTCAGAGGGGGTCTTTCTTCCAGAACCAGGGCAGGTGGCGCATCAGAGGTGTTCCAAACATTCAGGCTTGGGCCAAATGTTCTACCCCAGCAGCTAGCTGCTACCTGGCTCCACTGGATCACTTCCTGAAGTCAGAATGTCATGATCCTACTCAAACCACATCATCCAGCGAGGCTCCCTGTGTGGGAGCCCTGTCCAGAAGATTTCAGTTATTTATTTTTTACTGAAGATGTTATTACTTAGAATTTTCTTCTCTAACCCATAGATCCCTGTACTGACCCATGACCTGTTAGAAACTGGGTCCCCCAGCAGGAAGTGAGGGGCAGGAGAGTGACCAAAGTTTCACCAGCACTTGCAGCTGCTCTCCATCCCTGTCAATACCACCTGAGCTCCACCTCTGTCAAATCAGCAGTGGGGTTACTGCCTCCCTTTCCCCACCCATGCTGGGACTACACAGCTGCAGGCAAACAGACTCAGGCCTCCCACTGAGTGTACCTTTGGAGACCTGTACAATGATTTTATTATATATTACAATGTAGCAACAATAGAAATAAAATGCACAATAAATGCAGTGTGTCTGAATCATCCCAAAACCATCCCTCCCCTCTAGTCCATGGGAAAAAAAAAAATTGTGTTCCATAAAACTGACCCCTAGTGCCAAAAAGTTTAAGGACATCTCAAATCCAAGTCACGCTGTCACCCTGGAGAGCACCAAGGCCCCGTGGCTGCCCCACCTGGTCCCCAGCCTGGATCCTTCAGTATCGCTGGTGCTGATGTTGCCCCCTGGCACCTTTTTCACCTCGCCTGTATCCCCACACCCATCCTCTACTGTCTACTTCCTATCATCACTAGAAACTGTCCCATCTCTTAAATACTAAATTCACACACTGCACTTGATGACTACCATCTCCCTTCCAACGTTCTCATTCAGCTACTTCAGCTCTGTTATTTTGCAATAACAGTTATTAAAACAACAGCAATAACAAGCAGGGAATGGCAATTAACAATGGCAACCACCCTTTACTGGGTTCTCTGGCGGTGCCAAGGAGTGTAGGAAGAACTGACATCATCTAATCGGCGCCTTTTATCACTTACTGCCCAGGAAAGCTCCAGGAACAAGACAGGAAGGCCCTGCCCTTCCCTGCCACACCCTCTCCGGATCGTGAATTACGATACACTGGGCTCCACTAACCACTCTACACACAAGAGGGTCAGTCACTCTAAACACAGGATGCCACAGGAGAGTCCACAGACATGTGGCAAGGAAGTATGCTCGAAACTTAGGCCAAGTCACATCCAGGAAAGAGTTTACGGGTTACTTTTTTGTTTTGGTGTGGTGTGGTGTGGTATGTTGTCGCCAGGCTAGAAATCAAGCCCATTTGCCTTCACGGTGAGATACATTTTCAACTCCTTTTTTTTTATGTTTGATTTTGAGACACAACTCTTGCTAAATTGCTAGGTTGCCCAGAGTGGGTTTGAACTTACCATGCTCCTCAGCCTCAGCCTCCCAAATCGCTGGTATTACAGGCCTGCACCACTGGGCAGGGCTAAAAGGCAGTTTATATAGCCACACAGAAAAGTTATACTGAAGTCTGGATGCAATGTATTTTGGAATATAACAGACTTGGAAAACGTCCTTCAGACTGGCAGAACCTCGCTCTAGACAGGTGAAATAACATCACTCCCAACCTAAATAGTTGATCTGTGAAGAGGGAGGGGTCCAGAGAAACCTACCCAACACCCCTTGAGTGGGATACAGGGATATCCTTGGCAGAGAATGCACACTTTACTCTTACAATACTTGTTTTAGTTCACTGGAGCTACCCTGCTAAAACACTATACACGAAGTAGCTATGAAAGATGTTAAGTCCCCAGCTGTGGGGGGTGCACCCGCAATCCCCGCACTCAGGAAGCTGCAACTGGAGGACTGCTATGTGTCTGAGGTCAGCTGGGCTCCACAGTGAGTTCAGGACCACCCTGAACTACAGATCAAGACTCTGTCTCCAAAAAATGCACATGGAGTTGCACAGACATATTTATACACACTGCAATAGAATGCAACATCCCCAGGGCTCATGGATTGAAGGCTCGGCCACCTGCCTGAGGGGTAAAATCAGTAGGAGGTGGATCTGGCTGGAGGAACTCAGGTCACAGAGGCTGTGAGGACAGAAACAGTGTGCTGTCTAAAATGACACAATGTTAAACGGCCTGACTGGAGAATGACCACGACACACAAGTGTTAGCTACTTCATCTGAAACTGTTCCAGGCAGTTCTTGACAATAAACTGACTCTGCAGTCCACCGTAACAATTCTGCATGTTGTCTAACCCAGCCTTCCTGACCACCTCTGAAGGTCTTCCTGGTGGCCTAGTTAACCAACATAATCCATGATGTCACTGCAATCTAATTGAGTAGCACCAAGCCATTCCTGTGTGAAGCTTCCTAATGACTAATATCAGCAACATAATTGGTTAGATAAGCAAGTACATAAATTAAGGAAGAATTAGAGGAAAAGACAAAAAGAAAAAGAGACAAAGAGAAGAAGTAAATGGAGACACAGAAGCAGAAATTTAAAATAAATGATTTCATTTCTCTGCCATGTACTTTCCTGGAACTAAAGCACTACTGGATGTCTTACACTGCCCCGCTTTTCTCTCCAGGCTAGTTGAATCTGAACTTGCATCCTTGAACCCTGAAACCCACCAGGCCTGACCCCCAGGATAGGTGGGCAGGATCTGACCTAGGACTTGGATCTGATATCGGGCATCAGGAACAGAACCTAACACAAGTCTGGTAAGTTCTCCCCAACGCCCCAGAAGTCACCAACTGAGGTGTGATCATCCAGTGGCCAATCTGTTGCCTGCTTGGGTGCCACCTCATTGGTGATCCCTGTTCACCATCAGGAAGTATGTCATGCAGTCCAGGACTCTTTTCAGAAAAGGAGCCCCTGGTGACTGCAAGAAACATGGGTGTGTGTTTCTAACCACCCTGCGTGGGAGATGGAAGTGGCCTCTGGCTGTGCCCTGAGCTGAGAGGGGTATGTGATGAATCAGAAACCACAGTGCCTGCCAGCCCCTCTTGGAGGACAGAAGCAGCTCTGAGAGAGGAAAAAATGCTCAGTAGAAGTGGCAGCAGCCTTGGTTCAGGCCTAGTTACTGCTGCAGGACCAGCAGCAAAAGCTGCTTGAGCAGCTACCCAAGGCCTGACCTATGGCCAGCCCCAGGACCTGAGCACAGAGGTGAGTACATCCCAGGACAGAGGGAAGCACAGCACCGTGGCCAAGGAGGCGTCACCCTTCGGGGTGCCCTGACAAACTTGGCAGGGTAAAATCCCAGCAGCAGCAGCCCCAAGAGAAAGGCCCAAGGGGTTCCAAACACAACCAGTGATAAAGCTGGGTAAGCCATTCTCACAGGAGGCAAAGCCTGCCTGCCGGGGCAGGGCACAAGGTCCGGCATGGGCAACAGGACAAAGCCACTCACTGCTGAGCCCACCAAGCTGCGCGGGGATACCAAAGAACGTGCTAACGCCCGTGGGCAGAGGCCATCAAGAGGCTCCAAGGAGTGGAAACCACCAGGGCCACCGTGGAGGCCAGACAGACCAAGACAAAGTGCTGTCAAGGAGAAACAAAGTCAAATCCCAGTGGAACCTACAAGCAGCTACCACGTCTCACAAAACCTGCGCTGTGGACTGCCAAAGTTCACCCTGCAGCACTTGCTGCTTTGGAAAAGAGGTAAACCAAGGGCCCCATGTAAAACTAGCTATTTATTGGTTCCCAAAAAATATACAGCAGACATTAGTCCTGGCTGGCACCAGGCTAAATGTATGTCACTCTGGAAAACCCAAAGAAATTTTCTGGGCCTCTTGGTCTGATAACCAGGGTTACACAAATCACAGGCACCCTTCTGATGGTTAGAAGGGTAGGTATTGTGTAACTCGCACACAGCCCTGTAACTCCCTAGTGTAGCTTGTAAAAAACCTGCTGGATATTGGACAAAGACAGTAAGGTAGTGCCACTCTGCACCTCAGCAGTGCCATCAGTAGTGGTGCTACAGAGCCCATCGCTGGAATGCCCAAGAGGCCAGACACACATACATGCTTCTTCCATGACCCAGTCTACCTCATGGATGTGCATTAAATTGCCCATTGGCACTGCCACTGGACTACCATGGCGACTGCTGGCTGCATCACCCAAAAACTGGATGTTACAGCTTTGGGACCATACAGACCTTCATGGAACCACACATTAGACACATTAGACATCTGGTCCACTGACACGGTAACAGGGCATGCCCAGTGCTTGAGAGGTGCTGTCTCTGATGAGGTACACTGGCTCCTGGGGGGGATAGAGGGGAGAGACTGTTCGTATCACTGTACTTATTGCTGCTGTGAAATATGGACGTGACACCCTCCTGACTCACCTAGGGATTTCTGTGGAACTAAAAACAAAAAACAGGAAAACCCAATGGGGTAAAATGTTAGAAACTCAGCACAGCTCAGGCTGTGGGCCTCTGCTGAACCTATGACAGTTACTGAGCTGCCAGCCTTTGTTGGTTTTGGGGGGTACTGGAGACTTTATCATCCATTTAGTGCAAATTTTAAAGCCCCTATATGTTCTTTGCAAAAATTAGTGCACACTGGGATTGGGTGAAATGCAAAAAGAGGCCTTCATTGCCAAAAAGAGGGCAGAAGCTCAAACCTGAGCTTCATAGGGAATAAAAAGAAAAGGTAGGAAGCCCAAACTCAGACAGCACCGGTAGTAAAGGGAAACAGGCCAAAGCTCTAACAAAGCTGAAGATCGCTCAAGCCTGGGCTCTACAACAAGGATACGCTGCCTTTGCCACCGTAAGGAGGGGTCACCACATCCAGGCTCTACAGGCTGCAGACAGGACAGACCCTGCTTCCCCTTTGAGCTAGATGTTGCAACCCATTATGATGGGTAAAAACGGGAGTTACGGCAAAAATATGCTTCTCAAAAAATATCAATACGGTCCTGGCCAAGGTAAAGACACAGAAGCCCAATATTCATCTTCAGAACAGCCAATAACTGTAGTGTATGCAGCTTTACAAGTCTGTCAGGCTATAATAGGACCACAGGTGGTCAACAAGAGATCCACCACCCAATAGAGGGTCAGGTGTGATGTTGGATAAAGACCCCCAAGAAAGAGGTGGTCCAAATGTCCACCCTGGTCCATGGGTCTAATAAATGACAGGGTAGACAATGAGCTCCCACAGGCCTCAGAGCCCAACAGTGTAACTGTTTATACTGAAAAAATCAGTCACCCATACTACCTGGTATGAAGTCTATGCATGAGAAAAATCAAGGCCAACTGTCTATATGGATGGCAATGTGGCTCATGACCTAAGAGTCCCTATAGGGGGGCTGGCACTGTCCCATGTGGGAACAAACCATGTGACTCAGGCCCAGTGGTTACAATAAGACCTGATACAAGATGTGGCAATGCCTAAAATCCTGGATGTAAAACCAAAACAATATATGTTATGACTGTGGGCTCCAAGCTCAAGGGCCTCTCCGTAAGACAGGCTCCCCACTTAGTCAGGCTGTTCAAGTGGTTGAGTGTGAGGAGAGAGACAACACCTAAACAGCCTGAAGTGAAGTGACCACGACGCTGCACATATTAGCTGCCTGATCTGAGATGTCCCAGGCAGTTCCTGATAATAATCTGGCTCTGCCATCTGCCATGATCATTCCAGGGACATTGGAACCGTGGCTCCTTCCTCTCTCATTTTTGCTTGTTTTTGCTTCTTGATCGCCATGAGGGGAGCAATTTCCTCTGCCAGGTGTTTCCACCATGGTGTTCTGCCTCTCCACAGGTCCAACTCAACACAGCCAGCCAACCATTGGCTGGAACTTCTGAGACAATGAACCAAAATTACTCCTTCCACATTCATGTCAATTACCTCCGATATTTAGTTACAGGGATGGGTATCTGCCTAACACCACACACATACACACACAGACAGACATTTACACACAAAGTCTCTGTTACCACATAGCAAATTACCACAAACACAACTATGTGAACACTTTAGAAATTGCTCCAAACATATCTACTATTTCTATGGGTCAGATACCCACTTACTTTAGTTTGGCTTTCTGCTTCAGATCTCAATATTTAAATGAAACAAAAATGTTAGTTGGTCTGTGATCTTATCAAGAGGCTTTGAAGAAGAACCTTCTTTCAAATTTAGATTGCGGGTAGAAACCAGTTCTTACAGATTGAGGTCTTTACCCTCTTACGGCAGCAGTTGGCCCAGTGTCAATCTCTGCTCCTAGAGGTCCCCCACATTTCTCAATCTGTGGGTCCCTCCATCTCCCAGCAACAACTGAACTACTTTTGTGGTTTGAATAGCTGATTCTGATTCTCTTGCCAGCCACGTGGCCTCCTGGATTGGCCCGGCAGTCCCTGAGCTTTGGATTCCAGAAGGAGACGGACCATTCAATATCTAGGCAAAATTCAGTCAGCTGGGTAGAGCGGCATGGGCTTATAATCCCTGAATTCTGGGAGGCTGAGGCAGGAGGATCATGGTTTGAGCCCAGCCTGGGCAGTTTTGAGACTTAGGAAAACCATGTCTCAAAAAAAAAAAAAAAGAAAGAAAGAAAAAGCCCGAGGATGTAGGTGAGTGTGAAGGCTCTAGGATGGAATACACAGATGGTCACACAGGGTGAATCACATGCCTGGCCCTGAGTAGCTGCTCTGATCACATCAAACATTTTAAGGATCACCATGAGGCTATCACACGGCCCATTTCCATAGCCCTTTGCATGATCTACTACCCGAGATGTTCTTACCTTTCTGTTGTCAATACATCTCAGAGGAACTCCAATTCGGAGGCTCACCTTGATTCTCCCTTCTTAGGGGAGTTTTCTCAGCTCACTCCCTCGGGGCCTCCCTTTCCTCCAAACCCAGGCGCGCTGAGTAACGCCTTCCCCTCTGGCGACTGCTCTGTGGGGTGCACTCCTAGCCCAGGGCAGCTGCTCACCTATATACTGGATCTGTAGTTTTGCTTTTCTGACATTTCTTATAAATGGAATTATAATAAGTGACATAATAAAATAAGAAAATTTTTCTCTGAAAAACTGGCTTTGTCAGTTACCATAAGATTTTGAGGCTTGTCTATACTGCATAAAACACAAACCGATACGATATGTCTATAATCCCAGCACTCAGGAAGCTGAGGCAGGAGGATCATGAGTTTGAGGGCAGTCTGAGCTTTGTAGTGAGATTCGGCCTCAAAACAGAGAAGTAGGGGAGAGAGAGAAAGCACGAATGTGCGGGAAGGAGGGGAAGAAGGGACAAAGCAGGGCCCGGATCTCAGGAGCCATGCAGCATATCTGAAGAGGAAGCTGGTATCTCTGTTAAACATCACTGGAAAGTAAAGTAGGAGAAATACAGAAAAGAGGAAGGCACAAAGAACACAGGTGACCCCCACCTGAGGCAGACAGGGACCCTCAGAGAATAAGAGACCCACAACCCACTCCCCAGTGAGTGTGAAAAAGTGGCTCTGCCAGCACCACAAAAGCCAGGCGCGGTGGGGCACACCTGTAATCCCAGCACTCAGGAGGCTGAGGCAGGAGAATTGCCATGCATCTAAAGCCAGTCTGGCTTTGGCCACCACCCCCACCACCTACCCCATTCCACGCCAGCAGTGTATGCTGGGAATGTGCCCTTCCTTCCCTCGCCTCCATACTAATCTAGGCTGGGGACACTGTGACATCAAGGGGGCTGCGACCCCTCCACAGATGAGAACAGCCACCTATCCGTATCTTAGACCAAGAAGAAATCTCTTAGAACATGAGGAAGAATTTCTAGAAATAGTCCATACTCGTGACCCAGTGGAAAGTGACCAAACGCCAGCACAGCCCAGCAACCCCATAAAAGCCAGCCCTTCCCTTTGCCGGGGGACAATCCGGTCACTCTAAGTCCATTCTACCACCCCAGCCTCTTCTTTCTAAGCTTCAGAGAAAGTTTCTGCCTGTAAATCTGTGTTCTTTCCTGAGTTCTTATTTCTGTTATCACTGAGAGGAAAACCCCCTAAGGCCAAAAGTCGTGAGGCAGAAGAAATAGACAGGTAGAAGTGGGACGAAGGAAATCATAATTTTAAATTTGTACTTCTATGAAAACTAGAGATTAAGGACATAATCAAAGTTACCTAAGGTTACAATGGCTTTGTTCCCTTCCAGGAAACTCACTCCAAAAGTGCTCAGAGATACCCTACGGATTTGCTTTTCATATCAAATTGCCGTGGATTCACAAATTCCACAGACTCTCACCCTAGGGACAACAGCACTACTGATTAGGGTGCCATATCTCTCAACATTAAACACACATAAATAATGGCTTGCATTCTAACCTCACCAGGGACACAACTTCCCTAAACCATCCACCCTGAGGACACCCTGAAACACACACACACACACACACACACACACGCAGGCAGGCAGGCACACAGACACCCTAGCCCTGGACCATCACACACCCTCTGCCTCGAGGGCCCAGGCTCTGTTTTTCCTGTGGGCGCTTCATTATCTCTGCCTAATAAATCAGCTCATGCCTGTCATTGACACACTCTGAAATGCTTTCCCATGACAAGCCAAGAGGCCCCCACCACCTTACACAAACACACATGTGCGCACACACACAAACACACAGTGGAGGCAGGTCAATACCTCTGCCTCCCCTTCAGTCCCTATCGGTGAGAGGGGAGGAGACCCAGGCTCACGCATGGACAGCTGGGTCTGCCATTCCACACCCTTCCAGAAAGTGCCACAGCTCCCCCAGGGCCCCAGACGTCCTGTCCCCTACGTGGCACTATCTCTCCTAAAATGCTTCAACTCAGCAGGATGTTTCTACTTTGATTCTATTCTGTCACAAAGAGAATGGTGACTTAGCTTCTCTGGGCACTTAGCTGGCTTCATGTTTTCTTGAAGATTCCATCACTTCTCTCTCTCCCTCTCTCTCAGAAGATGAGGAAGAGGGAACCTGTAAGAAAAATGCAGTGATTCTTACAGTCAAACCTGCTTCCAGTCAAGGAGTCTCTGGGAATGGCCATCTGACAGCAGCCAGCCAGCGCTAAAACCCTAAACCTCAGGTAGATATGTTTGGTGTAAAAAACCAAAAACCAACCTCTTCATTTCCCAATCTAAGATGGTTCTGACTGGTCATTCTAGCTCCACTACAGAAAAATTAAACTTGAAATATTAGATTTATTTTTCTTTTAGCTCCTCCAAGTTTCTATCTGCAGAGCCCAGAGCCAACACCCTGTCTTCCCTCTCCACCCCTTAGCCTAGACGCAGTGACAAGGCAGGGGTCCAGTTTCCTAAACTAAAGGAAAAGAAAGCATGGAGGTGCCCTGCTCCTCCCCCACTGTAGTGGGGAGGTGGTCATATGATGCAAGTGAGCCCCTCCATCTCCCCAGAGCTGGCTTCAAATAAAGCCTTTCTGAAATGGGGATGGTGGCACAGATCTGTAATTCTGCCACTCTGGGAGCAACTTAGAGAGACCATATCTCAATTAAACAATAAAAAAATGCCTGGTGATGCAGCTCAGTAAAAACCTTGCAGGTGATCCCCAGTAACCCCGCACACATATACACACAGCAATATAAACAGCCTCCTTCAGTGTGGTCGGCACTGAGCAGGTCGGAGTCGAGGCGGGCAGAACCACCCCTTCAAGAGAAACCAGCAAAGCAAAATCAGCACGGGAGTCAGAGCAGGGCCCGGCCTGGGCGCCACAGGCAGGGGCTGCAACTCATCTCCTGGAATCATAAAAACCTTCCCCTTTCCTCAAAGGGAAAAGGAAAAAAGCTCCTAAACTATAGAAGCTCGGGATACACAGAAGGATTTCAAATATTTCCCTAATGAACACTATAATTAAAATATTCAAATAGGTTTTTAATTTTCTTTCTGGGCTCAGCTACTTCCCAGCCCTCTCCAGGAGCTCCCATTGTTCAGTCCTGACAGAATTCTGTTAGAAATTATAGCCCGCTGCCTGTCAGCATCTTCATTAACATGCCACGCTGCCAGATATGCGCGCGTGCATAAGAATGAAGCGCTACGGAATAATTAAGTCATGAATAACGCATCGCAGAGGGAGGCTGTTCTCGAGCAGGAAAGGATGTTATTTATGAACCCGGGGATTTTTGTATGATGGTAAAAAAATAATTGGCAATAACAAGGATTATTCGTGGACTCATGCATTTAAATTATAATCACCCTTATAAATGCCTGGCTTTTTCCAACAAAATGATGATTTATGTTGGAGAAAGGGACGTGAGCTTAGATGCTGTGTTTCTTCGTTTTGCTGAAAGCCCCCCTAAAGCTCTGGGCAGTGGGGGCTGGGTAATTTAAAAGTCTTCTTTTAGATTATTATGAACACAAGGCCATGCACCTTACAGCAACAGCTCAGGGCTCAGACTAACAGTGACGTCACGAAGGACAAACACAGACACCGCTGGCAAAGCTGTCACAGGTAAGGTGCACGTTTTGTCTCTTGTCCCCAGGGCCTGGCTCACAGCTCCCACAGCCCTTGTCATCTCCCAGGTAGGTCCAACAATAAGCATATCTCCTGTCCAAATACTTGCCCTTGGCCTTCCCTTCCTAGTTAGCTCAGCTCCAAAGTGACAAAGGTAACAGACTGTCTTTCCAATGTTTCTAAGAAAACCTCTTAAGCCACAACTGCATTTACACGAACAAAGTGATTTTTGTTTGTTTGTTTGTTTCTGAAGAGTCCCTAGATCACCACAGGATGAGGGGCTTGTTGCCAGGGGAACCAGTCTTGTGGTTGGAAGACTGTAGCTCACAGCTCCACCTTCAGCGAGGTGAGCTGGGCTGAAGGTTGATCACCAAGGGCCAGCAGTGCCCACACCGCTGTGGTAGGTGGCGGTGGTGATGGTGGTGGCAGTGGGGCCGGGGGAATATTGGATCAAAGGCCTGAATTTGGGTCCCGACTCTCTGGAATCACTTGCCTTCATCAAGAGCACATGACAGGTCCATCAAAATGGAAAAAGGAACTTACAATTCTATCAAATTGGGGCCAAGCTGTCCCAAATTGCACACAAAGTACCCTACTCCATAGAAAGGCATGGCAGCTTAATCAAGTCAACTGGATGGGCGTGGCGCTGCCCAGGAGAGGAACCACATGCCTGGGTGGGTGAGGCGGGCACAACTGCACAGCACATCCGCCCCTTCCTCTCTGGCGCTGTCTCCTGCTCTGCTCCCAGACTGCCACAAGCTAAGTAGCCTTGCTCCCACACACCTCTGCACCACGATGCGCCTGCCCTGGCACCGGCCGACCACGGACTGGTCCCCTGAAACCACAAGCCAATTTAAACATCAACTCCTTTAAGCTGTGGGTGTGGGGCGTTCTGCCCAGCACAGGAAAGCTACCGCAACAAGGTAGGGCAAAATCCAGAAAACATGCATCTGCTGAGTTTGCCAGGCATCGGTCTCACCACAAGGAAAATGAAGAAAGAGTCACCTTTATAAACCAAAACCTGATTTTTAAAGATCCATTTGGAACCTCCAGAGGGTAGTTTCTTTCTGGTCTAGTCCACCATTCAATCTTAAGGGACTCGGGTGGCAGCTCATTTGGACAGCTGTCCTTTGCTGAACATGCGTGGATTCCACCAAAGACACCTCAGCAGAGAAGAAGGGAGCAGACACTTGAGCCTGAAAAAGCGCAACTAAAAATCATAAAGAAGGAGGAGAAGCAGAAGGAGGAGGAGGAGAAGGAGATGGAGAAGAATCAGATGCAGAAGCAGAAGAAGAGGAAGAAGGAGGAGGAGGAAGGGGAAGAGGAAGAGGTGCTGGTGGTAGTGGCCAGAAGGTTACAAATTTGAGCCCAGCCTGAGCAACTTATTAAAACGTTGTCTCAAATAACAAATAAAGAAATGGGCTGGGGATGTAGCTCAGTACTGGGTTCAATCCCCAGTACAAAAAGAAAACCACACACACACACACACACACACACACACACACACACACACACACACAGACACACAGTCTTTTGTTCTGCAAACCAATGTGAATTATGTGAATTACCATTGGGGAAGAAACTGAATCACTTCATCACAATAATGATTGACTACATTATACCAAGAAAATTATAGTCTTAATATAAGGCATAGGATAGTTCATTTACTCAGAATCATTTTTTAAAAGTTTATTTTTAAAAGATTTTAAGCCAAGCCTGGTGATGATGCAGGCCTGTAATCACAGCATTTTGGGAGACTGAGGCAGAAGGATCACGAGCTCTGGGCAACTCAGCAACTTAGTGAGACCCTGTCTCCAATGAAAAATTAAAACAGGGATGGAGATGCTCACAGCGAAGACCCTGTGCCCAGTTCCCAGCACAAAGAGAAGAATATAAATTTTTTAAACAAATTTTGCCTCAGAAAACCTTAGAATATTTTAATTTCCCTAAAGAATCAAAATCTAACAAAAAGGCTGGAGGAATAGATTAATGGTTAGAGTGCTTGCCTAGCAAGCTCAAGGCTCTTAG
Organism: Ctenodactylus gundi; assembly: GCA_004027205.1. NCBI lineage: Eukaryota > Metazoa > Chordata > Mammalia > Rodentia > Ctenodactylidae > Ctenodactylus > Ctenodactylus gundi. The sequence continues at coordinate 150,769 of PVKB01001973.1, forward strand.
TTCGCTTCCCCAGTATCACATAAACTGGGCATGGCGACACCTGCCTGTAATCCCAGCACTCAGGAGGCTGAGGCAGGAGGATTGCCGTGTATTCGAGGTCAGCCTGGGTTCCACAGTGAATTCAGGACCAGCCTGAATGACAGAGTGAGACCCTGTCTCACAAAAAAAAGAATCTAAAAAGTCTAACAAAAACAGGTAGACAGTGTATATCATTATTTTGATAAAAAGTAAAGCAAACCCCCTTTTTAAGCTGCATATTTTGTAACTTTTACCAAGAAAACAGTAATATTGTAAGAAAGACTTATTTTAGATATGAAGAACTAGAGATTCTGGTTTTGTCCTTGTGTTCTACATTTTGAATCCATTTTTATCTAAAAGCATTTCTCCTTAGAATAGACTGTCTCTAATCAGAAATGTTTATTCTGAAGGCAGATTTCAAGGATACAGGGTCAAATGACAAGAGAGATGCTCTGAGATCACTACAAAACAATGCCATAACACACACAGCTTATTAGGACTTTTTTAAAAAATCATTTTATTTCTTATGGCTGATATTAAGCCATGAGTAAAGAAAGAAACACTACCTAAAGGTAAAATTCTTCAGCTTAAATATTCTATAAACCTGTAGAACTCAGAATATTCCTATGCTTACTTACTACATGGTCTCCTTTTATTTATTTATTTATTTATTGAGATAGTGTCTCACTCTGTAGCCCAGGCTGGTCTTGAACTCACTGTGAAGCCCAGGTTGGCCTTGGACTCACAGCAATCCTCCTGCCTCAGCCTCCCAAGTGCTGGGATTATAGGCATGTGCCACCATGCCTAACTTATGTGGTACTGGGGAATCGAACTTGGGTACTCAGCACTTGACATAGTGCTTGGTAGGCAAGCGCTTTTACCATTGAGCCATTCCTCCAGCCCTGCATGGTCTCATTTGTAATCCCAAATATTTGATTTCTGAGTGAAACTCATCTTTGTGTCCCAGACAAATACCTCATACAGATGTAATCATTGCATGTTTATGCATAAACAAACACAGATACACACACGTGCAGGTGTACATACACATACACACACACACACACACACACACACACACACACACACATTTGGGAATGGAAAAAGCCCACCATTGTTACTTCTGACCCTTGCAAGACTTTCCTGCAAAAACAAAATTACTTTCTAAAATTCAGGGTCTTTTTTGTTTCTTTCAATTTTTTGTTGTTGTTGTTGTTTACTCATTTATTTTGAGACAGGGTCTTGTTCTATAGCCCAGGCTGGCCTTGGACTCATGGCAGTCCTCCTACCTCAGCCTCCCGAGTGCTGAGATTATAGGCGTGCTCCACCACACCTGGTTTATGTGGTGCTGGAGAATCCAACTCAGGGCCTGGAGCTTGCTAGGCAAGTGCTGTAACTGCTATGCCTTTCCTCCAGCCCACAAAATTACTTTCTAAAAATCTTCATTATATAAGTACCTAACTTAAGTAAGGACAAGCTAGAAGAACAGCAACAGTTCACCTGTCACAGAGAAGTACGCCAGCCAGAGAAGTACGCCAGCCTTTGTAGCCTTCATTAAAGCCACCAGCAACAGACCACACAAATAAACACATTTACTGATAGAGCAGGGAAGTCACCACTATTAACTATGTCTGGAGTAGCACTTACAGCAAAACAAAAGATGCTGTCCTAAAACTGAATGGTATTTTAATAGTAGAGTTGCCTTTATAAAAATTATTAACTGTGGGATATCTTAAGATGATGATCAAATATGTTCCTTAAGTGATTTAAAATATATTACTTAAAGCTTATTCCCTCTAATTCATTGACCTACAGTAGATGGGATTGTTCTTTCACTGAAGTCTTCAATCCTAGTATTTACTGTCTCTCCAGAATGGACTTTCAAACTTAGTAAAGGATCAGCTATTCCCTGACAGTACACCACATGTTATAGATCCTATAAAGTATCTCTTATAAATTACAGGAAGCCAAGTGTTCTCTAATTTACACTTAGTAAATGTTTTTGTATTTAACTTAATTACAGAAACTTGGTGTTTTACTTATATCGCATACATTTATCACTGTCTACCTCAGTCACTCGCAACCAATTTATTTTCAACAATTGCCTCTAAGTAGTGCATATGATCCAAGGCACAAATCAGCACCCCAAGCCTTTCTTTTGCCAAAAGAAAAAAAATTCGAAAAATCACTGTTCTTAAGACACATAAAATGATAAATATTGTATCCCAAATACCTGAAACACAGTTCTGACTGGCTAACAGTGAAGACACATTTGTTAACAGGTTGAAAGACATCTTCACTTTACCTACCCAAAAATTTTAAAGTAACTACTTGTCAAAGATTCATCTAAGTCACATGGAAGAAAAGGCCTTTGGATTGATTATTTAAGCATTTTTTAATACTTAACCTAATCTAAATGAACTATTTGGATTATTTTATAATCTTAACGTACATGACTTACAATATGAATCCAAACTTGGCACCCTGAAACATACACATATTCATGAAGATCATACAACCTTCATGTTTCCAGACTTTAGGATTTTTCTTTGTAAATTTTATGCAAATCATGAGCCCCCACAGTTTTGTTGCTGGACTTGAAAAGGCCCCTCCCTTTTTAAAATGTTTAACCCTCTCCTGTCACCGCCAGTACCAGATAGGATAATCCATAAGCAACCTCAAATAACTCATTTTTCAGGAGACTTTGTTGGAAACTTATCTGTTGGTTGGAGTAAGGGTTCATGTTAGGGTCAAATAACTGTTCATGGGATTCCTCCTTCCTAAAGTAACACCATGGCGGGAAAGCCCCTTTCCTATGCATCCAAAAGCCCAAAACCACAAAGGCAGGTGGCCTGGCTCAAGGTGTGGGGTGCCACCTGTCATTTGCATGTCCCAGTCAAGCTTTTAGCTTTCCTTCTAACCCTGGAATGGCAGTGAGTGTACTTTTGAGGTGGTTCCCTATGAGGCCACCAAATATACTGAAGCAAGCTACCCTGACACCCCTATTAAGACCGTGGTCACCAAGGGTGTGCAGGAGGGACCATTTCTTTTTTTCAGAGGATGGATACCACCATGTAGGTAAATTTTCAAGCAGATTGTTGCTGCATCCATCAGATTATTTTTACCTCTGTTGAGTCAGTTGTAAATGTAGACTTACAGCCAAGATTCTCTCTAGAACACAGAGAACTAGTGCTTTTTATTCCCATGTAAATACATATATTTTTCAAACACCCTGGATTTTCTGTGTTTCTTCCCTTTTAGTTAGTATCTTGTATTGGTCTGCTTTCCATTTCTGGGACAAAATACTTGGTACCCACAAATAAAAGGAGAGGTTTACTTTTGCTCAGGTTTTCAAAGGTTTCAGTTCATGGTCAGCAGGCACAAGGCAGAAACATCATGGCCCGAAGGCATGGAAGAGGAAAGATGCACTGGTGAAGCAGAGAGCAGGAGAAGAGCCCAAGACCATGGACTAACCTACTGATGAGAGCAGAATCCTCATTACTATCCATCCACCACTCCAGAAGTCTCTTAATCTAGCCAAGTCCACAACAAAGATTAGCCAGAACAAAGGCTGAAGCAGGAGGATTGCTGTGAGTTTAAGGCCAGCCAAGGGGAACAAAGAAGCCCCCATCAAAAAAAAAAAAAAAAGACTGACCACAAAAATCTTCCCCTTGTCCGTCTGAAACCTACCACATCTCCTTAAACCATACTTAATCCCCAATTAAATGTAATAACAAGTCCATAATCTTTTATAGGTTGATATAACTATTCTACCTATGACAGAAAACACAAAGTCTTTCCCCCAAAATCTCAACAATTTCAGCATTGGTCAAAATTCCAAGTTCAAAATTTCCTCTAATAAAGGGCAAATTCCTATCTGTAAAACCTGTTAAAATCCAAGAGCAAACTATACATTCTCAAAATACATCAGCACAAGGTAAACATTTAAATTTCAAAATGGAAGAATAGAGGAATAGAAAGGAATTAGACCAAAGTAAGACTGAAACCCAAAAGGGCAAACATCTGGGGCACATGGTGGTGAGATGAGAGTTCCAGACGGCCTGGGTCTTACCAGTTTCAACCCATATGGCCTCTTTCTGGGGCTAGCTCCACTCCCTGCCTGTGGTTTTCCTTGGCAGACATTCCATGTTATGGCATCTCCAATTTCCTGGGGTCTCCACTGAAGCTTGGACTTTATTCCCACAGCTTCGTGTATGGTGCTCTCTGGGGCTCCTGGCAGAGACTTTGACCCTGTCACAAAAGCTTGCCTGGCCTCCCATGCCTTCCATGGACAGAAGGATGGACACCTCCTAAAAGTTGTGTCATGTCCGAACAGTGCTGCAGGCTGATGACCAGCCGTTAGCATATGGCCAATGGGCGATGCTTCCAATCCAGACTATGAGTGAACTAGAAACAACCTTTTCCTATACAAAGAGGCACAGCTTTGGCTGTGGGTGAAGAGGAAAACTTAACCTCTTCCCTGAGGATCCCTCAGGTACACCTACTTTCTCATGGCTTGAGTGGCAGAGTCCACATAACCCGTGAAGGTAAAAACCCCAAGCCACAGGTAATGTGACTGGTTTTTGGCTTGAAATATTCCTAGGCAGAAAAATCAGATCTGTTCTAGAGAAACTCACTTTCAGCACAGACTCAATAAATTCTCAGAGATAAAGCCCTAAAATACATTCACAATCAAATCTTAATGAACAGAAAGAAACAAGCTACAATAAGAAACAGCCAGCAGAGAGAACCAACAGCTGAATGAGATCAAAACAGTTAATCCCACGATCCTGAGAAAGTGTAACTTGCCCAGAAAAAGTCAAATATTAAACAGGATGACAGGAGTACAGGAGACAATCAAAAGGGCCAGTTAGGATTAATCTCTGCCCAGAAAAAAATTATTTCAATATTTTTTAAAAGTTGCTAACTTAGACTCAGTAGTGGAGAGATTTAGTGAACTGGAAAACAGAGATTTAAGAAAAAGAGTTTATAAAACTCTGCCCAAACAAAAGAAAATTTGAAACAGAAGTTTAAAAACACACATGAAGAAGACAAAATCTTAACTGGTTTAAAAAAAAAAAAGTATGACCCTAGCAACTGCAAACTCCAGGCTGACTTCAAAAGGCACCTCCTGTTGTGCAGCCATTAATATCAGAGGCACAGGGAGAAGGGAGCATGCTCCAGGGCTTCGGGTAAACCACAGATAAAAGGGAAAGTCTGAAGACCCTTCTCTCCATCCTGCTCCAACTGATAGTGACATATTAATACAGCCCAAAGAAGAAGGGGGGAGCTGGTTCCTAACTGCCATACCACCACAGAATGCAGAAGCCGGCCCAGGGGCATGGGCAAGGGATCAGAGATCTCTCCAGGTCCTGAGTACTGCTCACATAGCCCAACTGCAGCAATCAAGAAAAATTAGCCTGAGCCCTCTCTCTTACCCGAATACCCACTTCTGAGAACAGCATTCTGGATGCTCACCCTGCAAGTCCCGGCTGTGGACATCTTTCTGCAGCAATAACACCACAGAGAGAAGCCCCCAGGCTGTTTCCATAAAGGATCAGACAGGAAATATTTTAGACTTCCACGTGCAACTACTAAGCTACCACAGCAGTGTAAAAGCTGCCACAGACAGCTGGGCCCAGTGGCACAGGCCTGTCATCCCAGCACTCTGGGAGCCTGAGGCAGGAGGATCACAAGCCCAAGCCTACCCTGGACAACTTAGCAACTTTGCTAGAACGTGTCTTAAATATGGGGAGAAGATGTGTAGCTCAGTGTGAAGGACCTGGGCTTGATCCCTGACTTTAAAAAAACAAACAAACAAACAAACAAAAACTACTGTCAATGCAAAAATGAATATGCTTGGCCATGTCCCAGTAAGTTTACTTATGAAAATAGGGGGGAGGCCGGAGTTTACTAATCCCTGCTACAAAGGATTACACACAAGTACAAATACTGGTGGTATATAAGAATTGGAACTGCTCCAAAATGATACTCCCATGATCCTTCATTCTTAAACTAGCGCTACAATGACCACTGAAGAAACATGCCACTGATAACCTAGACTTGGTGCTATTGTTGAATGGCCCAGAACCATGACACAGCAAGCGACAGTGGCCCTGCTCACTCACACACAAGGATGCAGATCCTAACAGAGTAAAACGTACACCATGGGGTGAAACATCCATTCATTACCCAGCCAACATCACTGACATCTGATCTGGAGAGAGGAGAGCGGGAAACTGCAAAGAGAAGCCCAGCACCAGAAGGTGAGATGACACCAAAGGAGCTTACCACCGGTGAGCACCGGTGTCCTGGTGTCCTTTGATCCTGTGACTTGGGACTTCCTGGAATAGCAGGATTTCAAGATTGTTGAAATGATCACTTTCTTTTCTATTGCTTTCTTTTCACCATTTTGGACAAAATAAGAACTTGACAAATTGTCACTATTTCTGGGAGAATCAAGAAGTATCTTAGTCACTTTCTCATCACTGGGACACATGACCTGACACCCACAACTCAAGGGAGCTGAGGTTTATTTTAGCTCATGTCTCAGAGGTCTCAGTCCACGCATGGTCAGCGGGCAATGGCAGAAGGGCCTGGCGGAGTGCCTGGGTGTACGAAAGTGGATCACAGCACAGACAGGAAACAAACAGCAACCAGGAAGGAGCTGGGGACAAGCCTCAGGGGTCTGCCCATTCTGATCAGGCCACATGTCATAACTACACATGAAACACCAGAGAACCAATCCATTTGACCCTATCAAACCTACAATCCAATCACTTTCCTTGTACATGAGGTTTTGGTAACAGTCCAGTTCCAAACCCTAACACTCTTTAAGACTTTTATATACTAAAAGGATTTTCTATTTATTATTTACAAATCAGTGCAAAATAATAGCTAATATTACCGATTACTATATCCAGGCACTACTCTAAATGTGCCATGTGTACGACAGGTATCAAAATATATCACGCATGTTTTAAGCATTTTTTTTCTAATTCTTGGATGAAGAATGCAGAACAGATCAACAGGTGCATGGGGGAGGGGGCTCAGAGGCACCTAGGAGGGCTTCCTGTAGCCGCCATCATCCAGCAGAGAGATGAAGCCATCTCGAAGAGACTGCAGAACGTGCAGCAAACTCAAGACACACTGGCGAAGGACAACATTGAGAACTCACCAGTGGACTAGCTACAAGCACTGTAAAAAGTGAATCTGTCGAGCTGTCTAGCTGTCCCCATCGGAAGAATGATAGCACATCCACTCCAACAATAAATACCAGCCTGGGTACAGGGCTAGAGCTCACTGTTTGGAACCTTTTAGTTGCAAGTGTTTAGAAAACCCCCACTCAGTACAACTTAAATGAAAAGGGCAATTTATTGGCCAACATAATTGTGCAATCTGCAGGAAGGGCTGGCATTCCCAGTGGTGCCCTCAGTCCAGGATTTAAGGCTCAGCTTTTCTTCCTCTGCCTTAGCTACATTCTCACACTTCCCTTGGTGGCTCCTGGCAGCATCAGGCTCACATGGCAAGACCTAGTTCAATGGAAGAGGAAAGTCTGTCTCCAAATGACAGAGCCAAAATTTCAGATTCATTTCTCCTCAGCATTTAGTACCTAACCTAGAAGCACTCACTGCGAGACCCTAAGGCCTGAGGCCTGTGTACAGGAAGTTCATTGCTGAACGTGGGGGAGACTTACATATCCCCCAAATCACCATGCCACCATAAAGGATAAATCAGTGATGGGTAGCGAAAGTGAAAGATAACCTTTTTTTTAACAGATGAATATGATTTCTGAGATTACTAACAGGCCGGATGTGGCAGGCATTAAGGAAAATGGAAGAAGCCTTGTCAGTAACAATCACAAACAGAAAAGTGGAGTTGGAGGATATGCACAGACGCTACCATTAGGAATCGCCTCCCATCTGACAAGACTGGCTGTGGGCTGCTTCTGTGTTTCTGCGTTGAGAGAGACTGCATTAGACTTGTTGCTAATCACCTTAGAAAGGATCTCCCAGCATTGGCAAAGGTCTGGACGGTGGACTGTCACCAACAACTGGTTCAATACAAAACACTTCAAAAGCAACATGCAACATGTCCAAGAGTCTGTGCTGGTTTGGTTTCATTTTTGTGAAGAAGCATGGAAAGGGCACGTGATCAATTGCTCTAAAACAGCCTGACTTTATTTTTCTAATTGTGTTTAACACACTACACTATGTGGAAGGAGTTAGTGTTTAAGTTTTGCCACCTAGGTAAGGACGTTCTCTAAGCATGAAGGGGACATGGAAATACTAGCATCTGAAGTGGACAGCAGCTGATGTACGGTCCCTTTTTATTTATTTGTGTATTAGCCAGAACTTTTCTGCCTGGAAAGGCTTTCATGGTACCCACAAAACCTTCTGGGGGACAGGAAATAGGTTCCACTAGAGGGTGCTAGAACTCACAATAAAAATTCAAACCAAGTGTGAACCTTCAACAATCCTTACTTGCCATATGTTTTAATATTCGCTGAGCAACCAATAATTGTCTTACCTGGAACTGCCAAAAAGCAGAGCCTGGGGCCAGGGATATTTCATCAGAGTGTGATCTCAGGGCACAGGAGCGAGGATCTAGATCCTCGAGGCAGGGACACAATGGAGGCAATACATTACTGGGAAGGTCACTTCCAGTATCAAACACCGCTGACTCCTGGAGCTGTCAATGCCCTCCAGCAGGAGGCGTGCACAGCAGCACCGCAGAAGCACTGGGCAGGCAGGCTGGGCTTCCAGCCACCAAACCTCCACCCCATAGGGCATCAATTCCCTCCAAGTGTTTGGGTCCTGCATGTGTGGAGCACTGGGAGTGTCTTGGGGGGGTCTTGTGCCTCTGATGGCAGGCTGCTCCCCATGGCAATGTTCCCATGCACTGCACGCATGGCTGGCTACCCAGTGGCTGGGGCTGGAACCAGTGGCCCAAGGCCTCAGAGGCATGGGAGGGGCACACAATGTGTGATATAAACTTAAAGTTCATACCATCATGATGCACAGGCCTGTAATCCCAGCACTCTGGGAGGCTGAAGCAGTAAGACTGCAAGCTCAAGCCCAGCTTGGGCAAATTAGCAACTAAGCCAGGTTCTGCCTTAAAGTAAAAATTAGAAAAGGGTGTGGATGTAGCTCAGTGCAATGGCCCTGGATTCAAGCCCCAGTGCCACACACATAAACAAAAGTTCAAAATAAGCAATGTAACTGGTCAAAAATATCGAAATAGCAGCTAGAAGACCGTAAACATTACTAATCACTCCCCATTTAGGCAGACCAGTTGTGGGGTGCATATATATCTCTTAGCTGAAAACACAGTCCATTAAACTTGCTGCTACTCATCTTAGAAATTAGCTTGGTTGTTATCTCTGAGTTAAGCTGGTCATCGTTTGCCCAGTGAATCGCCTGGCTAACTGACTGAGTTGACAGTGTCCTTTGGAAGAACAAGTACTTCTTATTCTTGAAGTTGATTCATTGTGGAGCACTCTGAACTCTCCCTGTGGCATGGGAAACAGACAGGCCAGGAAGAGAAGACCAGAGAAGACCATGCCTGAACAGTGTAGCACCACAGGTCTGTCGGCTGTTGGTGCATTTAGTGAATCAAGCACATAGTTTATGGAGATTCTGTCTAACCACCATAGTGATCAGCACACCTGAGTCTAGTTTGTTAAATAGCACTCTGCCTTAGGGACTCTTCCAGGATTTTAAGGATCCTAAAAAATATGGCAAATATGCCATTGTGAAATTAACTTTTTGCTTATTTTCCCCTTTTTTTGTGAGACAGGGTCTTACTCTGTTGTCCAAGCTGGTCCTGAACTCACTATGTAACCCAGGCTGGCCTCACACACAGGGCAATCCTCCTGCCTCAGCCTCCTGAGTGCTGAGATTCTAGATGTGTGCCACTAAGTCTGGCTTATATTTTTGCTTTTCAGACAGGTTGTAGCTATGTAGTCGAGGCCAGCCTCAAACTCACAGATCTGCCTACGTAAGCCTGAAGGCTAAGAGGGCAAGCACGGGCCTCCTACTGGCTTTAAAATTAACTTCCTACTTGGAAATAATTTTAAACTTGCAAAGCATTGCAAAAAAAAAAAAAGAATGAAAATGAATAACCATATAATCTTTATACAAATTCCCTAGGGGTCAAGATTTTATCATATTTGCATGTGTGAGTGAGGGGGTGGGGGAAGTGCTGGGGATCAAGCCCAGGGCTCACACTGAGCTACATCCCCAGACCCGACCATTTTTATATTTTTGATTTTCAGTCAGAGTCTTGCTAAGTTACTAAGTTGCCCAGGCTGGGCTCAAATTTACAGTCCTCCTGTCTCAGCCTGCCAAAGTGCTGAGATGGCAGGCCTGCACCACCACACCTGGTTTACCACACTATATATGTAGCTGGACATCCTGTCCCTTTTTATTCTGCACACTGCAGTACTTCCTAAGAATAAGGATAGCCTTTTGAATAACATAACCTGCTGTCCACACTCCGACACTGTTACTTGGCTTAAGGTCTGGATTGCCTTTTCCCCTCTGGTGTGGGATCCTGTCTGTGTTGGTTAGGGTTCTAGGAAAGGCAGAACTGACAGACATTATAAAGAAAGGAATTTATGTGGAGGGCTTACAAGGCCGAGGAGAGAGTCCGAAACGGCGGCCTGCACGCGCGCGCTGGAGGACGACGGCTGAGGTGGAACACGCGCCAGACTGCAGGACCGCAGGTGACAGCCTGCCGCGGGTCTTGGTTGTTCAAAGACCAAGGGCGAAGCCGGGAGACAGAAGATCAGCGACGCGTAGACAGGAGTAAGCCGGGAAGTCGAAGTCGAAGACAACCAAGAACGCGAGAGCGTTCCCGGAAAAAGCTGCAGCTAGTTCCGGCTGCCAGTGGGCCCGCCCACATCCCCCCATCCGGGGTGGGTGCTCTTTTCTCACTCGCTAGCCCACACGTCACTCACGCCCACACACACCAATAAGCTCTACCCTGGATGTTTCTCCTCATTCTTTCACGTTGAGGGAACTCTTTCAATGGTCCCGCCAAACGTTGTATTTAGCGGCTGAGTCCTCCCGAGTTGCCTTTGGCCCGTAGTTACTCTCCCTCCTCTCTGTCTTTTATGACACTAACATGTTTGATGCATTGAGTCCCTCTTTTTTTTTTTTTTTTTGTTCTTTTTGTGATTTTTCTTTTGTGGTACCGGGGATCCAACCCAGGGCCTTCACTCTGAGCTACACCCGTAGCCCATTTTAATTTTATTTATTACTTTCATTTTGGTTTATTATTCTAATTTTGATTTCAAGACAGGGTGTCACCAAGTTGCCAAGTTGCCCAGGCTGGGCTCAGACTTGCTATCATCCTGCCTCAGCCTCCCAGAGTGCTAGGATTATAGTCCTGGACCATTGGACCCAGCTATAGTCCCTCAAAAAAAAAAAAAAAGTACAGGGATTTCTCTCTTATGATCATCACACATTTCCATGTTGATTCTATGTTGACTCCCCTGGCAGTGCTGTGTGCTCCTCGGGGTGCTGCACCACCAACCCACAGCTCCCATCTGTCCCTCGATGAAGACATTAGCTCTAATCATCTGGCCCAACTTTTGTCTGTCTCCGCTGTGTGATTCCTTTTTTTATTCTTCTTTGCAACTTATAAGGAGACTATGAAGAGACACCATGAGGCCATCAAAACCCATTGCTCCTTGGAGAAGTTTTTCTGGAGACTTGCTACCTCCAGACGATGCTCACCTAACCCCATCTTCGGCATGATGCTTGCAACACTGATTTACCTTTTCACTCAGTCAACCCAGACATCTCCTGTAAGGGAGATGCCCCCCTTTCCCCACTTACCCATCAGCGTGGGCTCAGCAGTTGCTCTGCTCTTCAGTGGTTTCAAATGTATTGACATAGAGACTGGGAGCGTAGATCAGTGATTAGAGCACTTGCCTAGTGTGTGTAAAGACATGAATTTGACTCCCCAGAACTGCATAAAAATTAGCCTGGTGCTGTAATCCCAGCACTTGAGAGGCGGGATTGCTATGAGTTCAAGTCCAGCCTAGGCTACAAAGTGAGCGTGAGAAGCTGTCTCAAAAAATAAATAAATAAATAAGAATGCATTAACATACTTGTCTTGTTGCTTAAATTGTCACTGGGAGACCTGCAAAACTAACTCCCATGTCCTTATTACATCTTTTTTTTTTTTTTCAGCACTTACTACCTGGTACAAGGAGATGCTCCCAGCATCTTGTAACTGTGTTGTTTCAATCAGCTGGTGCCAAGGCAGCTGATCTTAGTGTGTACTGGTATTCAACATTAAGACCTAAGCCAGGCACATCGAACCTGTGGCCCACCAGGGATTTTGCCCTGGTTTTTCTGGATTGGGCTGCATAAATAAATAGCAAAATAAATAACAAATAAATAAAATCACAAATTTTGTTATTTATAAAATAAATAACATGTAAGGAATAAAATTTCATTTAAATTTTTGTTATAACATTTTTTAAAACAAGGGCAAAAAACAGCAGACTGTAGGTTGGACTCACCTCATCTAGATGAGAAGTAGTTGTATCAGGATGTTTAGAAAAATCAGAATTAGTGAGAAATATAGATATACAATGTATTTTCTACTGCATAAATAAATTCTACATAGAGATGGGATTATGTTGGATCAGTTTTCAGAGTCTGAAGAGGGTCTAAAAGGGCCATCTGCACATGCAAGAGCTGGAGGGCCCAGTAGCTGCTTGGACACAGAAATGGAAGAAAACCAGTCCAAGATGAAGGTCTGGATGTTCACTGTACAAGAAGAGCCAGTACAAGTCTTCACTGTAGATGAATGCCTCGAGGTGATGGTGAAGGTGGAAGCTCTTCCAGAAGAAGTAGAAAGATGTTTTTTTCCTTCCTTTTTATTCAGTTCAAACTCCCAGTCTATTGGTAGGTTCCACCCACATCCAGAGTGCGTCTTCTTTCCTCAGTTTGCTGGCCCACATGTCAATCACCCACACCCAGAGCTCTTTCCCACCAGTCATCTAGGCAGTTCCAAATCTGTTCCAGTTGACACAACGTGATCAGCAGTCACAGGAGTCTCTCTGCTATGCAAATGCTTGTACATGAATGTGCATACCATGTCTAAAAAATAAAATACATAGGCATATAAAGATTCCCACACACATGCTTTGTTTTGGAAACCAAGAGATTGATGCTTCCAATTCCGGCCTGTATCCCAAGGGTTCTTCCTCGCATTCCCATATTTTTTATCTGTTTGCCTCATCTACAGTATGAATTCTGGCTCCCAAAAACATACACATTTTCTAATTCTATAATGCATCCAAAATAGTTTCAGAACTGACACTACAATAATTACACCCACCAAAGACTTCAGGATTTATTTCCTGTTCTCTTCAGTGTCACCCCAACACACACACACACACACACACACACACACACACACACACAAAACTCCTACCTAGGACAAAGGTCCCATGATCAATCATACACTGTGCTAGTGATCTGACTTCAATTCCTCCTTTTTCCTTGGCCTTCTCTTTCTCTTTTTGCTCCCTATTTTTCTGTTACAAAGTTATGCTATTAGATTCATATCCACCTGTTTTGGGGTTTAGCCACCCACACACTAACTATATTGGTCTTTCTTTAGAGTATTAAATTTGTGCTCAAGTGCTTTTAGAAATCAAAACTTTATGAAAAGGTGAACTCTCCAAAGTGTCAGCCTCCTATTCCCTTTACTGCATGGGCCCTCACCATCCACAGCCACTGGTAGGTGACCAAGTGTATTGTTCCCTGATTTATTCATCCAGTTTCCTTGTATAAATAGAAGCAGACGTGTGGGCCAGGTGCTGTGGCACACACCTGTCACCCCGGCAAATCTCAAGACTGTTAGGCATATCTGTGTGGAATGTATCTTTTTTAAATCCACCTCATTATTTAAAGGATAACTCAGATCCTGTTCAACTTGTTATAAGGAGATCTTTTCCTCTGGGATCTCAAAGATTTACAGACGTTAACAGTAAGGCCTTTCTTCATGTTCCTTTTTCTTTCTTGAATTTTTCTTATTTATAAGCACATTCATAACTCTGTCCTAAAACTACAAAAACAAGTCAAATCAAAATCTCCAGTGGAAATGTTTAAAATGCTATTTTATAGAACACAGATTTCTCAAAAAATTGACAACCATTCAAACTTTTTTTTTTCTGCAGCAGAATGCCTCCAAATTCAAAGATTTGGAAAAGCAAGATAGTAGACTATGTTCGTGGAAGCCAGTGTTATTCCCACACATCTAACCAAGGGGCTAGTTTTCTGCTCACCACGTATTAACATCAAGTAGACTAAAGATGTACTCTTTTGAACACTTCTTCATCCACTCATTATTTGAACCATGTCCTCTCACAAATGCCTAGTGAATCCTTACTGCTAATTACAGTGACTTTTCTCTGAGTCCTGTTTTCCTTTCTTTGTCCCCAGCACTGTGTGCTGCAAACTAAACCTTCATGGTAGACACGTGCCTCTGCGGATCAGTGACACTGCCTGCTTTTGGATCTCATCCAACCTCCCCAACCACATGTACTTTCTCTCCTGCTGACCAGATTCAGGTCTCCATACTCTTAGATATAAGCGTTTCCTAAATTCATTAATGCTCTTCTCTCATCTTCTGTCCATGCCAGTGGTTCTCAAAATTGTTAAGGATTTTTTTTTTTTAAAGAAATACCCTTATGTGACTGGGACTAGTGGTGCTGGCCTATAACCCCAGCACTTTGGGAGGCTAAGGCAAGAGGATTGCAGCCTGGGCAATTTAGCGACTTAGTCAGAATCTGTCTCAAAATTTAAAACTTTTTAATTTAAAAAATGGGCTTGGGATATAGCTCAGTGGGAGGGCCCTGAGCTTCATCCTTGGTACCACAACAAAAGAGAGAGAGAGATAGAGAGAGAGAGAGAGAGAGAGAGAGAGAGAGATTTATTTATTCTGTGCTCTACACCAAGTAACTTGAAGTTTTTAAGATTGAACCCCAGGCATCCAATTTTTTTTAACAGAGTCATCATCAAAATAAAATTCTAAGTCATAATTTTTTACCTCTCAAGTGAAAGAGACTAAAACTCTCAATGCCCAGGGTGTATTCAGCGACACTTGCTTAAGGTTAGTTTACATCTCCTATGAACAAATGACATGGAATTACAGAGGACTGCTGGGTAACGGCTGTACAAATTAAAGAGTACGTAGGCACCTTATCACTCAGCAGATCCACCTCTAGAAACTGACCTTTCACGATGTGCTTGTGTGTATTTAAAGCAATGGCAGTATTATTTGTAATAGATATGAGGAGTGATCAAGAAATGCAGTGAATGTTTAACTTTTTTAGAAGTTCATTATATGAAAAGTTACCCTGCCACACTCACCTGCACCCCACCGCTCCTGCCACTACCTGAAGCAGTTCCCGAAAGCCTTTCTCACGGTGTCCTTGGTTGCACTATCATGGCTGCCTTGATGGCCTGAATCGCCTCAAAACATTTGCTCTTCATGGTCAGTTTGATTTGGGAAGAGCCAGAAGTCGTAGGGTGTCAGATCTGGCAATGAAGGTGGAAGAGGCCAAATTGTAATGATTTTATTTGACAGAAATTGCCCTAAACATTATGAATCAATTGAGGACATCCAAGCAGCCATGAAAAGACATTCACAGCAGAGGATTTCCAGAATTCCTTCAGAAAGTAGAAAGATGGGACGAGTGTGTTTGAAGTGAGGGAACATTTTGTGGGGGAAGAAGGAATTAATGAAAATGGGTGTTTTCCTGCAATAATTCTATTTTTAATTTTAACATGCACTATATTTGTTGGCCACACGTCCTAACTACATTTCAATAAATGGGGGGTGTATGTGGTGACCATTAGAACACTGTACCCCCTTAGAAATGAGTTCCAGATGCATGGACACGAAAACAGAAATCTCCAAAGGAAAGATCAGGAGATCAGAGTAAGTAAGGGGACGCAACGGCGTGTCCATCTTGCCCAGACGCCATGGGGAGGGTGGGGGGTTATATGCCCGCGTGTGGAACCGGCGTCTGCTTATCGTCAACAAAATAAGGATAAAATGCCCCCACCGGAGAGCTGCTGTGCCGAGCAGAAACGCCCGGCACAGGGAAGCCAAGGGGGCGGGAGGGGGTGGGGGCGGGGAGGTTAATGCAGAATGTGCTTAGTAAGTGAGTTAGTACGCGCCGCCTAGGAGGAGGGACAGCGGCGCTGACTCCGCCGGCCAGCGTGCACGCCCTTCTCCCCCGTCCCGTGCCAAGCCGGTGGCCACGTTCCCCCACAGGTGCCGCCCTCCCCTGGGCCTGGCCCCTTACCTCCTTGGCCACTAGTGGGCAGCATTGCCGCGGGATGCTCGGCCACGCCCCTTCTCCGCCTCCATGTCCCCGAGCAAGCAGTGCGTTCCAGCGCGGCAGCCGGACCTCAGCTTTGATCGGCCTCTGCGGGGAGGGCTGGGTCCCCAGGGGCAGCGGCGCCAGCGTCTCGCCGCTGCCCTGAAGAGCAGCAGGTGGCCCGGCCAGCCCGCGGCGCCCCGCCCAGAGCTGCGGCCTCTCTCAGACACCGACTCCCAGGCGTGCTGGTGGAAACACAAGATTGGGGATTGCAGTATGTGGACAGGTGACCCTGCTTCTGATCCTTAACTTCCGGCTTTGCCAAATGAGTAGGCAACGGTCATCAGGAGACATGGGAGATGTTTCAGTTTTTCTTTAAATTGACTATAGTAAAAGGCACATGAGCATGAATCCCCCCCCCAGGTCCCCCCTCGCTTTGAATGCGCTTTGTTCTTGCCATCTCCTTCCCTTCTTATTTTTTTTTTGACGGGGGGGGGGGGGGGGGGGGGGGGGGGGGGGGGGTGGTATAGCTCTGCAGCCCAGGTGGTCCTGAACTCACTGTGGAGCCCAGGCTGGCCTCAGACTCAGCAATCCTCCTGCCTCAGCCTCCTGAGTGCTGGGATAGCAGGCGTGCAGCACCACACCACGCCCAGTTCATGTGGTGCTGGGGAATTGCAATTGCTAACCAGGGAGCTACAACCCTGGAACCTGTTTTTGCCACTTTCTGAAGCAATTCCAGAGGTCCTCTTTCCCAAGTCACATCACCAGATGTGATATATATATATATATATATATATATATATATATATATATATATATATATATATATATAATTTTATACATTATATTATTGTATTATATTTTATATATAATATATTTGCCATATATATATAGTAAATACATATATGGTAAATGCTGCTGCTGAGCACCAGCACCATCCAACAGCAAGGGTGGCTTGCAAAAATGTGACCACATGTCCCCACGCACTTTATCCACCAGATCAGGCACCATGGGACTTCTAGCTCTGCCCAAAGTCAAAATGGCCACGCAGAGTCATTAGAGTCCATCCAGGACACGGGGGCAGCCAGGACCGCCCAACGGCAGGCTCTCGGGAAGGAGGATTCCGGGGCTGCTCTGGAGAACGGCAAGAGCCACAGGATTCCTGTGTTGTAGTTAAGGGCATGTTTGGTAGGGATTCATGGTGATGTGTCTTGTGCTTAATAGTTCTTTTAAAATGAAACATCGCATGGACTTTCTGATCGCACCTCATAAACTGAGTCACTGAACGCCCAGGTCTGCTTCCCACTATACGGTATAGACCCCTGACAGAGTATGGGCTTCACGCACACAGCAATGCCATGTCTGATCCTGGTGGGCTTCAGGACAACCTGTCCCCAACACAGTGCCAGGCATTCAGGAGAATAGCAGAAACATGAAGGCTTTCTTTCCTTCATCTTTCTTCCAGAAGCAGGTCAGAAGACACAGTCACCCTCCCTGTGCCCAGAGAAGAGGAGTGACGCTGACCTATGAAGACACAGAGGAGAATCCGAACAAATAGGCCTCATTACCTCCCCCCAGCTGGACTCCATTAGATCATTGGTCCCAAAGTGTTTTGTCACTGGGTACCAGTTTAGTTGAAGATCACTCTCCCAAGGACCAGGGGAGCAAAGCTCTACCTCCTCTCGGATCAGCTGAGGGTTAGAACCTAACCGGTGTGTGCTGGCAGGAGGCAGGACTGTGCTCATCTATCCCGGAGGCCTGGTCCTTACTGGTGAAGGAATTGGGGACCCCTGCATTAGATCCCACCTCTTCGTCCAATCATACTACACGACATTCCACTTCTTCACCAAAACCAGCAAGGAAATAATGCACATAAAGTTCCTTAATTTCAGAAGCACCTGGGTTCCGTCACACTTTTGGTGAATGGACACATGCCTCTCTCCTGTTCATCGAGGCCTCAGCGTGAGCCTCACAGTGGTGATGAGCCCCCTCCCTGAGCACCCTCATCCTGAGAGAGTTTCCTAAGCTCTCCCCAATCCAGAAAATGGGAATCTGAAACCTATTTGACAGGATGTTCTGAGGCTGACATGAAATGGAGTGAACGTGGCACCAAGTGCTCAGTACCAAGAACTCCCGTCCCCACCTTCGAAATACCGGACAACGCAAGGCCCTTGTCTGTCGTGGGAAGTGTCTTCACATGGAAAGGATGGGGTTGGGATGTGGCTTAGTGGCAAAGCACTTGCCCAGCCTGTGTGAGACCCTGGGTTCGATCCCCAGCACTTGAGGGAAAGAGAGAGAGAAATATGTCAAATTCTTAATCTTTGATCTCATTATCAAGTGGCTTAATATTGTCTCCATGTCCCTCTATTGTTCCTGAGTTTTCTAAAATAACTTGTTATCATTGTGCTGTGATAAATTATATATAACATGACATTGACCATTTTGGCTATGATTGAGATGGTTCAGTAAAATTACCAGGTATAATCAAAAATACAGTGAATTAATTTTTTAAAATTTATTGCAGTTAAAAGACAGATTGCCCGTGCCCCCTCAAAATGCTCCTACTCACATAAAACACAAGTATCCCATGATTCTTGGTACTTCCTGAGGCAGTTCTGGAGCTCATCTTTCCTATCTTTACTTGACTGTCCTGGCTGCCTTGATGTCCTGGACTAATTCAAAATGTGGACACTTCATTATCATTTTGACTTTGAGAAAGTGCCAGAAGCCACAAGGTACCAAATTCAGTGACCAAGGCAGGTGAGGACATGCTGCCATGCTTTTACCAGTCTGCCTGTCCAGTGGATGGCACAGGCCAGCAGTGTTCATCTCATAAAGACACTCAATGTATTTGTTATATAGCAAACATGTACAAACAACTAGAAAAGCACAGGCATGGCTCCCTTATCACCAGTGGAAGGAACATGACCAAGGTACAGAGCACCTCAGGAGGGTGGGACGGGAGGATTGAAACCCAGGGCCACGCCAGCACTGAGGCAGACCCTCTAGGGGGAGGTGGACCAGGACCCAAGAGGAAGCCAGAGATGTCATTCCTAGGCACCAGTGCAGGGAGGATGTGGTAGGAGAGCATAGGGGAACATAAAGGGGCCTTCCTGAGTTTTTTGTGAGGCTAAGTTTACCCCACATGGTAGCTATCACTGGGAATTTAAGTATCCTTTTATAAAATCAAAAATGTTCTTGATGAGCCAAGGTAACAGATGAAAATCCCGTATTACTTCTCAAATCATGTGGCTTGTCATGGCTGGGTGGCCTCTGTGCTCACCACGACACTCGTAGCTCCTGGCCAGAAGAACGGGTCTGACACCAAGCCAGTGAAGGCAACACCAGCACCTTAGGTCTTTTCTCTATCTGGAGTAGACACACCTCTTTTGAGTATTTATTTATTATATTTGTGGTGCTGGCATCAATCCCAGGTTTCTCACACTGAGCGCCAGACCCAGCTGAATTTTTAGTTTTGGTTTTGAGACAAGCTCTCTGAAAGCTGCCCAGGTTGGGTTTGAACTTGTGCTTCTCCTGCCTCAGTCTCCAATAGTGTTGGGGTTACAGGTCTGTGCTACCAGGACTGGCTTTTTTGTTTGACTATTTTCTATTTTTAAGACAAATTTACCTGATAAAAGTTGGTCAAGTGCCCTTCAGCTCAGCCGTGAGCCAGACACAGGAGGTCCTCCATGGTGCATCAAGGCCTCATGGGGCATGAGGAGGAAGGCAGTGCAGGATCCCTAAGGCACCACAGCCCACCAGAGCAAGGCTTGGCATCATCTTTGGTCTTTCAAGATAATTCTAGGTTCAATATTCAAACCACATGAAGGAACAGAGATTTCAAGTTCAACTGCCATACTGATTTGCACGTTACACATTGCTAATTACACTGACTTCATGCAGGAAAAGCAGACTGAATAAGAGGTTAGCACCTTGCATAAATACAAGACATGCATGATATTATCACAAGGACCCGCCCTGGCATTTTACAGATGAAGAGAACAAGACCACACACAGGGCTAATGGCAGGGCCAGAACTACTATCTTCCCTCCTTGGAGGACTATAGGACTATTTGGGGGGTGGGGGGAACAGATCCAGATTGCTTAGAGACTGAGATGTTGGGCCGTACCCTCAACTTTGCTGAATGAAAATAATAGCTGCTAGGTGTTACATGAAATAACACATTAGCTCATTGCTGGTGCAATATTTTGACGTCCATTGCAGCGCCCATCACACAGACAATGCTTATTAACCAAGTTGACTTAATATCCTCCTTGACTGTTAACTAGGATCTTCTCTGAGAAGTCAGGATCAACACGAATGGACACAGGTCAGTTACCTTACCAGTCTAATACCCATGGATGGTTCCCAAGTCCAGTCAAGACACCTGAGGTGAAATTCCAGCAATGTACAACCAGACCGCAGCTGAAGGGACAGAACAAGACCTGTGTTCTAATACTTTTTATTCTAAAGAAAGATGACAGTATGACTAGGTGTGGTAGTACAGGTCATAATCCCAGCACTTGAGAGGCTGAGGCAGGAGAATTAGGAGTTTGAGGCCAGCCTGGACTACACAGCGATTTCGAAGACATCCTGGACTACAATGCAAGACTGTGTCTCAGGAAGAAAGAAAGAAAGAAAGAAAAGAGAAACAAGAAAGATGACAAAGTACAGGGACATCATCTTGCTCTAGGACTAGAACAGGGCAAGGAGACAATATGGATCCGCTGTCCTTGTCCAAGAGAGGCAACGCCATGAGCCAGCTGACAGTGACCACAACTTCCACCCAGGAAACTTCTCTGATCCTGTGCTTCCTGAGCACCTTTCTAAGGGTGCCCTGTATTAAGACAACACTAGCACCTTCTCAACTTCCTGTCCCCACCTCTTTCTCTCTCTCTCTCTCTCTCTCTCTCTCTCTCTCTCTCTCTCTCTCTCTCTCTCTCCTCCTTCTCATCCTCTGTCCATTCAGCTCTTTTCTGGTCCATAGGTTTGCAGACGTAAAGCCAGCACAGCTGTCTTGCCATGAAAAGTCAGCCTTGGGGTAAGCCTAGGATTAGAGAAGGCGGGAACAAGATGCACACACACACACAACAAACATGCAACCAAATTAAATCGGACTTCGACACCATGGTTGTGTGTCTACATCAGTTAATTAGTCCCTCTCTGGTTCAGATTTCCAATTAGAAAACACCAAAACTCTCCCATTTGTGTCACTTGCAACGAAATGCAACTTAATGCATCCAAATTGGTGTATTAACAAAACATTCCTACAAAAGATAACAGGCTGACCAGCACACAAATAAATTTGCTCCACACTAAAGGTGATTTTTAATAAAGAAATTAACAAATTACCATTGAAGTTTGATTCCACCACTTACCGTCTGCTCAACATGACTCGTTTACTCACTGTGTGCCGCTGGATGTGTCTTCCCCTCACAAAATGAACCACCATTGGCAAACCCAACACTCTTACATGTCCAGACCTGCAGCCCCAAGGATCAGACCCTGAGATGTGAACACCACAACCCAGTGTGACATTTTGTGAGGCCTAGGCTGAATATGCCCTGTTTATCTCTGTGACAAAGTCCAGCTCACCAGACTCCTATTCCAGTGCTCCCTCCCCCTGCCACATGCTCATTAGGTGGTTAATTACATCATAAACTTGCAACTAATAAAATAAACTTTTTGTTCCTTCAGATAGGCTTTCTCTCCAATTAGTGTAAATTATTGAGGTTTTATTATATGCATACATATGGGTTTGTGTCTGCAAAGCTCTGTGGAAGAATAATGGCTATGTCGCCACCCACAGACCAGATGGAAATAGTCGGGGACAATTAAAGAAAACATGAGTTAGGTCATTTCCCGAATGTAATCAGCAGCAAGGGCTGCGGTTAGACTTGTTCTGTGACCAGCTGGGGTGGAAGGTGACTCACCAAGTACAAGGTTCTCAACTCTGAAGTGCTCTGAAGTGAGGTTGGAGGGCGCTGAGAGGGGCTGGGGAACACGGGGAAGGCATGCTGACCAGCAGCCAGTCATTACTCTTTGAGGGATGACCATGATTGGGAGTTGTGACAAGAGACTCTCTCTTCCTCCTTTCTCTTCCTTTCTTCTCCCTTCTTCCATCTTTCAATCCTTCTTTTCTTGTTTCCTTTTTTAAAAGATGTATTGAAAATCCAGTGCATGCCACTTACTGGGTTGGGTGCTTAAAAGGCACAATTCTAATCACCACCAAGGCTACCCACATTCTGTGGCCGAATTAGGTCAAGCAACTTCCGTGTGTGTGTGTGCGTGTGTGTGTGTGTGTCTGTGTGTCTGTGTCTGTGTGTGTGTCTGTGTCTCTGTGTGTGTCTGTGTCTGTGTGTCCATGTGACACTGGAGCACTAACTCAGGGCTCCACTGAGCTATATATATTCCCAGCCTATTTTTATTTTTGATTTTGAGACAGGGTCTTACTAGGTTACTAAGTTGCCTGGGCTGGGCTCAAACTTGGGATCCTTCTGCCTTAGCCTCCCAGAGTAGTGGGATGACAGACCTGTATAACCAGATCTTCCTATAATCAACTTCCAGAGACTCAATTTTTGCCTTGAAAACTGAAGATAAGGATGTCTCTGATGTCCTACAAGTTTGCTTTGAAAATCCGGTGAAGGAAGGGGCTCTGATAGCCCCGTGGCACACGCCAGGCTCAGCCCACCCTGCCCACCTCCTCACTAGTGCAGTGTCATGTGTAGCTCAGCTTCTGAGCATATCTTCTAGGAAGACAGTAGCACTTTAAGATCAAGCACAAGGCATCTGTCACCAGAAGAATCAGCTTTCAGCCTGAGCTCCTCCATTTAGTAGTAGGGGAAATGACGTGAAGTCTCTAAGTCACAACAGACTGTTGCAACAAATACATTAAGCGAAAAAGAAATGAGGGTTAGAAGTCAGGCCTTGGATCACAAGAGTCATCATGGGGGTGGGCAGTGGCAACTTCTCAGGATCTACAACTGTCTGAGGCAGGAACAGGAAGCCACCAGGATCTGAGTCTCATCTGAAGACCAGACCATCACCTTGAACTCTTTCTTACTGGGCCTCAGTTTCTCTCTTGTCCGCTTACAGCTCACCACATAATGTAGACAGAGTTCTGGCATGAACAAACTGGAAGCGCTTAGCAAGGCATGGTGGCTCTGGCTGTTCCAGTCCACAGCGAGAACATGTTAGGACTCTGCACTGGGGAAGAGGTGACAACTGGAAACCAGCCCTAGGCCTCCAAGGGCACGCAGCAGGGTCGCCAAGAGCTGCCAGGACTCCGTGATGGCAAGTTTGGATTTCGGTCAGCACAGAACTGTTTTCATTTAAACATTTTTAAAATCCCCTCATTGCCAGAAGTAAACAAAAGACTTAGGAAATATGGGAGGAGGGTAGGAAAAGTCAACATGTGGGATGGCTTTGGGACATCAAGGCGGCCATGACAGCGCAGCCACAGACACTCAGGAAGGAGGGGTTCTAAGACTGCTGCCGGAAGAACAATGGGATAAGTCTGTTCCCAGTGAGAGGAAGATACTGGGCGGCAAGGAGAAATTCATAACATGTCTTTTAATATAATTTTTAAAGTAAATACTCACTGTATTTTTCAATCATCCCTTCCACAAGAGCTGGACCTGGCAGGATGACCCTGAAGCTACCCACTGGGAACAGCATGGCAGCCCAATAAAGAGGCCTGGCTCTGCCACAGGGCTGTGCGCCTGCCCTGGACAACCAGACCTATACTTTTTTTTTTTTTTTTTTTACTAAATGATCTTTATAATTCCCTAACACATGAATGCCTGAGCACATTTTTCTAAATACATCTTTCTGTGCCTCTTACTGACTCACTCTGGAAAATTCTTGTTCTGCAGGCAGGTGGCTCTAGGTCCCAGTGCCCATTTGGGGGATTCTTTGAATCCTATCCAATGACCTACCATTAGGCAAGCCAACTCCAAAAGGAAAAAGAGGCATCAAGGCTGACTTTGTCAAGCCCAGGAAAAGGTTTTTGCTTTCCTCATTCATTTTTCTTTCTTATTCTCTCCTCCCCACCCAGCCCACCCTTCTCTCTCACTTTCTCTCTCTCTGCCAAGGGCTACACTCTACTTCTTTGAGTATACATTCTCTTCCTATATAAATCTTTCCCATCCATCTTAAATTTAAAATATCTAAAAAGATAATTATATATTTTTAAAGCATGATTATTTTGGAATTTCTGTTATGCACAGCCCAAATCCATCCACAATGATTCAATACTTTTGAAGACACGTGAAAAGAAAATTTATGCCAAAATAATTCAAACAAAATGGAAAGGTTTCTCAGTGGTCAGGTATCTCCAGAACCAGTTAACTCAGAAGTTCAAGGCAAAGTTCCCACCTTTGGGTGTCTTCCTGGCCGAGTTCCCACCATTTTGGCACAATATCTCACACTGTGGCCTTGGTGCATGGCCGCTGCTCCCCGTGCAGGCTGAACTCCCTATGCCCTTTGCATCTCCACACACTGAGGCTGCTCTGTGGGACACCCTCCTTCTTTCCCACCTTACCCGTGGTCTTAGTCAACTTGGTGTGCTCGCTAGCCGGCTTAACACAAATTTATGTCTCAGAGGTGAGAAGTCGAGGTGTCCACAGCCCAAGTTTCCAGCCCATTTAGTTTCTGGTGAGGACTGTCACTCCAGGCTCAGAGAAGGCCACCAGCCCACTCATCCTATAGAGCAGAGAGTAGGAGTTCTTGGGGGTCTCTTCTTTTTCAGAAGACCCCTTGTCATCCAGGTCAGTCCTGAACTCACTATGCAGCCCAGGATAGCCTCAGCCTCACAGTGATCCTCCTGCTTCAGCCTCCTGAGTGCTGAGATTACAGGTGTGTGCCACCATGTTCATGTTATGTGGCACTAGGGAAGTAAGCCCCGGGTCCCAGGCATGCTAGGCAAGTGCTTTAACCACTGTGCTATTCCTCAGCTCCTGTAGGGTCTCTTCTAACAAAGACACTAATCCCATGTGAAGGGTCCCAGTTTATGATCTCATTTATCCTAATACAATCTTTAAAGGCCCTGTCTCTAAGTATAGCCACATTAGAGTTGACAAAAATTCTAGCCAGGCCTACTAGTGCAGGACTATAATCCCAGCACAATAGGAAGCTGAGGCAGAAGGACTGAAAATTCAAGCCCAGCCTGGGCAATGTGGCATCTTGGCAAGACCTTGTCCTGAAATAAAAATAAAAAGTGGGCTAGAGACATAGCTCAGTGTGAAGACCCTGGGGTTGATCCCCAGGACTAGAAAAGAAATTTATTCTGACGTAAGAATTTTGCAGAGACATAAATATTCAGTCTTCTTCTTAATCCCCCCAAATAGAATTCAAACTGTATTTCCTTTGGGAATCGTTCTAGTTTTCTAAACTGGAATCAGGTGTTTCTTCTTCCTTTCCCTATTAGCTCTTCTCATGTGGCATTAACCAGAGCCAATGATTACGTACATGTTGTTCTCCTCATAGGGTCATGGGACAAGACTGTGCACTTTTTATCCCTAACACCTAAACAAAACAAGGAATGTAAGAAACAGGAAGAAAACAGTACTTCTTCAGAAGAGAAAGTGAGTTTACAAGCAACTGAATTACAAATAAATGCAACTATATGGACCATCTACTGAATTTGTCTCGGTGATCACAGGGTTCAACTTTCTAGAATCAGTGCTTAAGAGATTCTTATTTTCAGTGATTTTCTTCAACTCATTAGCCACTGGCCTTAAGGATTTATAGGGCAGATTAAAAATGACTCTCACTTCGCTGACAATCCTTCAACGTAGGGGTGGAATCAAACTCCCTTTCCTTTGACTCTCCACAGGTCTTAGGGACTTGCCTGTGCCGGAGCCACCTGCCAGGGACTCTAAGGCTGTCAGGAGAGGTATAGTCACTGTGCACTGCTCTTAGAATATAAGTTCTTTGAGCCTGAGGTACTCTGGGGGCTGGACAACTACCCCAGACCAAAACACTGGGAGGAAGCTCAGGCCAGTCCATGCAGAGACCATGCAAGGGGCCCTGCTGACCAGGCCCCACCACCCAAGCCAGGCCCACTCGCTGAGCTGTCTCAGCTGAATCCCATCCCAGCTCTTGTCCCACCACCAGGCAGGAGATGTGAACCACACGTCCCTGCTTTAGGCCTCTGAATCTTGCAGTAGATTGCTAAGTGGGAGATGAAATGCTTGCTACGGTCTGCAGTGCACCTCTGGTCGTGTTTGAAAGCGGCCATGTGACTCTTACCTCTTGGCACTGCTGCAAGGGTCGGATGGGTTGGAACTTGCAAGGCTCTGGCTTCTTTTTTGTACTGAGGATTGAGTCCAAGGCCTTCACAAGGTAAATACACAAAATATTAGATATTATCATCTGTTGTTGCTTTTTTAGTTTTTGAGACAGGATCTGTGTCTGTAGTCCATTCTGGTCCTGACCTCACCATGTCGCCCAGGCTGGCCTTGAACTCACAACAATCCTCCTACCTCAGCCTCCTGAGTGCCAGGATTGGAGGCATGTACCATCACACTCGCCTATGTAGCGCTGGGGAGTTGAGCTCCCGGCCTTGTTCTTGCTAGGCAAGTGCTCTAAGCACAACGCTGTTCTTCCAGCCCCTAGGTGTTATTATCGTAATAGTGGTTTTTTTTTTTTCCTCTGAATCAAAACAATTTTGTTTTGGTGAAATGAAGAGCTAAGGCACATGAGGTTCCTGACAAATGGGGTATGTTGCAGTGTTGTTAAATTTTGATAACTTTCTAGTTAGTGGGATGTGGGGTTCAGCGCCTGTGTAACTGAGGTGATTGCTCACAAAGCGGATCAAAGAGTAGGTAGGTATAAAGGGGAAAGGAACGAGTCCTCCAAGGTTATTTGCTATTTTCAGTGCGTGTGGGGGGCTTGGGGGTACTGGAAATTCAGCCCAGGGTCTGCACATTGAGCAACATCACCAGCCCAGTTTTATTTTTGATTTTGAGAGAAGGACGCTCTAAGTCAGTATGTTACCCAGTCTGGACTCCAACTGGCGATCCTCCTGCCTCAGCTTCCCAGAGTGCTGAGATCAGAGGCCTGTGCCACCAAGCCCTGCTCCACATTAAGTAACATCTTCCTAAGACATCAGGCCTACAGGCTGGGCAGAGGAGAAGAGCTTCCTTGGTGTTTCTGAATCCATCTACCTGGCTAGCTTTTCCCCTCCTCCCCACTGGGATAATTTAACACAAATGGCAAAGGTGCTGAGGATGAAACAACAAGGTCTTTTTCTCCCTGGGAGCCTGGAATCCAGTCAGGGGAGGGAACAGGCCACCATGACACTGATGGACTCGACCTCAGATCTGCTTGTTCCGAGACTGCAGGGCCTCGGCTTCGAGAACCCTCCCTTTAGATCCATTAGTGCTGGGCAAGTGAGGCGTGTGGTTTCTCTCATCTCCTGTCCGTAAACCACATGCACCTCGCTCCCGACCCCTCCCTCGAGCTCATACTGTTTAACACGCTCAAGGACACAGTTGTGGTTCTTTTCTTCCTAGAAAAGCAAGATGTGCTAATGTTTCCTGAGCTGACCATCTTGCGGGCGACATGGAGCCAGCACCTGAGCCGTTCACTGGCTCTACTTTAGGGACGGCACCAATACCACCTGCCAGGGATAGCTCAGTCATAATAAGAGACCTGGCCACCATGCCAGCCAAGCTCCTCTGAGACTTGCCTGGTACTGACAGCTGCTCGCCCTCCTCGGACTTACTGGTGTTGCCTGGCTTTACCAGCCTTCTCCACGGCAGCATCAGGGTCAGAAAACTTAGATACTCAAAACTGGCACCTTAATTAGCTAAGAGAGGGAAGGAGGCAGCTGCGGGTGGGCTGATGTTTAACTACCTCCTGTTGGATTAGTTTTGCTCCCATCGCTGGGACAGAGTACCAGCCACCCACAAAATAAAGGAGAGAGGTTTGCTTTAACTCATGGTTTCAACCCAACGTTGGCTGGCTCCAAGGCAGAGACGGCACCGCGGAAGGGCCTGAGGGAGGGAAGCTGCTCCTGCCAGGGTGACCAGGCAGCGGCCAGGAGAGCTGGGACCAGAGCCCAGCCTTCCAAGCCACACTACTGGTGACCTCCTCCAGCCAGGCCCATCTCCTGGTGGTGCAGGAAATCATCCACAGAGGAATCCTCAGAAAAGTGCAGCTCCCCATAGACCAGTCACCTCCCAAACACACAAGACTTTGGGGACCATTTCAGGTTTAACCACAGCATCTGCCATAATGGGAAGCACACTGCTTTCAAAACCACCATCCTAGGTTTCAGGCAAAATCCCCCTTTGCCTGCGGGCAGCCTGACCTCAGGGAAGTTATCTGGCTCTCAGCCTATGACCCATATAAACACTTGGCTCAGGAGGCTCGCAGGACAGGGGACCAAGAGGAAGGACTGAGTTCACATGATCCCACACCTGAAGAGCCTACAGCAGTGCCAGTCACCAGGCCTCACCATTCTCCTGGCGCAGACACCCCGGAACCCCAGAGGAGGCTGACAGGGTCCAGCAGGTGCCCCCAGCAGGTGGTCTTCACCCTTGTCCTTGCCTTGGGTTTCTCCTCTCTACCTTCTTTTTCTGTTCCATCCTCAGCCCTGGGTTGCAGCTAAGGCCAGGGGCTGACCCTGATGGCAGCATCTGCAGTGAAACAAGACTCTCGCTGAGCCCCTTGCTCCTCTGAGCAGGAGCAGAAGGGAGTCCACCCACCACTGCAGACACTGCCCTGGCAGAGGGAGAGCCCCCCACACCCAGTAGGCCTTCAGCAACACTCTGCCCTCCTAAATCTTTTTTGAGAGCCAAGTAAGGTACTGAGAACAGAGCCCAGTGCTTTTGTACTGAGCTATATCCCCGGCCAGTTTTTTTGTTTGCTTGTTTTGTTTCTGAGACAGGATCTCCCCAAGCCCCTACCTTGTCCAAGGCTGGGCTTGAACTTGCAGACTTCTTGCCCCAGCCTCCCAAAATACTGGGATTGCAGGAGTGTGCATCATGCCTAGCTCTAAATCTTCATTCAAACTCTGTAATCTCCCATTTTTACCCGCTATTTGCTCCTTTTGTGTCAAGAATAAGGACCCTACGAGGACCTGGGTTAAAGCGGCTGTGCAGGCTGAATGAATGTATGCAGACAAACTCTTCCGGAGCGCCGGCCAGCTGGTGATGGCCGCTCGCTCGGCTGGTATCCATGCACCATCACCGTTCTGCATCGTGACTGCGTATTCTGAAGCAGGCCCTAGGTGAACATGATCTAAAATGAGGGGTTCAAGCAGTTTCTCCCTTTTTCTGATGTATCCATATGCAGCTAACAGCCCATCCCCAGCCAGCCCCACGGCGCAGGCCTGCAATCCCGGCTCCCTGGGGGACCAAGGCACTAGGGTGGCAAGTTTGAGCCCAGCCTGGGCAATTCAGCAAATTAGCAAGACCCCTTCTGAAAATCAAAAAATACAAAACTGGGACGTAGCTCAGCGTCAAGGCCTCTGACTTGACCCTAGTACTATTCAAAAGTAAGCAAGTAAATGAACAAAGCCCACTCCGACTTTTGCACATCCTGTGCGTGACGGCACCGGCTGTGTGACCTGGTCCTGCCTCTGGCTTTTCTCCCGGCAAGCAAAGGCTCTTGTAAGGTTCCCCAGAGCCTCGGTTTACCCCTGTGGCCGGGAAGACAGCCAAGCCCTCCTTCCAGCACCCCTGCATTCCTGGGCCTTGCCCTGGCCTGGACTGCAGGCAGAGCTGGAGGTGGCCTCCGAGAGGGGGAACCTGCTTCAAACACAGCTGGCTCCTGCCTTCGCCCTGAGACTCCCTGATTATCAAACATGTCAGCAGTCTGCTAAAAATCCAGTTTCACATCTGCAAACCCGTCTCCTGGGAAGACCTGAGGGGCAGCTTTGAACCCAGTGCAAGAGCTGCCTGCACACATGGCTACATCCTCATTAGGCCTCGGTGAGGAGTCCTGGGATGCTGACCCCTCACGCCCGGCCGAGCTTCCCGCTGCAGGCGGCAGAGGCAGGAGGGCACATCTTTCCCCACACCCTGCCCCAGACTGGCTTCTGATATCTCTATAGTCTCATGGTGATACCTGGAGAATTTTTTCTTTTATTCCTTTAATCTGCCTCTCCAAAGCAGCCCGCAGCCCCTGCTACGCACCCGATCCCGGCACCTACTGACAGTTACATAAGGAAGATTAAGACGTGATTCTTGCTCTCAGAAAATCCGCACATCAGTAGGAAAAGCTAAAAATGTAAAGGATTCTATAACACAAGGCCTGGCTAAATCCAGCTCCCTGCTCACACTCTAATAGCACTTAGGCCCTTCCCGGCTGTCCCTGTCACAGTGGTAAATGCACTTCTGTGTTCCATTAATTAATACCTCTCCTCCTCAGCCTTCTCCACAGTGCAGACGGTGCTAAAACAGACTTAGAAATTTTTATCTGCAAGGCATCGTCTTATGTGCCTTGCACATGTTCACTTTCAATCTTTAAAACTTTCCAGAGAATATTAGGATTATTTTACAAATGAGGAGAATGATCCCAGCCCTGTGGGACAGACTTGTCATCACAGCCTTCTGGGAGGCTGAGGCAGGAGTATTACACTTTCAAGCCCACCCTGGGCAGCTTAGCAGCTGAGGGAGACCCAAAATCAAAAATGGGCTGGGGATATGGTTCAGCATAAAGACTCTGGGCTGAATCTTCAGTACTTCAGCACCACAAAAAAAAAAAAAAAGGAACCAAGATGGCAGAGAATTTAGGTAATGTGTCTGTCACACGGCTGATAAGAATTATAGCCAGGGCACAAACCCAAGCACACCGGCTGGCTTTAGTCATTTGCTCTGCTGCATACAACGAAAGGTATGAAGAATTTTCAAGGTGACGGATGAGTGCAGGGGATACAGTCTAGAAAGATTTCCTTCAAAGTTGTTAATCTTTGAAAATGAAGGTAAACTACACTTGTCTGGAAAAGCAACTTCTAGTATCAAACTCTCATATCAAATTTAAGTAAGTGAGAATTACAGTGTACAGCCCAGGGAGTGATCAAAATATACCATAAATATTCAAATTATTAAAAATTTCAATAAAAGCCACATTGCTGTGAATTCCTCTCAGAATCCTCCCTCTTGTTACAAACACACTCATCCCAGGGTTCTTGCCATTTTTGGAGCAGTTCTGGAAGTCCTCTCTCCTGACGGCCTTCCAAGATGTGTCCAAAAACATGGTCAATGCTGTTCCCAAGTTTCCCGTGGCTCTCAAACACAGGCCAAGGTGACTTTGTTCACCTTCGTCATCAGATCTGGCACCATGCAACTTCTGACTGTTCCAGAAAATCAACCTGTGAAGGGTCCACATTGTGAATGAATTCAGAACATCAAGGCAGCCATGACAGAGACACTAAGGACATGCAGGAAAGAGACTTCCGAAACTGCTTGAGAGAGTGCGAAGAATGAAGGGACAGGGGTGTTCAAAGAGAAGGGGAGGGTTTATGGCCATGTGTCTTTTACTGTAAACATTCATTCTATGTATTTTTATCCCCTTTGTATTAATTTTTAAAAAGAACAGGATGGACATGGCAGCATTTCTGCCATAAAGCAAGCCAGTGTGTAGTGAAAAATGTCTTCAAAGACAACATACATTGTCATGACTCTGACTAAATCTAAATTTGTTAAGAAAACCAGAAAAAAAATGATGAAAGATTTTCTGAAGTAGCCCCCCCAGCCCCCACCCCCAGCCTCTCTCCAGTTCTAATAACCAGATGTGGTCCTGTCTGGACAGCAGGCCTTTCCCTGGGAGATTCTACCATTATCTCCTCAACCAAGGTAGTAAGATGCTCATTCAAAATAAAAGTCAGGTTCCTTTCCACCACTTCGTAATTTTAAAGACTTGCCAGATTTCTAAACTGCTTAATTGTTCTGTGCCTTTTAAAAGCATAACACAGTGACATTTAATCCTGATGTGTTAAAGTTTTGTTAGTATTGAAAGAATGAGCTCACACCAATTAAGCCCCTGGCTCACTTATTAATTATCTTTAAAGATGTGGACACTTAATGTTAGCTTTCTGTGTCTCCGCTTACCTAACTGCAAAATGAGAGAGACTGAATTAGATTATTTGAAAGATTTTTTCCTCTCTTGTAAATTTCTGAGACTTCCATATGTACTGTTTCTTTTGTTTGTTTGTTTTTGTTTCTGTTTTTGTTTTTGTGGTGCTGGGGATGAAACCCAGGGCTCAGCTAAAGCTGAGTCCCCACTCTGTCCCCTTCAGCCCCGCAATGAGCCTGTCTATCTTTGTGTGACGCTGTATTTCCAGTCGATAATATTAGGGAATACTCATGTTTGACCACAGTTCAAATTCCTGGCATGAGCAAGAACAGAAACCACTGAATTCACTTAAAAATCAATTGAGTATTAGTTTCAGCTTTCAACCGAACATCACGGTTCCCAGAGCATCAGGACAGAGAAGAGTCAGGGACATCTGTTGCCAAGATGGTTGTATTTACAAACACCAGTTCTTGGCTTAACCTCGGGGTGAAACCATGTTCTGCAATTAGCAGAGACTTTGTGTCTGAGTTTCAGCTACACGGAGAACTTGGAAGGTGGGGAGAGTGGAGAGACACGAGAGTAGAGGAGCTAGGGCTTCTGGGTCACCGTGTGGACCCCTCGCCTCGACACCCAGCTGTGGACTATCATGTGACAGAGAAATTCTTGTTGTCTCCAAGAACTGAGATCAGGGCCAGAGCCTATTTTGACCTTTAGATTTATATCCAAGCAGCACGGGCCATGGTGAGTGCCCAGTTCAAGCTTAAAGGGAGACGATCATAAAATGTAGTCTGTGGAGTATCTGAGGCAGGGGGAGAGAAATACAAGAAGTAATTAAAACATGCAGTAAATGGTAATATTTTTTTAAGTTTCTTATAGTAGAAGACACATTGCCATGAGTCCTCCTCAAAATACTCTCCCTGGCTTTGAACACCCTCATCCCAACATTCTGGCCACTTCCTTTAGCAGTCCCAGAAGTCCTCTTTCCTGTCTTTGCCAGGTGTGACCAAAAACATGGCAGATGTGCTGCTGAGTGGTGGGCTTCTCAAAACACAATGGTGTGTCCTCGTCCACCTTGTTCACTGGATCTCGCACCCTGTGACTTTTGGCTTATGCCAAAGTCAAAATGATCATGAAAGATCAATGTTTCGAGTGGATTTAGGACATCATAACTAGAGACATTCACAAAAGAGGACTGTCAGAACTGCTTCAGAACACGTCGAGGACTATGGACTAAGTACGCTTGAATTGAAGGTGAGGGTTTTGCAAGGAATTTATGGCAA
Organism: Ctenodactylus gundi; assembly: GCA_004027205.1. Classification (NCBI taxonomy): domain Eukaryota; kingdom Metazoa; phylum Chordata; class Mammalia; order Rodentia; family Ctenodactylidae; genus Ctenodactylus; species Ctenodactylus gundi. The sequence continues at coordinate 184,448 of PVKB01001973.1, forward strand.
CACGTCTTTAACTATCATAATTTTTTTTTAAAAATGTAAATAATCACCATATTTTTCCACCATACCTCCTATGTTGTGACCTTGAGGAGATTATGTCGACTTGAGGGAATTAGGAACCAGGGCTCCATTAGGATTAGGATTTGTGAACCACGCCTAGATTGGGGATCAAGAACTGGTCTGGAATAGAGTGTGAGTCATTTGTGGGCTGGCCAATGAGACAAGAGCACCCACGCAGGTGTAGGAGGGCCGACTGGAACTCCAAGGGTATAAAAGGAAGGAAGAGGGAAGATTGTCACAGCTTCTTCCTCTGGGAAAGCTCTCGCCTTCGCAGTTGTCTACAGATGCCAGCCAACTAGCTACACACTGCAGATCGTCAGCACAGATTTGCTCCCGTCTTGACTTGGGCCTGTCTGCCCGTTGCTGCTCTTCAGTCACTGATCTCTATTTCATGTATAAGCAGCCATCTTGAACCATCTCTATTCTTCGATTTGTAAGCCTTCCTGATATATCCTTTGGTGATAAAATCTGTAAATTCTGTCTTTTGAAAAAAAAAAAACTAATACATATGTGTAGAGGGCGTCCTGCACCTCTCACCCAGCCCATGGTGCCTGCTGTTGTTTGCCCAATGTGTCACCCTTCCCCTGTTACACAAGTCGTCTTCTCTTGCTGATGCTTTTGCTGAACTTCTAGCTCTTTTCTACAGTACTCATCTTCCTCCTCCCGTGCAAGTCCTTCACATGCTCATCATTACCCCGTCATCCAAATCTTCCCCTTCATAAATCGATTTAACCATCCTTTTTCCATTTCACATCCTTTATAGCATTGCTTCTAAGTCGTTCTGAGTTCCCCAATCTGTCACATTGCTGACTAATCTGTCACCCTGCTCCAAACTGGAAGCTATTTAAGAAAGCAAATCTGTTTGTGGATGGGCCCGCTCCTGCAGCTCTACTCATCTTTGCTTTATATACTCAGAAGATCTGTTATTTGGCACATATGTGTTTAAGATTGTCATTTCCTTTGATGGAATGAGCCCTTCATCATTATGAAGTGACATCACTATTCCTGGTAATGTTCTTTGCTCTGAAATTTACTTTGCCTGAGTTTCCCCTCCCTGCTGATCTGCTCAAAAACTCCTGAAAGACAGTAAGCTGGGGTGAGTCCAGGGCTTAACTCATTGGTTTCTCATCTCCCTGGAATTGTGACCATTCACTGCCAGGTGCCTAGTACCTTAAAAGTAAGTATTTCATATCAGGCAGTTGTAAGGCTTTCCACCTCTGGGTGAAATCCTCAGCTTGGAACTGAAGTTATGTGGGCAAAAATTTCACAGGAGGCATAGGATTTCGTGAAAAGGCCGTGAGTGTTTCTCCAGAAACCTAAATCATCCAGACAGCTGCAGGTATTCCTAGACTCTTAAATGTCCTTTAGGGATTATTTTTAGTACTAGGGATTGAACCCAGGGCCTTCACACTAATTTATTTTACATTCTTTTTTTTTTTTTTTTTTTTTTTTTTTGAGACAAGGTGTCAGTCTACGGTCCAAGCTGATCATGAACTCACTATGGAGCCCAGGCTGGCCTCAAACTCATGGCAATACTCCTTCTTCAACCTCCCAAGTGCTGGGATTACAGGCATGCACCATCACGCCCAGTTTATGTAATGCTGGGGGATCGAACCAGGGCCTTGCGCCTCCTAGGCAAACACTCTACCTGCTGTGCTGTTCCTCCAACCATGGTATTACACATTCACCTTCACTTCGCCTGTCCTTTTGATGTAAGATCAGGTCTCACTTAATCACTAAATCGTCCAGCCTGGGCTGGAAGCTGCAATTCTTCTGTCCCAGCCTCCCTGACGCAGGTGGATAGCACCATGTCCAGCTTACATTAGAGACCAGTTGTTACCCACGTCTTTTACTTTTGTTCTTAAACTTAGTTTCTTTTTCTGTTATCCAACACCCCAGCATGCACTTTAAGTCCAGAGGATGGCTATTTCCGATTCTTATGCTACCCCCTCTCGTGTGGCAGAGAGCATCGCTTAGAGAGCAGGAGTCTTCCTCCTCTTCCTCCTCCCCCTCCCCCTCCTCCTCCTTGGCCCCTCACTTGAGAGGCTGGGATGGGGCGGAGCCACCACTCACACCAGGAAATACTGTGGTGCCAGCTCTCACCTGGCCTGCAGGATGGGTGAGATCCGGCTTCAGTCACGGTCACCAGCATGCAAGGCAGCTGTGCACACATGGTGGGGGATGGGCCAGTCCAAGAACGGAGCCAGGCAAGGACAAGAAGCAAGCCAGCAGACACTCTGAGACAGAAGGCAGGAGAGTTTCAGCGAGACACCACATCACCAAGGTGAGCAAACATGCTCATCAGAAGCCGATGGGTCCCACGTGCTGCCTGACACTTCACTGTCTTTGCTTTTTAGAGAGAAAGGGTGATGGTGAAAGGCCCGGCAGAGGACAGATGCTCACCCCGCAGTGATCAGGAAGCAGAAAAAGACAGAGAAGGGGGAGTGGGGACCAGTACCGCCCTTCCTGTGGGGTCCTCAGTGACTGATGCTCCCACCAGGCCCAGCCTGCTAATGGAGGAAGTCTGGGATAAGCGCAGCACCCTGTGACCCAGCCACCTGCAGACACAGGAGACTCTGGAGCAAAATTTAGATCTGGGTCCTAACATCTATGACTGCCAGGCGCTCGCTGAGTGGGGGCTTTAGCAGAGCAGTGCTGCTGCTCAGGGCTGGACCCTGGCACTCTGCTGGTGGCTGTGGTACAGGGCCCAGTTAGTTATCTGCATTTTGTAACCCATGGGAACCCTCCACTGTCACTTCTTCTGGTGGGACCCTCGGCCTGCTTCCTCCCCCTTAGGAGCCAAGGCTCTGATCTTAACCCAGTGGGGGAGGGCAGTGATTCCCTGAATGGCGCCAACCCAGTGGGTGGAGGGGCCAGCCACCAGCCCTAGACGGCTGAGGCTCGAGGGCCCCTCACCACGGGCTTGTGTCTGCAAACCCAGTTTCCAAGGAGCCTGAAAGTGTACAAACCGCACAGGGGCCCAGCTGAGCCAATTCACGCCCCCGTTCAGCTCGGCCTGATTACTGTGCTCTGCACACCACCTCTCCTAGGGGTTGGGAATTAGCAAGTCCTATCCCAGGACCACCAATCCCCAGGGCAAGCCATTCACACTCAGCAGGGCAGCTGGGATGAATGGAGGGGCTGCTGTGAATTCCAGAGGGCTCTTTCTCTCCACCCCCAGGACAGTGCCACATGAAAGCTGGGCTGTCCTCTGGATCATGTGGCCGCTGTCACATTCCATCCACAGAGCCCGCCTCCCTGGGCACCTCGGCTGTGTGGGCGGAGTGGGATTCCCAGAGGGTCAACATCCAAAGCCCCCACTGTGGCTGCAGACAAGCCAAACTCAGGCAGGAATCCAGGTTCTTTTGCCTATGTTTTCCAGCAGCTGTGGCTGGGAAAGGGGAGACCTGGGTCTCACTGAATTGCTAATTGGCCAGGCTAGCCCCAATCCTACAGTTCTCCTGCCTCAGCCTCCCAAAGTTCTGGCATTCCTAGCCTAGGCCACCAAGCCAAAGACTCCGTTTCCTCTTGTGCCCCTTCCCCAGACCTTTCTGCAATAAGCTGCAGGCTGTCCCTCCTCCCCAGGGCCAGCTGGCTCTACCCAGCACTCAGAGTGGGTGTCAGGGGCTCCGCGGGCTTCTCCCCAAGTGTCCAGCTCTGTCCCAGGGAAGAGGTGCTCCCTACCTGTCCCCAGGAGCTGAACCCGCACCGTCTCTGCCTGGCTGCTCTGGGCCGTGGGACACAAGCTACCAAGTTCCCCTCGTCACCCCCGTGTCATTTAGCGCACACACCGAAAGGGCAAAGATGACACGTAACCACACACAGGTGACCAGAGAAGAAAGGCAGCAGACCTGGGAGTTGCACAGCGCCCCGTGCAGGATGCTGATGACGCGTGTGCGCACATGCACACGTGTGCACACGTGTGTGTGCAGCACTGGGACCGAACCCATGGCCTGCACACTGAGCTACATCCCAAATCCATTTTTTTAAATTTTACCTTTGAGATAGGATCTTGCTGAGTCTCCACGTTGCTCAGGATGCATTCAATTTGATCCTCCTGCCTCGGCCTCCCAGAGGGCTGGAATCACGCGTCAGCACCACGGGGCCCAGTTTAAGATGACCAACTTCCCTCCTGGAGCAGTACCAAGCACGGCAGAGCCTGGGTAGTGGCTGTCCCGGGTAACCAGAGGCGAAACAGAGAATCCAAGCGGAGACACACAGGAGATAACAAAAGCCACAGGCAGGGTCCTCTCTTCCTCCCCTCCTTTTTCTTTTAAAAACAAGAAGGTGGCATGCGTGCTGTGTGGCCCACCGCAGGGTCCTGGAAGGTGACCAGCAGCCAGGCCCCGTGCCACTGCCCGCTCCGCTTGCAGGTGTCTGCGTGTGTTTGGCATGACCAGAGGTGAGCACTGGTAGAGGACAGGAGCCAGGTCGTACTGAGCCAAGCTTACCCCTCCCTGGCTCTCTGTTCCACGTCTCTGAAACATGGAATATCCACTGGGCTTGGTAGCACAGGGCTGTAACCCCAGCGCTGTGGGTGGCTGAAGCAGGAGGATCACAAATTCAAGCCCCACCTGGGCAACTCTGTGACTTAGCCAGACCCTGTCTGCAAATCAAAACAGAACAAGAAAATGGACTCGCAATGCAGCTCAGTGTGAAGGCCTTGGGCTGGATCTCCAGAACCACACACTCGCACACGAACACAGGTGCACACACACACACACCCTCTGGGGCACTTCCTTCGGGTGACAGGCGACAGGCAACCGGGGCTCCCAGGCCATTTTCTGCTTCCTAGGAGAGCCATGTTGCCCCAGTCCTCCTTCTGGGGTGAAGACCCCGCAATAATCCACAAAAAAGCTCACCTCTCTCAGGCCCCGTAACACCACTCAGCATAAGGAGAGGTTTGGGAAGGATGAGGTGACAGGAGACAATTCCTGGGGACGCCACAGACATCTCCTCAGGGCAATCCTCACCCCGACCCCTGCACCCTCATCCCAGGAATGCCCCTTTCTTCAGTGACTCAACTCTAAACATCACAACCACCTGGAGCCCACAGACGCAGTGTTGAGAGAACCAAGGAATACCAAGGCAGCAGGTCATGTCACCAAGGCACATCACCTGGCCAGAATTCTAACCTGGCCCAGGGGCACAGACCTACTATCCCGGCACTCTGGGAGGCTGAGGCAGGAGGACGGCATGTTTCAGCCTCACCTGGGACTCTAACCTTAGCAAGATTCTACCTCAAAATCAGAAATGGACTGGGCGTGGAGTTCGGTGTGCAGGTCCTGAGTTTGAAAGAGGAAACAGGACTCTCATGCCTCTGCCTGAGAGAGACACAGCTCTTTCCCGGCGCTGCGGTCAGCTGACTGTCCTCAGCTGGAGGACAGGCTCACCGTGACAGAGGGGGGTTTACACAAAGCCTTGCCACTGGCCTGGATCGGGTTAATTCTCCAGGCTTTGGTCCAGTCAGTTTCCACAGTAAACAAGGCTGCAGCAACATTCTGGGGCTGCCCGAGCAAAGCGGGTCGGGTGCTCTGTGGCTCCTTTAACACGTGGCTACCGGAGTCTCCGGGCCAACACTTCCCACCTGCCTTTCCTCCCGGGAGAAGAGCCCCCGGTTTCCAGACTTCAACTGGGGACCCGCCCGCAGCAGGTGGATCCATCACAGGCGCCAAGCCGGGCCTTGGCCACGGAGGGCGCCCTGTGGCTCCAAACACGCACCAATCCCCTCAAAGGAGCTTTAGCTAATAAAAAAGGCGCGGCCTAGTAAGGGCCATGAGCCATTTTAAAGCTTTTTTAAAAAATACTGTCTCTGTGAACACAGACAAAAACATCAGTCAGACCCAGTGACACAGGCCCAGTGATCCCAGCCTGTGGGGAGGCTGAGGCAGGAGGATCACTAGTTAGAGACCAACCTGGGCAACTTGGAAGTTTAGGGAGATCCTGTCTCAGAATAAAAAATAAAAAAGGGGCTGGGGGCATAGCTACGTGCAAAGGCTCTAAATTCAATTTCCAGTTCTGCCATATATATATATATATATATATATATATATATATATATATATGGGGGGTTTTTGGTGCTACTCACCAAGCCAGGGACCCTGACAGTGAGTTGTACCCCTAGCCCCTCCCCCCACCTCCTTTGGTTTTGACTTTGAGACAGGGTTGACTGTGATCCTCCTGATTCAGCCTCCTACGATGAAAGGGTGATAGGCCTGTGCCTCCCAGTGGGCTGGTATTACGCCAACTTTCTAAGAAGAAAGTGAGGGTGATGGGAGTTAAGCAGCTGCCCGAGAAGGCTGTGCGGCTTCGGCCAGGCTCGCTGGGCTTCCCACATGTGGCCAGTTTACACGCCAAGTGGCCCGCGGCAGGTGGAAGGGCACGGGGCGGAGAATGCAGAACCAGGACCTGCCAAGTGGCTACCAGCAAGTCAATCTGCTCTGTGCCTTGGTCCTCTTGCCTATATATTAGGGGCAGAATTAAGTCGCTTTTTTCCAAATCTCAGTCATTCAACTTGATGACTTTTACCATGACCTCACACCATTTATACCAGACTAATGATTTTTTATTAAATTGATGCTTTTTGTTTTCAAGATCAGGCATTGATCTATAGTTCAGTTGCTTTAAATTTCACAGCTCAGTCTGGTTTTGTGCTAGGAATCCTCTTGCTTCTGCCTCCATGGTGCTGGGATTAGAGGTGTCCTCTGCCACAGCCAGCTAAATTAATGTACTTTTAAAAACTAAGTAACATTTTTGTTTTGTCTTACTTTGCTTTGTTTTGTGGGGCAGGGCTTCAAACCGCGGCCTTCACACCGAGCTATATCCTGAGTTCTTTTTTATTTTTATTTTGAAATGAGATTTTTGTTTGTTTTGAGACAGGGTCTCACACTGTAGCCCAGGCTAGTCCTGAACTCACCACGTAGCCCAGACTAGCCCCAAACTACTTCAATCTTCTTGCCTCAGCCTCCTGAGAGCTGGGACTATAGGCAGATGCCACTATACCCAGCTTATGTCATGCTGGGGACTTGTACTTACGACTTTGAGCTTTCTAAGCAAGTGCTTTAACCGCTGAGCTATTCCTGAAACAAGAGTTTCACTGAGCTTGCCCACACAGGGCTCAAACTTGTGGCCCTCCTGACTCAGTCTCCCTGAGGGCTTACGTGCATGTGCTAACACTCCCGGCTCCAAGTGACATGTGTTTTTGTTTTTTTTCTAAATTAGACTTTGTCAATTGAGGAACCAAAATGGCTTTGCTCTAAATAGATGGTGACAACAAAAATTAAACATGTGGAGAAAACAATGTCATGAACTTGTGGCCCAAGTCTTCCCAAGGCCCTGAGCCGCGGCTGATGGTATGTTAAATTGGAACAAGCCACCAACATAGGTGGAGAACACTGAAGCCACAGCTCTCAACTCAGCGTCACCGAATGGGAAAAACCCTACAGGGAATCGCCTTGCTCATCACCTTGCTCGTGTCCCTTCACCCTTCGCTGAGTGCTTCCTGGAGCTGTCTCACTATTTTTATTTACTTATTCTATACCACCAATGGTCCCCACCTCAGATTTGACCAGATGATACTGCAGGACTCTCTGTCAGCATTTCCAGCTCTAAAATGCTGACAGTCTGATTTTTTGAAAGGCAACAACGGGACAGAAGATGAAAGCTGTAAGAAGGCAGAGAGAAACAGAGGTCCTGCGGTCAGGACGGAAACCTACGGAGGAGGGAAGGGAAGGCGGGCCAAGCCCTGCGCACCGGGTCCCACCGCGGTCACAGGTGCCCAGCCCGCCCTGCATAGAGCGACCACACCTGTGCCAAGGTGGACAGACTTGATGGGTGAGCAAAGGGAAAAGGAAGAAAAGCCCACCAGTCCGGGGCCCATACAACCCCTAGAGCAGGAGCCTCCTTGGCCGTCCGCCCTGGACCCCCAGACCTGCAGGATCCTGGCTTCCTCTCTCCTCATCTTCATAAACCCCACACCTGGCAACATGCTTCCTGTGTGCACGGCTTCATTCCTCCGCACCAGCACTTCTGGAACAATCTTCACAGTTATTAAATCTGAAGCAATTCTCCCACCCAGGACTTTCTCACCTGCACAGGAAATAAAATAGGGCTGGAGATTAACTCTAGGGCCTTAGCACCAAGCCACAGCCTCAGTCCTTGCTGAGACAGGGTCTCCCTAAGTCACAAAGCTCAAACTTGAGACCTCCTACCTGGAGGGTTGGGATTACAGGCCTGCGCCAACACCCTTGGCTTCAATTTCCTTGAACAGAAACATGAAAATAAATAAATAAATAAATAAATAAAAGAAGCATCTTTCCCCAGATGGTGTCTTCTAGGGCTACAAATTATACCACATCTTCCTGTGGGCCCGGAATTATCTTGCATGTGGCTGACCCCCAGATATTACCTGGTCTCTTTCAGCACAAAATTATTTCCACAGCAATACTGAGATGTTCCTGCCTTTCACTGTCTCAGGTTCTCAGGAGCTACGTGTAGGGAGCGACAGATGGACCAGGAAGCAGATAGGTGAATCCTGCTGTCTTCTGCTGAGGTAGATATTAAAGCAATTTGCGGAGTGCTTGGGGCAATAGAGTCACTCTTCCATAGAATTTAAGGGATTTGCCCGGCCAGGGACACAGGCCTGTCAGAATAGCACTCCCGGAGGCTGAGACAGGAGGATCCCAAGTTTGAGGCCAGCCTGGGCAACTTATGACCTAGTAAGTCCCTGTCTCAAAGCCAAAAATAAAAACAGGCTGGGGGTGTAGCCCGCTATGGAGGCCTAGACTGGATCCCCAGGATCAGAAAACCACAACTAACACCACCTTAGAAACTAAGTGGTTTGGGTTAACATGTCACAAATTTATTCTTTTTTTCTAGTAAGTTTTTAAAATATCTGTTTAGTTTCTGACATGAGACATACTGATCAATCTAACCCTTGGATAGGACAGCTCTCTGGATCCTCCATCAACGTAACAGGACAAAGGAGCTGTAGATCTAGAACATGTGCGCTGGTACAGGAAGTGGTTCAGGTCGGAATCAAGCCCTCACAGACCTACAGAACAGTGAGGGGGGCGGCGGGGGGGGTGGAGCCCGCGGTGCCGGCCCAGGTAGTGACAGCGAGCAGCTGGCCTGTCCCAAAATGCTCGTTCTCATGGGGAACTCATCTGTAATCATTGCAAAGGAAAATGAACAATTAAAAGGACCCGTGGGGATCAGAACCTGTTAACCTTACAGACAAACAGGCACGCTAAATCCCACACAGCGACGACTACACAGGAAACATGCCTGTTCGGGCAGGGCCTGGGGAGGAACGTGGGACAGGGAGACTTCGGCGCGGTGGGGAGGATGCTGGCAAAGGAGAACTTTTTTTTTTTTAACAAATCATTTATCCCTGTGCCCCACATCACCTTGCAGCTGCAGTAAGCTGGTCACCAAAGATTAAATTCCACGTGTTGTCAGGAGACCACTGAAGGTCTGGGACAAGGTGGGCACCTGATTTAACCAACAAGTAGGGCCCATGGAGCCCAGCCATCTTACCAGCTGAATCCCCTCAATGCTATGCCTATAAATTGGTTGTGACTATCAGCTGAGACCATGACCAAAAATCATAATTGTCAATTAGTGTGTTTCACATAGATAAGGCCAAAGAGGATTCCCACCTACAGGAAAATGTACCCAGCTCATTTTGAGTCTGGGAGCTCCATTTACAAAAGAGAATTAACATTTCTTTTTATTTTAAGTGGTTTCTATGGATACCGCCTAGGAAGCTTTGCATTCTCCTCTGTCCGATTTAAGCTTCTCATGCTAATTTAAATACATTTTCTCTTCCTGTGGAAACTATACAGTTTATTTTCAAATCATAATGCACAAGAAGCATGGTTGCACACAAAATTTTAAATGACTATGTTTAAAGGGATTCAAGGAGAGAAATTTGCGATGCAAACATTCATAACCTGAGAGTTGGAAATCTATTCTTATTTGCATTTATTTATTTGCATCTATTTTATTTGCATCATCACCTAAAGGATTGCATTTTCTGGTTGGTCCATAATTGAATGTGTCCCTCCCCCCTTTAATTTTGTTATGTTGAACAGTGTTTTGTTTTTCACTTGACAGAGAAGGGATTAAGATTTCTATGACCTTTAAAAGTAAATACTAAAATTTTAATTAATGATTTTCAGATTTCTGTTTTGTTTATAAACTGGGAGGGCTAGAAGACTTTTGAAGAATTTAGGTTCAAGTAACTGATAACAAGATTACCAGAATTAAGAATTGTGATTTCAAAGTTTTCTTTCCTTCCAAGTTATACCATGTGTAGGAGAGATGTGGTGGTGTTTCTAGCTAAACAAGCAAACAAAAATCTCACTTTTTAATATTTACTTACTTACTTGGTACTGGAGATCAAGCCCAAGGCCTTCTGACTGAGCTACTTCCTTGGCCCCTTATTCATTTTTGATTCTCGGACAGGTTCTCACTGAATCGCCAAGTTGCCCTGGCTGGCCTCCAACCTGGGCTCTTCCTGCCTTAGCCTCCCCAAGGGCTGGGGTGACAAGCACTGGCCTGGCTCGTGTTTTATGTACCAGGCCAGGCCTTCTGCACTATGGCTTCGGACTCTGGCCACCTTTCGGCCCCACCGCTCCCCTGCAGACCCCCCATGCTGCAGGTCACCTGGCATTGGATGCTCCCAGGAAGCCGAGGAGGGCACAGTCTACATCGTTCGCGTGTGTGGCTCACCCGAGTGTTCGCGCTCCTCTGAGGCCCTGAGGCTGCAGCTGCTCTGACAGGAAGTGGCGCTCAGGCGGTCGTGCAAGCGACGGGGAGCGTTGGTAAATACAGACGACGTTTCCCTCTCTGGCGCGTCACTGCCTTCCTACCCTGTGGCCGCATCCTAACTGGCCACAGATGCCCAGACACTGATCCACTAACCTAGAGCAATAGGCTATGAACAGCAGGACTTAGCCTGACACCCTGCAAGACATTCCTTTTCCTGGGGTGAGGCAGGACACAGGGGAGTTCTCAGGACAGAGGGCAGGAATGTGACCCTCCTAGAGTTGTGGCCTCCTCCAGGGGACAAGGCTAAAGGGAAGGGGGGAGAGGCTTCTAAACCCTGATGTTCTCAACTACCAAGGCACCGACTTTCAGGGTGGTGAGTCTGGTCTCACCACCGGGCAATACCCTGTTATCCCAGCAGTGTGGGAGGCTGACACAGGAGGATGGTAAGTTTGAGCCAAGCCTGGGCAACTTAGCAAGACCCTGTCTCAAAGCTAAAAATAAGTGGGTGCCCAGGGATGGAGCCAAGTGTGATGGCACTGGGTTCAATTTCCAGGACTGAAAAACAAAATCATGTTAGTGGAGTGTAAAATCTCTTTATTTTTTTCCACTTTGCACTATCACAAGAAGGGATTTGATTACAGATTCAAGTTTAAACAGTCCCTGGGAATAAGATTAATTTGCAAACCTGATTTGGAGCACTACCCGCTTCTCTAGACGTGCTAATTTGCAAGTTGTCAGGGTATATACTCATAGATATCATTGTTTTCAAGTGATAGTGCTGTGAAAAAAATTTTTCATAGATCTGAAGAATATTATACCAGTAATCACATTTATAATGATTATTTTTTTTTGAAGCAAGAGTGTTAAAAAGCTTTACTAGGCTGGGTTAGGTGGAGTATATTAAATCTTTAAAAAATGTTTCAGTGCAATGCTTACTCTTTTTTTCTTTTCTCCAAATTAATATAGAGTCCTGGAGAAGCACAAAGTGCTGTTTCCTCGGCTCTGCAGGCTCATTGGGTGTCAATTGCCCGGTATGTCAAAATCCCAGGCTCTTAGAGTTCCTGAAAGAATTCATTTTTAATGCTGCTCACTCCAGGGGTCCCCTTTTGATCACTGCTGCCCTCATTTTCCAAGAGCGAGATCTAAACCGACGTTTCTTCTCTAAAAAATAGGCAGCCTTCCACTTTGAGATTTTCAGGCTACCCAGCTTCCCTGATGAGAACCCCAGATTCACCCAAAGTCCAACCCCCTCTTTGCATTGGATAAAGCTGCCCTAGGGATAGAACTCAGGGTCCTCCCTCCAGGACCCATTCAAGGGGCCTTGTTGCTTTTTCTAGTTCTGCTGAAAGGGGGTCAGGACCACAAGAAGATATAATGATGTCTCCCCATGGCCCTGATCATCTGTACAGTCAGAGACTTTCAGTTCTTACTTCTACCTATGTCCTCTAAAGTCACTAAACCTTCAGAGGTTTTTTGTTTTGCTTTGTCTTAGTTTGTTCTGTTTTGTTTTGTGGTCCTGGGGATTGAACCCAGGGCCTTTGCACTGAGCTACATCCCCAGCCCATTTTTAGTTTTGATTCTGAGACAGGGTCTTGTTAAGTTGCTAAATTGCCCAGGCTGGGCTTGAAATTCCAGTCTTGCCTCAGCTGCTCAGAGGCTGGGTTACAGGAGCTCACCTCCAGGCCCAAGCTAAACCTTTAGATGTTTAATGCAAAGCCAATCAATATGCCCAGCATCCTTCACCACCACCCTCTGAGCTTGGTTCAAGCTCCTCACCCTCAGGTCCTCTCCGACCCAAGGCCTGGAGAAAAATGAGCCAGAAAGGAGGAGGACGGCTGTGGACGTTTCAGGTCTCCGGCCACGAGGGAGCCCAAAGAGCCCTGCCTGGTGAGCCCACTACACCAGCCTTTGCTGTGCTGTCATTGCTGTATTAAGGTCCTCAATCATTTTGAAACATTGACCTCTCGTGGTCATTTTGACTTCAGGAAAGAACCAAAAGTCACACAGCAACAGATCTGGTGCGTAAGGAGGATGAGGACACGCATCATGTTTTGGGGAGCCTGCTTTTCCGTTAGCTGGTACTCGGAGGCAGCAGCCGTCGCTGTGTTGTTGATCATACCTGGTAAAGACACTCAGGAAAGAGGATTTCCTAACCACTTCAAAAATGGCAAGAACATGGGATAATCATAAAAGTGGTGTGATAATGGATTGCTACTTTTTTATTGCTGGGTCACAATACTAAACAGGATGTGAAATCTGAGATAATCCACAATTTCCAAATACATGAGGCTTTTGAGACACATTCTAGATCTAAACCATAACATTCTGCCCCTGGGCCCCAAAGACTCGTGCCCAACTTCTCATGTAAAATAGGTTTAGTCCTCTTCTAGGAGCTGTCAAGATCTTACCTGCTTCAGCACTGCCAAAAAGTCCACCTCCAAGTCTCCTCTGGGACTCATGACAAACTCTTAGTTATGAGCTCCTGTGAAAATCAAAGAAAAGTTAAACACTTCCAACATACAACAGCACAGGGTAAACATTCACATTCCATAAGGGATGAATAGGAGGACAGAAAGCAATCAGGCCAAAGCAAGAACAAAACCCATCCGGGCAAGCACCGAACCCTGCAGTTCCATGTGCTCCTGTAGCTCCATGTCCAGCACTCAAGGTAAGCTGTGGTAACTGCACCCTTCGTGACTTCTCTTTTGAGCTGGCTCTGCTCACAGCCTGTGGCCTTCCTCTATAGACAATCCACAGTCTGGGCCTCTTCAAATTTCTAGATTTTCCAGTGTACTTTTAGCTCTCCGTCCACAACTTTCACACAGTACTGCTTCAGGGACACACTTCCTGGCTTCCAAGGCTTTCTTCTGAATCTGGGTAAAAGTCTCTATGACTCTACAACTCTGCATGCCTGTGAAACTACCACCGCTACATGGATGGTACCAAGATTTGCTGCTGGCTTGAGCAGTAGTCTGGCTCCCCTAGACCATGGCCACAGGGCCTTAGAGTTCTCAGATGGCTGAAATTCTTAGGGGTTTGGGTAGTCCTATAAGATTCTCTGAAGCTCTCTTTTCAAAGTAAAGCCTCTTGCCTTTGCACACTTGAGCATGAAGGGTGAGGTCATACTGACTCTTAAGATTCCCTCAAGGCATATTATGCTTTAGATCTGGCATGTAGCCCAAAAATCTCATGTGCTTAGCTGTTGTGGGGTACCTATGATACATGTGCTATGAAGAGGCAGGGCCTGGTTGGCAGGTCACTGATGTCTGACATGGAAGGGGCAGACCCCTGGGACGTGACCTGGAAGGATGTAAACTAGCTGTCCTTCCCTGCATACTTGGCTTCCTGTCGGCCATGCTAAGAACAGTTTTCCACCACCTCTGCTTCCACCATGTGCTTCCACCATTGCCAGCCACCCACGAATAGAACGAGACCTTCTGAAACTGAGCTAAAATAAATCTTTCCTCCCAAGAGCTGTGGATGTCAGGTATTGAGTCACAGCCATGAAAAAGTAACTGAGACAAGGAGTTTTTCCCATAGTCCTGATTCCAAACAGTTGGCTTCTTTTTCAATGCCAATCTCATCAACAACCATGTGATCTTTTGCCCCAGCTTTGAAGTCTCTTTTTTTCCAGAAAAGTTGGAAACTTATTACATCTTTTCCCTCTGCTGTTTTTGATCCTTGGCATTGAGCTGGCTAAACGCTGCAAGTAGTACCCATGTGACATTGGCTGCCTTGAAATTTCCTTTGCCAGATTAACGAGTCCACCACCCTTCAGTCTCAGTTTCAGGCAGAGTCTCAGAATGGGGGCAAACTGCCAACACACTTTTTGTCAGAGCATATCACACGTGGTTTATAGACCACATGTCAATAGAGTCCTCCTGCTTCCTACCTGAAACCTCTTGAACTTGGCCTTTGCAAGCTGGACTTCTGTCAGCATTCTGGTCTCTTGCCAGAATCTCCCATCAGCTCAACTCACAGGATTCTAAGGCTTCTCTAGCTGGCATCTCCAAACCTTTCCAAGCTCCACCTATGAGCCAGATCCAAAGGCATCTAAACCAGATCATCAGATAATGTCACAGCAACAGCCAGCCCCACTCCTCCAGCATCGATTTCTGTCTTGGTTCCTTTTGCATTTCTGGGACACAATACACAATAGCACTTGAAATTTATGGATGATCCACAACATTCAAATACATGAGGCTTTTGGGAGACATTCCAGATCCAAACCAAAACACATTGCAAAAATATTTTTATTTAGACATTAACCGTATATTTCAATCCCCCTTGTAACCTTAAGTGTCAGGTATTGCAATGTTCATTTTACAAATGGAAAAAAATGAGGCACAGAGATGTTAGTTGTGTGGAGAACATAAGGCTCTATGCGGTTCGGCTGGGCTTCCCAGCAGCCTTCAGGAGCCTCCACTTCCACCGTGAGGCAGGACCATTCATAGAACCCCTCTTTCTTCTGCCCACTTCTTAAATCAAAACCAGGCTCAAGACTTGGATGTTAGCCCCAGATGAGTGTTTCCAGCCCTGTTTTTCCCTGACCCTCTCTTCCTACTATGGTTTAGATCTACAAATGTATAATTTCCTGTGCAGTTAGGAGGCAGGGTCTGGAGAGAGGTATGTGATGGGGGTGTGTCCTGGAACCACATGTTCTCCCTTTCTCTCTCTACTTCCTGATCACCACAGGGTGAGCAGCTGTCTTCTGCCAGACCCTTCCACCACCACCGCGCCTCTCCCTTGGAGCCAGCTTACCACGAACCAAACCACCTGAAAACCATAAGCCAAATCAACCTCTCCCCCTTTACATCATGGGCATTGAGCATTTTGCCCAGAGACAAGCAGCTGACTAATACACGCTCCATGACAGTTGAATACCACTTCTCCAGTGGATCTATTTTCATGCTGCAGAGGGCCACAAGCTATTGTAGTATCTAAGATGATTTTGCTCCCTAAGAACCAGTTTTCATAACCTCAGCAGCAATATGGTCCTAAAACCCTCATGAGAACAAACGTTTTAAGAAAACCATTACGATAGATTTGTGTAATACCTTCACTGTTTATCCACGCATTACAAAAATATAGCATAATTCCATCCTGTAGACTGAGATCACAGGAAACACACTCAGGGAAGAGTTCTGGCTTTCTCCCGGCCCCTGCAGTTGTGTGTTGCGGGGGAGCCCACAGGGGTGGGGGCAGAAATGGAAAATGAGTAACATCAAACTAACTGGCCTGGAGCTAGAGATTCCTGCTGTCTCTTATCACCCAGAGCTGGTTTTCTATTATGTGTGCTAATGAGGCCCAGCGAGGAGATGGGTAATTGAAATCTGCAAAGAATCCCCAAACATCTTTGAGAAAACAGTCTCAAGCTCTTCATGAGCCTGTGAGCAGGCCAAAGACCAGGCCGGGATAGTTGTCGATCTTCTGCTATTGTTTCTGGGAGAGGATGGCAGGGGAATAACAGTCATGCTTTGGCTGGGAGGGTAACGCAGCAGTAGGACACTTGCCTGTACATTAGTTAGAGCTCCCTAGAGGAAAGAATCAAGAGAAAATGTATGTGCAATCCTGCAAGGTGCTACTGGGTTGGTCTACAGAATCTAAGAAGGGAGAGTCCACCATGGCTGTCTGAACCCAGGAGAGCTGGAGGATTCAGCAGCTGCTCAGCCCAAGGAAGAGGAGCCTGCCGAGGAAAAGAGGTCAAGGAGGCCACACCAGCCCAAGCCCAGAGGCCTGCAAGCTTCCTGCAGGGTCACCAACGTGAATGTGCATTGAATGGCTGAAGAAAATAGAGACCAGTGTTCAAAAACATCTGCAAAGACTGGAGCTCTTGAAAACCAAGCACACTTCCTTCTTCTTTCCCTCTATTCCATTCAGGCTACAAGCCTATTGGCTGTGCGATCCCCTTGTGGGGCTTCTCCCCACAGTTCGCTGGCCTATGCCTCAATCATCCCCAGACACACCCCCAACTGTGCTTTCCCAATCTGGTAAGAGTTTTTTCACCCATCCAGGTAAACATAACATGATTCACGGTCACACCTTGTTCAGCTCACGCGTTTCTTCTCTGGGCCAAGCACTTGGGGCACTTCCACATTTCCTTCCCTGAGGACTCCTGGCTGTGCACAGAGGCTCCACAGTGGTTGGAAGCTGTGAGGGCTACCTAACTTGGTGTTACTTTTAAGAAATGGTGGGGTCATAGTTCCAAGTCAGAAATGTTTAATTTCAAGCACATTCCCTTATGACATCTTCAAAGCCCTATGAAAAGGCTCACAGGAAAAAATGCCAGAATCTCTTTAATTTGACAAAAAAAAAAAAAAAATTAAAACTTGGTACCACAATATCATCATTCCAAGCTCCTAGTCAGGCTCCTGCAACATTGTATAGGCAGCTGTATTTTCTCACACTCAAATGATGTATTTCTGTTTTCTAAAACTCACTTTTAGACAGTTCAGTTCCCTGAGGGTAGGAATATCTGTTCACTGCTGTGTCCTCCTTCTTCTCCCTGCACCCCCATTCCTGTTGGAGCCCAGATCCATGTGTGGAATTGTCTTGGTCCTCCAGCTCTGTTGAATCGTCCCAGACAACACCCTCAGGAGAGAGACGGGCTGCCCACAGGGTCCTACCGGAATCAGAACATCGTGGGAGACGCAGCAGAAGGGAACTCAGGGAACGGTCTACCGAGGGCAGAGCCAGCCTCAGAATTGCCCTGTCCTGCGGTAGCTTGTCCACCTTCATGTCACCTGTCACCTTTCTGTCCTGAGCGCAGGCAGCGGCTTCACCAACATTACTCCACTCTCTGGCCGGTTGATCCACAGGTTTTCAGGAAAAGGTACAGGCATCGTGTAAAACAAACAAAACCAAAACTCAGCCTTGGACTGCTGTCATCCAAAAATACTACCAAGTGTAAATACTAAATGAAAATAATGTTTAAAAGTGAGTTATTTGGATATGCAGAAATGAAAATCTGGACACTTGGTAAATCAAATACCAGAAATCAGATCTCCCCAGGGCTTGTTTGCATTAAGCTAGAAGGAAGAAAATAGCATTGGTCCATCCCCGTGGAGGGAGATGGGTATGCCCTGAAATGCAACCTTGCTCCCTTAGAAACCAATAGGGGAGATTCACACACACACACACACACACACACACACACACACACACACACACACACACTTCTTAGTGTATTGCGCGCAACTAGCACTTTAACACAAGAAAAGAATAAAATAAGCCACAATTTCCCCCAAGTTCCAACTGTTTTCGTCTTCAGGTCCTTTCCGGATGCATTAGCAGTGAGGCCTTATTTCAGCCGGTTAATTATCCAAGATTTTTTTTCATAGACACATAGTCCAACATGAGCCCAAAGCCGTGTAGAAAGCAAGAAAAGGAAGTAATGGAGGGCTCCTGCCTGCCCAGGGGCTTGTGGGAAAGGCGAGTGACAGTCAGCTGGCCTCTCATTGTTCATTCAGCCGACACACACCGTCATAGCCAAGTCAACTGGTGCAGGCCTGTCCTCCCAGCACACTGGGAGACTGAGGCAGAAGGATTCCCAAGATCAGGCCCAGCTGAGGCATCTTAGCAACTCAACAAAGCTCTGTCTCAAAATCAAAAACAAAAGTGGGTTAGGGGATGTAGCTGAGTGAAGGCCCTGGGCTCCATCCTCAATAGACTAAACCAAACTAAAATTTAATTCAAATACACCATCACAAATATTTAACCACTTTCCATTTCTTAAAATTCTTCAGCTATGTGATTACTTGTTTGTTGTTGGATTTCTTTCCCCAAATTAGACTATGAGTGACATATGCAGCCAGATCTACTATTTTATTCATATTCACTACTATTTTTCTAGAATCTAACACAATGCCTTGCTCATACTCCTCAGGAAGCACTGGGTAAATATATGTTGCATGTAAGTGGGCCGTGGCACATCTAGAGGGCGTCTCCACCAAACCAGAGATGAAAAGTAAGGTCGGCCAGGTGGCTGGTGTTAAATTGAACAGTGGGTGAGCGTCTATATATTAAAATCAGGGTGAGCCGGACCTGATGTACTTTTCAATAAATGTGGTCTACTTGGTTAATGCTGCTAGTTAGAATTTGGATTTTGTGGGGAAAAGTGACGAAACCATCTCCGGAGACATTGTGCATTCAGCTCATCTAATATTCATATGGAGATTCTTCCCTTAGCTCTCTCCACGAGGCAAAACTCACAACTGAAACCCACAGAGTGCTACTCAGGATGAGGGCAGGAGTACCCCAGCCCCCAGGCCCAGCAAGCCGACAGACTGAAGTTTAGGGGTGCTTCTAAAGGAGGTGGGGGGAGTAGTGTCCCTTCCATCTCTTCCTCTACAAGACTCCCAGAGAGATTTTTTAAAAGTAAGCTTGTGCCAGGCCTGGTGACACAGGCCTATGATTCCAGCCCTCTGGGAGGCTGAGCCTGGAGGCTCACAAGTTCAAGCCTCATCCAGGCAAGCCAGTGACTTAGTGAGATTTTGTCTCAAAATCATAAGTTTTTAAAAAATGGATTGGAGGTAGAATTTCATGTGAAGACCCTGGGTAGGATCCTCAGGACCATCTAAGTTAGGGTAGAAGTCAAGGAGACCTCAGAATTTGGGGCTCCAGACAGGATTTTATAGTGTACTCTCACAATGGTCTGTAGGTAGAAATGCCAGGTTTTACTCAAAATCAATAAATAAAAAACAAAATGTACTCAATAAAATAAAACAGCTTTATGCATCTGTCTGTCTCCCACTACAACGGAGGCAAAATACATTCTTTAGGGCTGGAGGAATGGCTCAGCAGTTAAAGTGTCTGCTCCAGCAAGCACTAAGTCGAGCTCTAAGTATCTGAGTTCAATTCCCAGCACCAACATAAGCTGGGCGTAGTGGCGCAGGCCTGTAATCCCAGCACTTGGGAGGCTGAGACTGGAGGATTGCCTTGAGGCCAAGGCCAGCCTGGGCTCTATACTGAGTTCAGCCCTCCATTACTTCTTTTTCTTGCTTTCTACACGGCTTTGGGCTCATGCTGGACTCTGTGTCTATGAAAAAAAATGTTGGATAATGTTGGGCTGCAGAGTGAGACCGTCTCAAAAAAAAAAAGTATATGCTTTAGCTCCTTGAATGTAACACACACTTTTTTTTTAGAACATCCAGTTGAGTAATAGATTTTAGGAGCTTCCAGCAAAGCACATTGCATAGTCTTTTCTGGTATTTCTTTTCTCATCTCAACATTTCATTTTAACATTTCCTCCTCTGCCTGCCACAACGTCTCTATGTGCACACTCAAGTCAGAGTGACCACGGGCACACCTCCTGGGGTCATTAACGATGAGGCTGGGGTAAGTCCAGAAACAACTAGGACCATCTTGGGTGACTCAAGATATGCAACTCCGAGTCTAGACATCACCTGTCCTATGCTCCTTCCTCTCCCTCACACCCACTCTTAGGCTATATTAGAGAGTTGTCCTTTGGTATTTGCTGGTTTGTTGCAGTACTAGGATTGAACCCAATGTCTCCACCAAGAGTAACATCCCCAGCTAATTTTACTTTGAGACATTCTTACTAAATTGCATAGGCTGGGCTCATACTTGTGATCCTCCTACCTCAACCTCCCAAAGTGACGGGACCAGCTGCTCTGGCCTTAGTGAGAATTCTAAGATTGTAATGAAGAATCAGTAATTACTTTAGGCAAGGAGAGTTTGCTGGGAGTATTTTGGGCCATGAAGGCAATGGAGAGTTATACCTAGACAGGTGGGCAGTCACCACTATTGGTCCTAATTTTATTTCCAGAATGGACTGTGCAACAAGATTAGAGTTCAAAGGTCATTAGGGACACAGCCTAGACTCTGCCACCACCCAGTCTCCATGAAATCTCACCACGGCTCTCAAGGCAATTGGCTTCCCTCACACCAAGATTTCCTGGTCAGCACGATCCAGGGAACCAGGATGAGTTAACTCATTGGAAATGTGAATTCAAGAGAGACATTCTGTAAGAAACAACTACCTAAGGGTGATTTACTCTGAACAGACCACATCATTAATACCACTGAGTATTTATGATTACCACACACTCACAGGACTTAGGGGACATTTCTCTAGGAAAACAAGCTGGGGTATGTTGTGTATTTCTCCTTATGCTCTTTGCTTTACATGAGGGGAGGACATGCCTGATAGAGTCTAGATATTCTGTTTTGACCACAGAGCTTATCAGATCACTGGATTAGTCCTCTGCACAAGGTATCATCAAAAGATACAGTGAATATTTAAATTAAAAACAGTTTTTATTGCAATAAAACACATCTTGCCATGAACCCCTCACAACATTTTCCACCTTGCTTAGAATACATTCATCCCATCCTCTGGCCACATTCTGCTAAGGGTCTTCATGACTAGTTCAGGGTCCTGAATTGCTTTGAAACATTCGCCTTTCAGGGTCATATTGACTTTGGGGAGGAGCCAAAAGTCACATGATGCCAGATCCAATGGGTAAGGTGGATGGGGGTTGTGTTTCTAGAGCCTGCCTTCGCAGTGACACTTGGTGGCAGCATTCACTGTATTTTTGATCATGCCTTGTAAAGACACTCAGGAAAGAGGACTTCCAGAGCTGCTTCAGAAAGTGACAAGAAAAACGTGATGTTTTCAAAGTAAGGGGATTCATGGCTATAATAATAGTATAATAATTGTTTAATATAAACATACCTGGCACTTCCTAATCAGCCCTCCTAATGGCTCTGTTATCAGAAGAAGTAAAGGGAATGAAAGTGAAGGGCGGAGAAAAGCACAAACACCGCTGTGTTGAGCAAGTGCTGGGAGGTGACAGAGTGCTGTGGCATGTGTGATGATGGCCTTCCAGGTGGGAGCTGCCCTGTGAGGGGTGTGTGGGGCACGCCTGGAGGAACACGGAAGGAGTCAACGCAGAGACACGTAGCCCAGAGCGCAATGCCCAGAGCCCTGTGAAAGGAGGGAGGGAGGTGTAACCTGGAAGAAACCAAGCCACCAAGGCAATGGGGAAGCCTACAGGTGGTCGTGCATAAGCAAAGCATGAGCAAGGCCCCAGGGGCTGGCAGCCAGGGCCAGACGTTCCTCCACGTGGCATCTGGCATACTACCAACCTGCTATAGAAGAAGAGGTAAGTGCAGGTCGTGGCTTGCTTCACTGTGGTGGAAAACAATCCTTAAACAAATGAAAAGGAAGGAAATAAAATGCATTTCCTGCGTGTGGGAAGTCTGGAGCGTGGCTTGAGACAGCCGTTCTGCTCCATAGATTCCCCTGTGCCTGGGCCAGGGCATGGCACCAGCACAGAGCCACATGTGGGCAGAGGGGCAGCAGTTCAGAAGAGAGCTCCCCTTGAGTTTTCAGCCTTTCTTGCTACCCTTTAAGTATGCTGCAATGCCCCTGCAAAGTGGACACATGCGTGAAAGCTTTGTTGAGTAAGTCGATGACTAATGATTTCGGTTTCTTTGTTTCCTCTTCCAATACACAGCCTAAAATTCTAACAATTCCTCTCTCTCTTATCCCAATTCAGAAACCAAGCAGTACAAGAACTCCTCTCGCCATTTTTTCACAAGCTGATGCTTAAGCTCAGTCACCTCTTCTAATGATGACCCTTTTCTGGCAACAGGACCAGCAGCCGGGACAAAAAAAGGAACACATACAGTTAACCAACTTGAACCACAGGTAGAGATGTGGTCCCAGATACTAGGCATGGATCAAGGGCTCCAGTGGCAAAGGTGAAGTAGACAGCCACCCAATCATTCCCACTCATCCTGAACCTATTTCCATTGTCTCTTTTTTTGGTGACAAAATGTGATCATGTGATGATGTTTTGGCTAGCAGAATGTGAACTGAAAACAGAGCCACTGCAAACCTGCCCAGTAATTTCCATCCATCTACGTCACATTGCTCTTCCTTTTTCCTGCTCTCATGGTTTAGTGACAATAAACATGGTCATCCAGGAAGCCACAGGCTGAAAACGGCAGAATCACAGGAGAAAGTAATCCTGCATCCCTAAGCATTCCCTCAGAGCAGACCATCTGCCAACATGAAATATCTGTTTTAGATACTGTCTTAATGAGAAAGAGATGTGTTTTCATTAAGCCACGGGAGTTGATGTCTAGTCGTACAACTAATCTTATCCAAACTGATTTATGTTTGCATAAAGGAAGTCCCCTGAGCATTCAGGCAGAAAGGATCATAGTATTCACCAAATCCAGCCTGTCAATATGCAGAAATGTAACCCAGAGACAAGACAGAGGTTGGCAGTGTGGTTTGGATCTACAATGCCCCCCAAAGTCAAATGTGTGTGAAAGGCAATTCAATCCTGGGCGTTGGGCTGGTCAGTGGATTCATTCATTGATGAGTTCACAGCTGAATGTTCTGGTGGGAGGTGGGGACCAGCTGGAGGCGGGTCACTGGGAGACATGACCTGGAAGAGTGTGTTCATGTCTCTTTTCCTCCCGTCTCTCTGCTTCCTGGACATGACATTAAAATCTGTTCACCCTTTCTGCCACGCCCTTTCTGCCTTGGAGCTAGCCAACCAGGGACTGAAAACATGAGCCAAAATAAGCATCTCCTTCTGTAAGCTGTGGGTACCAGGTATTGTGTTCAGCAAAGGAGAAAATGACGGAGACAGTAGGTCTAGTACCACAGCCCTTATGCTACTTATGAGCCAAAACTAACTAAAACTGTACTGAGCCCAAAGGTAAGTCATTAGCTCCCCTAACTAAAGAATGTACGAGGAGAACAGAGTCCAGAGCCTGAGACAAGAGCCTCAGGACCTCACCAAGCTCTTTCTCCCCACCGGCCTTTCCTCTTGGCAGGCTTTGTTCCCAGTTGGCCTCTCTACTCCTGGCTGTTCCTGGACAACCCCAACAAGAGACTCGCAGCATGGCAGACCAGAGCCAAGAGCAGGAGGAAGGCAGCGCTAGCACGCATCCCTCCTAGCCAGGTCCCAAGCATTTGCCCCTTCCAGCCACCACCTCCCAACAGCACAGGGCTCCTACTACATCTAAACACATGAGGCTTGTGGGGTGACATGCCAGATCCAAATCATAACACTTAGTGACAGAGCACTTGTGTAAGAACAAGGTCCCAGGAGTCCTGTCCCCCAACACTATCTGGCCACGATGGCTCACCCCTGTAGTCCTAGCACTCAGGAGGCTGAGGCAGGAGGACTGTCATGCATTCTAAGCCAGCCTAGCTTTACATTAAGTTATGGGCCAGCCTGGACTAAAGAGCAAGACCAAGTATCAAATAAATAAATAAAATTAAAAAACATAAAATACAATGCCAGGGTGTGAGCCATGGTGGAGAGCTCATCTAGCACATGGGGGACTTGAGTTCAGCCTTAGTACTGTAAAAGCTAACAACTAAAAGGGCTGCAGATGTAGCTCAGGGTACAGCAACTTGCATTCAAGCCCCAGTACCAAGGTAGATTTAGATTTAGATTTAGTCCAGCAGATAGGTAGACAGACAGACAGACAACAAAGAAAGAATTTTTGAGGAATGGAAACAAGATACCAAAAATATTAGAGAAAAACGTCCTATCTCGTCTTTCTTTAAAGCGTTAGCAAGTTGTACTCGGTGGAATTGAAATGTTCTGGATTCTTCTTAATGAATATGCAAGAATTTGACAGCACTTTGCTTGATCCCACATGAGGTTTAGAGGCAATCGTCATTTTATGTTTTTCCTATTAATTCTATTACTATTTTTAGCTCTGACCTTCATATGAATATTTTTCTGGGCCGTTCCTCTGTCAGCAAAAAGAAAAGTAAACTACAGCAGCCCAACCATCCGGGGAGAGTGTCGGTGGGCATTCCTGACTCAGCCTCCGTGGCAGCGCCTGGCCAACCTCTCCTCTGACCATCTCTGCCAGCCTGAGCGTTCCAGGGAATTCCTCATTTTTCCAAATTCCATTCTGAAAACCAACTCCTCCTCGGTGAGAGCAGGATGAGCTGAAAACACCTACGCTGTGCTTTGGCACCGGCCTGGAGGGATACCTCAGTGGTTAGTGCCCTGCCCTCCACGCACAGGCCCTGTGTTCAATTCCTAGCACTGCTCAAAAACTAGCCAGGAAGGTGGTGGACACTTGTAATCCCAACTTTCAGGAGGCTGAGGCAGGAGGATTGCCATGAGTTGGATGCCAGCCTGGACTATGCAATGAGTCCAGGATCCGCCTGGACCACAGAGTGAGACACTGTCTCAAGAAACAAACAAATAAAATAAAATAAATGCATCAACCTCCTGTCCCCTGCTCCCGTTCTGTAAAGAACCTGAACAAACAAAAACCAACGGGCGCCATTAAAGCTTTAAGGTTTTTTTGTTTGTTCCTTTGGCTTGGTTAAGTTTGTTTGCTTGGTGCTGGAGATTGAGCCCAAAGCCTCATACACAGGAAGCAAACACTCCCACGTGGAGCTATGGCACGCACTATTGTTGGCACAGACCTAAGCCACCATCTCATCTAAAAGTGGGCCTGATTGGAAAGGAAAGATCAATGAGGGCATGGCCTGGAAGGGTATATTCTTGCCCCCAAGTCTTCCCGAGGAGCTCTGCTTCCTGTTGCCATGCTGTAAATGGCTTTCCTGAGCCTGCGCCTCATGGGCCCTCCACCAAGCCCTTCTACCACTGCTTACCATAACGGACTGAGTCTGAACTGTGAACTAAGATAAACCTCTTTTAGGTTGTAGGTGTTGGGTATTATGACCCAACAATGAGAAGGTGACCGAGGCAGGTGTAGGTCACTGAAAGGCATGGTTCCATGTACCAAGAGACAGGTGTGAAGGTGGTCACAGTAGCTTTCTTCATAATACCTCCAAACTGAAAGAAAGTTATTATAAAAATTGTAACATATTTATACAATAAATGAAATAAAATGATGTTATATGCAGCACCCTGGATTAGTCACACAGATATCATTGTTGGGGAAGAATACTAATACAAAAGGATACAAACATGAAATTCAGAGGTTACAGGCCTATAAAGCCAGCACTTTGAGAGGCTGAGGCAGAAGGATCGTAAGTTGAAGCCCAACCTGGGAATTGGCAGGTTAAAGTGACTCTGTCTCAAAATCAAATATAAAAATGGGTTGGGGATATAGCTCCCTGGGAGTGGGTGCGTCTCCTTAACTGCCTGGCCCACGAGTCAGTAACTCACACCTGAAAGCTCTGCCCTGGGCACCCCCCAATCTCAACAAGTTGACACAATGCCTCCAGGTCAATCCCCAAGTATCCACCCCTTCCATTCTTTCCGAATTATCTGGTCTTGTGCATTTTGTTCTAGGAACAGCACACAGACTCAAAGCACTCAAGAAATCTTTGCTGAAATAGTTAGGTGGTTGAATGTCTACAAAACCCTCATTTTCCAACTAAAAGATAACTAAAAATTTGTGCTAAATGATCTGAGAAATCTAAAACTCCAAGGGATCCTGAGAAAGTCTCTTAATCTCTTAGAAGAGTAAATAAATAAATGGTTTAAGTTCTGGTGATGCTCGGAACCAAACCAACCCAGGGCTACCTGCATGCGAGGCAAGAGCCCTAGTGATGAGCTACATCCCAGACTGGTCCAATGTACACTTGGGAATGAGTATTCACTTTCAGTTTTCTAGGTTATAAATTTCAATTTCTATTTGGCCTTTTTTTTTCTTTCTCTTGCTTCTCTTTTTCTTTTTTCTTTTTCTTTTTTTTTTTCTTTTTTTTCTTTTTTTGGACAGTGTCTCAGTAAGTTGACCAGGCTGAGCTTGAACTTGTGATCCTCCTCCCTCAGCCTCCCAGAGTACCAGAATTCCAGGCCTGCATCACCGTACCAGGCTCTCACATTCCTTCCTGAGAGTGTCTCCACCTGATTATTCCTCCTACAGCCCCACGGCCACCTTCCCACCCTAGCAACACAGAGCAGCCTCTGAGTGAGAGGAACACAGGCCCGGGGCCCAGTGCTCAAGGCCTGGACGAGGCACTGCAGGGCCTAAGGTTTTTCTACTACTGAAGTAAAAAATTTCTGAGTTAAACAGTCCCATGACCTTGCAAAACAAGTGGGATCTCGTGGAGTGGATATGACAGGTGCTCACATACCTGCGGGGGGGGGGGGGGTAGCGTGTGTGGCGAGAATGGCAGACACAGGAAGTTAGTGACCTGAGAGACACCCAGGGATATGGGGGCGGGACAATCTCACAGGGTGTTTAGTCCTGGAAAGCTAAGCCTTTGGCAAACAGTCCAGGAGCCTTTGCGCCTGCTTTTGGACAGGAAGCGTGCTTGGAGCAGGCTTCAGTGATAGGTGTTCATGAAAATGACAGGAAAACAGAATCAGGGGCCCATGGCTCAAGGGAGGACCCGGCAGGTGGCAGTGAGAAGGGAGGGGCACTGAACCAGTGCCCAGCACCAAGCTGGGTTCCTTGACAGTGGATGGATTCAGAACTCACCTGGCTCCTATGAAGGTGGCCAGGCAACGTAGCTGAGGCTCTGGAAGGCCAAGTAGCTTGTCTGAGGTCACCAAGCCGGTTCGGGGGAACCAGCCTTCCTCCAAGATCCTGATCCCCAGCCCATGCTTCTTCTCCTGCACCCCTCAGGCATGGAGCAGCACCTGGCATGGAGGGGATGGAAGCCCAGTAAGTTAAAAAGAAAAAATAATTACTAATGGGAATGTGTCCAACCACGTGGGATGCTGTGGGGCTTACCAAGATGGATTTTTTGTGTGTGTGTTTTTGTGGTACTGGGGCTTGAACCCAGAACCTTAACTTGGAGCTACAAGCCCAGCCCATTTTTCTGCTTCTAATTTAATGAGATAGTCTCATTAAATTGCTGATTTACCCAGGCTGGGCTCAAACTTGTGATCCTCCTGCCTCAGCCTCCCAGAGTGTTGGGATGACAGGCCTGCACCACGAGGGCTGGCCCTGAGACGTTTAAAATGAACAAAACCTGAGGTACTCCTGTCCGAGAAGAGAAAAAAGAAAAAACAAATTGTTTTTAGTGGGCTTCTTTCTTTCTTTTGTTGCAGATACTATAGTGAACTGTGTTCCAGGCACCATTTCGAACCCTTTATGCAGCTAACCCAGGAGGGTATTACTCACCTCAATTATGCAAGCTCGGAGCAGCCCCATTATAAATTGGGGGGGCAGAGATGTAAAACGAGTCCCTAGCCCACAGCTCTTAAGTCAAAGCCATGAGTCAGACCCCATATGATCTGGCTTCACACACTTTTTTTTTTAATGGGGG
This sequence comes from Ctenodactylus gundi, assembly GCA_004027205.1. Lineage (NCBI taxonomy): Eukaryota > Metazoa > Chordata > Mammalia > Rodentia > Ctenodactylidae > Ctenodactylus > Ctenodactylus gundi. The sequence goes on from PVKB01001973.1 coordinate 212,481, forward strand.
TGGGGGCAGAGTTGGGGATGGAACCCAGGGAACTTGGCATTGTGCTACATGCCCAACCCAATGTTTTGGGTTTGATTTTGAGAAAGGACCTTACTGAGTCTCTAAGCTGCCCAAATTGGGTTCAAACTTGAGATTCTCCTGTCTCAGCCTCCCAGAGGACTTCACTCTTATGCCTTCAGGCCCACCCTCAGTGTGTGCTCTTACGCACAGCACGATGCTGTCTGCGGAGGTCACATGGAGCCCAGACCAGGCAACTCTGGCCCTAGCTGACAACAGCAGTCCCCGAGCTGTGCCCATCCCATGTCTTCTGGCTGGGCTCACAGCTCACTGAGGTGCAGCACTCCCTTTACACTCGTGAGACTGCCACCAGGGCAGAGCCAGGGCAGATCTGTGTTTGGGCACCTGGGCCCCAGCCACTGCCAGCTACCTCGCTGATGGCAATCATAATAAATCTTCATGAGCTAAGTGAAGGAAACACCACCCAGTCATCCAGGCTCAGGGACCAAGTAAGAGGTACCAGTCGTGTATCAGAAATGCGACCCTCATACTTTGTTCTAATAGGATGAATCATAGTTATAAAATGCCTTGAACCTTGGGAAGAAATGAGTCTCTGCTGGGGACTCATAATATGAGGACGATGACGCACACACAGAAACACAGCCTGCTTCAGGGGTAACACTGGGGGCGATCTAAGCCAAGATCCCCTCAGGCTCTGTGCATCTTCTGCTGGGGTGCACATGGCAGGAGGCTCCCCAACATGCCTGGAATTATGTTCAGCACATCATCTTCCTGACTCCTTACACCTTTAGAGTTGATCTTCAACTTGGAAAAAAACTGCAGGAGTAAATGCTACCAGCAAAGAAGGACTGGCCCTGACTCAGTGGGAGGGAGTCAGCTAGAGTGGGGCGGAGCAGGCCCAGCGCTGGGAGGGCGAGAAGCCCTAAAGCAGTGTGCACCAGAACAGGCAGGAAAGGGGCTACTGGACCACCTGGGCAGCAGCAGAGGGGAGCCCCGGCCAAGGCAGGATGTCGCCTCACATCCACGGCCCTACCGGTTCTTTCTTTCGGTGGGTTCAAGGCTGATGTAAAGAAGTGAGACTGAGGCAGGCTTTCTAACAAGCCTCCGGAGGGCTCTGCCGGACACTCCACCCAGCCAGCGTCGGTACTGGTCCTGGCTAAACGTGGACTGTACCTGGTGACCGTGGGAGTGGAGGGTGAGCTGCATCTGCTGCAAAGTACCAACACCCAGCCGACCCAGGGCTGTAGGCCAGCCTGCAACCCCAGCACTGGGGGAGACAGGACGCTCACCAACTTCAAGGCCCACCCGGGCAACTTGGTCAGTCAGCGAGATCCTGCCCCAATAAACAATAGAAAGGGACCAGGGATGTAGCTGAGAGAAAAGGCCCTGTGTTCAACTCAGAATCATAAGAGAAAGAGGCAAAGAGAGAGATAAAAAGAAGGAAGGGAGAGAGAGAGAAACTCAATGCCCAGGTTCACCAGTAGCATGGCCGAAATATATTCCTAACCTTCTCTGAACTAGCTTTCCTCTTCTTATTTTTATGATTTTTTTGAGACAGGGTCTCATGCTGCAGCCCAGGCTGGCCTTGGACTCATGGCAATCCTGTCTCAGCCTCCTGAGTGCTGGGATTTCATGCATGAGCCACCACACCACGCCTGGCTTATGCGGTGCTGAGGAATTAACTCGGGTACTTAGCATTCGACCGTAGCACTTGCTAGGAAAGTGCTTTAACCACTGAGTCATTCCTCCAGGCCCATATGATTTAGTATCATTGTTAGTATTTTGGTTTTTGGAGATAAGGTCTCACAATGTAGCTCAGGCAGATCCTCCTGCCTCAGCCTCCTAGGTGCTGGGATTACAGGTGTGTACCACCGCACCTGGCATGTCCTCCTTTTAGAATGATGAGAATTGACCTGGGCGCAGTGCTGCCGGGGTGTAACCTCAGCACACTGGAGAGCGGGGAAGGAGGGTCGCACGTTTGAGCCCAGGCTGGGCCATGCAGCGACTTAGCGACGCTCTATGTCAAAATTACATATATATAAAATAGTTGGGGATGTATCTCTGTGAGAAGGACCTGGACTCGGTCCCCAATATCACAAGTGAATAAATAATTAAGTAAACAGGATCATACACATTGTGTACTGGTCACAGGGCTATTGAATGGATTAGTGGTAGCACCAGGTAAAGCATTTAGCAGAGAGCTTGGTATGCAGAAAGTGAACACTAGGGGGTCTCTGCCCGCTGCTGACAGAATTAGGGACACTGTGGGGAGGGACTGTGGGCTTTCCCTCTGCCTGCAGTTCCCAAGGGAATCACGTGTCCTGGCCTGCTCCTCCCCCCATCCCGTGTCTTTTAGAAGCCAGAGCCTGACAGGGCTGGACTTTGATGTGCCTCTTCCCAGCCCCTCACCGCCTTTGCACCCTAGGTGTAGCCACCTGGGGCCTTTACGGGCCTGTTGCCCAACTGCCTAGTGATTCAGAGCTGGTGGGGTCAGGACTGAGTCGGCCGCATCAGCGCCTATCCTGACCTTGCCAACGCTCAGCTCAGGCCCAGGGGACGTCTGAGATCCTCTGCTAGCCATTGCCCGTCTCTGGGGTCCCCCCCTGAGCCCTGGATAACCAGGGACCAAAACTTGTTCCTTCCTTTGTCAATGGACTGACACGTGTTTATCATTCACTCAACAAAACATGCGTGCCCAATCTCAGTGGCACAGGCCTGTGATCCCAGCACTCCAAGAGGCTGAGGCAGGAGGATAACAAACTTCCCCCTCGGCTTGGCTACCCTAGTGATTGAGCAAGACGCTGTCTCAAAATATAAAATAAGGGCTGCGGGTGTAGTTGAGTGTGAAGGGCCTGGATCCGGACCCTGCGGGATCCGACCTTCAGCCCGGCACAAATAAACACACGTGCATGCCACCTTCGTAGCACGCAGCTGGAAATGCATGGGGAGCGTGCCTGGGACAGCCCAGGAGGCTGGTCTCTCCACGGCCGCCCTGTGTGGAGAGCGCAGAGACAGGCTGCCCAGACTCACAGGGCACTGAGTGACAAGCAGGGGGACACGGGAGGGGGTGGGCGGAGTCAGTTCAGACGTGGAAACCTGCAAAGAAACCCTCCCCCACCGGCTCCGGGAAGCAGGCTCCCATCTCAAAGGCAGAAGCCGGGAGGGAGGCAGGTCCCAGCTCCCCAGGGCAGCGGCTTTCAAGTCTGGGAAGCAGCAGGGGGCTGGCGGCTCCTTCAAGCTGACCCGCCTCCCACTGGAGGCTTCTGGAAACCTATAAAGCGCCTTACCTGCCCTTCCAGGTTGCCTGGGTTCAAAGCAGCAGTTTCATAAGCGGGACTGTAATTAGAGGTTTTATGGTTTGTTATGTTTTGTTTTGCTCTCTGGGAACAGAAACCTCCTCCCTCCCGGGCTATGCAGTCCTGGCCTGGGCACCCTGCACCCATTCCGTCCTTCCGTCCAATGCTCGTCCTCACCTAGGAATTGGGTACTTTTTGTAGTTTTTTGAGAAATAAGAAAAACAAGACACAAAAGATAACCTATTCTCCCAAGTCTATTTACATAAACAGGAAGAGGTAAAATTGAGATGAAGTCTAATATCTGAGATGTTTGTGGACTGTGAAATGCAAAGAAAAGAGAGATCTTGGGCACCCTGCACCAGCTCCACGTGGAGGCCTGAGTCCAGGGCTATCCTCTTCGTGGCTAGTAAGTTAAAGGGGGTGTCAGGAAAGGTCTTATATTTACCTTGGCCTATAATGTCACCACTCTGGAAGGTTGAAGCAGGCAGTAGGATCACAAGTTCAAGCCCAGCCTGGCAATTTAGCAAAGAGCACGTCTCAAAATCAAAACTAAAAATGGACTGGGGTGTGAAGGCGTTGGGGTCCGTCCCCAAACCACACACACACACACACACACACACAAAGCCATTGAGAAGGAAGGGCAGGTGGGTCTCTTTGGGGAAAAAAATAATAAGAAAACCATGCAAAGTACACACAACACATACATACACACACATACACACACGCACACATGCCTGCATATGTTACACCACAGTGAAAAGTAACACTGAATAACAGTGTGAAGCCGCAGCCTCAAGTATCAAGCTCACAGTCCCAAGCCCCCCTCCAAGAAAGTGCCACCCCACCGCCTGCTGAGCCCCTGGAGGCTATTTCTGGATGAGCGCTATTTGACTTTCTGTGGGAATGGGAAACTTCCAGTGGAGATGCTGGTCTTGTTAGGTCCCTGGGGAGGAAGCAGGTGTCCAAGGAGGTGCCTACATCCTCTCATCTCCCTCCACTACACCTGCTGCGATGACCTGGCTCCCATGCTGGACTGAGCCCCGTGAGGAGTGGCCCTGGGCTCCCAGGGAGAGGAAGGCTCGGGTCCCAACCCACCTGGGCCAGTGGGGTGACAACCCGACACTAACAGGTAATCGAAACCCATGGTGAATGCTCAAACCTAAAGACACGTACTCCTGAGAAAGACACACTGCCATCAGCGTCCTCGGAGTCCTCCTCCAAGCCACTGCAGGCACACGCACTCCGTTCTTACCACCTTCTGGAGTTCTGCATGTCCTCTTTCCTGAGTGTCTTCACAAGTTTCCATCAGAAATGCGGTGAATGCCACTGCTCAGGCCAACCCGCGGAAAGGCGGCCTCGTAAAAATGCGGCAGTGCGTCCTTGTCTGAGTTACTTTCTCATTGCTGGGACAGAACACCTGGCATCCACAACTGAAGGGAGGAAAGATTCATTTTAGGTCACAGCTTCAGAAGGTCCCAGTCTGTTCACGGGCAGCTGGCAGTGCGGAAGCACATGGCAGAGACCAGGGAGTTCGTCACAGCCTGGTGGACCGGAAGCAGAGTGAGGAGGGCGAAGCCAGCATGTATCCTTCCAGGCCAAGTCTCACGGTTCCACCCCTCCTGGGTCACGGCCCATTGTGCTGTTGCTTCCAGGTGAAGCCCCGGTGGCCTGCTCCTTCCAGGTCACATGCGCAGTAACGTGCCACATGCCCTAGTCTACCACAGGCCCCTAATCCACCATATAGTTCCATTGGTATCCAACCATATCCAAATACACGAGGCTTTGGGGGACATTCCAGGCTAACCCCTAACAGTCCTCATCCTCCACTAGATCTGGCACCACGTGGCTAACTCTTTGCCAAAGTCAAAATGATGATGTAAGTCAACATCTTAAATCAGCTCAGGACACAGAGACACCCATGAACGACAGTGCCAATAAAGACACTCCGGAGGGAAGGCTTCCGGAGCTTCTCCAGAAAGGGGCAGGAATGGCGGGGTTAGTATGTTGAAAGCGAGGGGCAGGGTCAGTGTCGATAATACCGTAATCACTGTTAAACCTAGACAGTCACTATATTCTTCAATCACACATTGCATGTGCAAACAGGAGCCCCGTATGTAAACAAATAGCACGGAGGAATACAGCCACAGATCCTTGGGGTCTCAGGGCTGGGAAGTCCTCATGCACCTATTCATTACATCATCCGTCAACAGACATCACTCCGCCCCAGCCTGGCTTCCCACGTGCTGAGCCCTCAGAATAAAACAGTGAACACATCAGTCTATGCCATCTAATGACCGGCGCAATGGCATCAAAATGGCCTCATTCTTTCCCTTTTTCCTCCCTCCCTTCCTTTCTCCTTTACCCTCTTTCTGTAGGTGGTGGAGATCCTACATCCCCAGTCCATTTTTTTGTTTGTTCGTTTTGATTTTGCGACAGCATCTCACTAAGCTGGTAACTTGCCCAGGCTAAGCTCAAACGTGCAATCCTGCCTCAGCCTCCTAAAGCACTGGGCTTATAAGCCAGCACCACCAGGCAAGCAACAGTCAGTCTGTGTTGGGTGTTGGACTGCACCTTGGGTTAGCCCACTGTCCGGGGTAACCTGTCTGATGACCTAGCAGGCACTTGCCTGGCAGTTAGGAGCAGTTGTTAGGATAGAATGTGTCTATATTAAAATCCACTAGGGCTGCTCAGGGTTTAATGCTAGAGTGTGTTTTCACCTAGCTCCTTTGTGAAGCAGAAAGCACCAGAAAGCATCAGATTCGCACTTTGGGAAGTATTCGTAGCAGGAAAAAAAAAAAAAAAAAAAAAAACCTCGCAGTGGAAAAAGAGCCACTGGATGATCAGCTGTGCTAGCTTCTAACACAGGGTATTGATTTCCCCAAAGTTTCTTAAATATAATAAAAATAAACACATCTCACAAGAAAATCATGAAGTGAGTGATCCCTTCCCACCCACCGTCAAAGGTCCTGGCCATCACCTCTTCTCCTCCAGAAGCAGCCAGGCTGCGCCAGCGTGTTGCTACAACCTTCCTTCACCATTCCCTGGGGCAACAGGTGATAAAGAAAGCAGGATCCATGGTCCAGAGGGGCCCTGCCGAGATGGGGATGTTACTCCCAGTGAGGAGGCCCGGATCAGGGGAACCTGGCCGGCTTCCCCTTTGTCCAGTCCAATTTCTATGAGGTCTGTTCCTGCCTCAGTGAACCAAAGCATAAAAGCCAGAGTCTCTCCTGTACCTTTGGGGTGTCCACGGAGGCCCCATGTCAGGAAGACTGTGATTGGACAAGTTTGTTGTGCTTTTCTCTTTTTGAAATGTACTATGAAATGGAGAACATATCTATATCTATCTATCTATAGATAGATAGATAGATAGATAGATAGATAGATAGATAGATAGATACGTTTTAGTGGTACTGGGAATCGACCCAGGGCTTTCACACTAAGCTGCGCTCTCAGCTTGTTTTTGTTTGTTTTTTGAGACAGGGTCTCACTCTGTAGCCCAGGCTGGCCTTGGACTCATGGCAATCCTCCTGTCTCAGCCTCCCGAGTGCTAGGATTATAGACTTGTGCCCCCATGCCCAGCTTATGCGGTGCTAGGGGATCTAACTCTGGTACTTAGCACTTGCTAGGCAAGCGCTTTAACGGCTGAGCCATTCCTCCAGCCTCTCAGCCGGCTTTTATTTTTTACTTTGAGACAGGGGCTTGCTAAGTTGCTGAGTTGCCCAGGCAGGGCTTGAACTTGTGATCCTCCTGCCTCAGCCTCCTATCGTACTGGAACGGCAGGCCTACACCACAGAGAGTAAACATTTACACAGAGTCCTGTCAACCTAACATGTATGCATGTGTATGCATGTGCTGGGAATGAAACCCAGAGCCTCGTGTGTGCTAACCACATTCTCCACCACTGAACTATATCCCCAGCCTGCCAAGCTTATTTTTAAAAACCTATTGGTTCTTGCTAAGTTGCTAAAGTGACCAGGCCGTGCTTACACTTGCAATCCTCCTGCCTCAGCCTCCCAGAGTGCTGGGATAACAGGCATGCGCCACCAGGCCCAGCTTGCTTCTGTTTTATGATGTGATGATGCCTTGGAATCTCTATCTACCAGGAAAATCAATCCATCAATTGATTACTCATCACCCAGCCAGTTAATTAATGATACAGGTTTTTTGTTTTGTTTTCTGAAGCAGGATCTTGCTCTGTAGTCCAAGCTGGGCTTGAACTCATGGCAATCCTCCTGCCTCAGCCTCCCGAGTGCTGGAATTACAGGTGCATACTACCACACCTGGTTAATCTTTATGTGGTGCTGTGGATTTGAACCCAAGGCCTGACACAGTCTAGGCAAGTAGTTTAACCACTAAGCTACACCTCCAACCCTGATACAGGTTTTTAAACGTGTAAAGAAAGAAGATCAATAACCCCAATCGTCTATGTCTGGGAACAGTTAAACGTCTGCCCAGTCCTGTGGATAACAATTCCTTCCACCCTTTCTTCTTGTAGGGTCACCTACTGGTGTCCAAAGGACCAGGAATGAGGGGCTGAGTGCGTAGCTCAGTGGTCAGAGCTCCTGCCTAGCATGCACAAGGCCCTGGGTTTGATTCCACAGTACCACATAAAGATTAGCCAGATGGGGTGGCACACACCTATAATCCCAGCCCTTGAGAGGCTGAAGCAGGAGGATTGTGTGAGTTCCAGGCCAGCCTGGGCTGCAGAGCGTGTTCAGGAGTTCAAAGCCAGCAAGGACTACAAAATGAGAAGAAAAAGAAAGAAAGAAAGAAAGAAAGAAAGAAAGAAAGAAAGAAAGAAAGAAAGAAGAAAAAGAAATAGGAAGGAGCAAGGCTCCTTCACAACACGGCCCAGCATGCCGGGGTCCCAGAGAGCGTGGGCAGGCGAGCTGGGCCCTACTCCATAAGGGCCTTGGAAAAGAGGTTAAGTGGGAGAATGAAGGTAGCATCAGTGGTCCCGAGCTCCCAAGGGCCAAGGAGGGTGAGTTTCATACACGCAATTTGGGCCTTGTCATGAGGGGTGTCAGGGTGGATGAAGCTGCAAGGGACCCGCCCCTGTGGCGTGGGCAGCTCTGCCAGGCCGGGGGTAGCTGGGACCAGGGCACAGGAGCATTTGGATCCCTCCTATGCGAGGAAGGGAGCAGACAGGGGTGGGCGCTCTGGGAACCTCCTGGTCATGGTGCCATTGGGGAACAGGTGTTGTACTGGTCTACTGGTCAACCCGGAATTCAGGCTGGGCCCACCAGGAGATCTTTCCAGACCACCCCACCCCTTTCCCTAAAAGTTATGAATACACATAAATATATCTTCCCAAAGAAAAGCCATACACTAGGACTTGAAGTCTGTGTGTCCTCTAAACCCAGGAAAGTCCTCAGGCGTTTGAAATGCAGAAAGGCCGTGCTTTCACCGCCAGGGATTCTGGTCACAAAAGGATTGGGAGGGCCCAGCAGCTCCAGTTTGGGTCGGCTCCGCGGGGGTACACAGAGGCGGCAGGCACCTGTCTGCATCCCGGGAATCACAGCTCCCCAAGGGAGGCAGGTCCGTGCCTGCAGACCTCAGTAGCGGAAGTCCCAGTGCACCGTGGCCCGTGGGGCTGGGCAGGCCACGGAGACAGTACACGGAGCCACCGTGGGAAATGAAGAAGGGACTGGAGGCGATTTGGTGTTTGGGTCGCTTTTAAAGCTGCGACGGGGAAAACGTTTTGGTTAAAGCAATGCTCAAGCCAAGGCTGTGGGAGCCCAGCCGTGGGTGGAGTCAGGACCCAGGCCCAAAGGGGCGCGGGACTGGGAACCCCCGACACCCAGGGGCCTGGGGACTGAGCTGGGGCTTTAGTCCGCGTCTCTACGTCTTGATTTAGCATCTATCAGTTGTCTTTTATAAATTATCTTCCTCTTCCCTTTAAGAGAGTTGTAGCAGCTAGGGTGGGGGGCATTTTGAAACCTGTGACCCCTGCTCTCTGGGAAGCTGAGGCAGGAAGATCACTTAGGAGGCCAGCCTGGGCAACTTAGAGAGACCCTGTCTCAAAACCAAAAGTTAAAAAAAAATATGTAGTGCGTCTGTAGCTCCGTGTGAAGGCCCTGGGGTCGATCCTCGGCACCGCCACCAACTACCGCCCAGAAAAGGAAAGAAATCTGCCAAGAGTTCCACGAGGAAATTCAGTCTTGTACTCGGGAATCGGCACAGGAAACGCGAGAGGCCGAGATGGGGGAAAATTCACTGAACAGCCGCCAGAAACAGTCCCCGGCCGTCCCGGGCCGCGGCGGGACAGGGGCTGGAGTCGCAGCCCGGCCCGGCCCCGGCGGCGCGGGCGGGAGCTGGGATCCCGACCGGGCCGGGGGAGAGGACGGGAAGGGAGGGAGCGCGGGAGCGCGGGAGGGACGGAGGGAGGGAGGAGGGAGGGCGCGGCGTCATGTGATCCGCTTCCCTGCTCCTTTAAGCGTCCGCCGGCGGCGGCGCGCCACACTCGCAGCCCGGGCCTCGGGAGCCCGTGTCGCCGCGCGCGCCCGCCGCGATCGTGCGGGCTGGTCCGGCCCCTGCGCCCCCCAAGTGCAGCGGCGCCCCGAAGCAGGCGCGAGGGAGGAGGGAGCGGAAACGTACCCCCCAAAATTGGCTGCAAAGCAAGAAAAAAAAAAGAAGGGAGAGAGCGAGGAAAGAAGAGCGAAATCACGCGGGGGGGTCCTGCGCCGCCACCATGGCGGGGGCCATCATCGAGAACATGAGCACCAAGAAGCTGTGCGTCGTGGGCGCCGCGCTGCTCGCGCTGCAGGCCGCCGCCTTCCTCGTGGGCGGCCTGGTCGGTGAGTGGCCGCCGCAAACTTTGCCGGCCCGCGGCCCCGGCGCTCCCGCCGCCCGGGCTACTTGTTACAGTATCGCGCGGCGCCTCGATGATCTAATTAGTCCGGCTATTGTGCGGGAGAAAGCCGACGCCACGGGGCTCCGTGGGGCACGATCCAGGCTGGCGGCCGGCGGAGGGAGGGGAAAAGTTTTGGCCTAGTTTCAGTATCCACTTGAGAGGCCGGAGGGGGGCGGCCAGCCGGAGCCTGCCGCGGGACGCGCGCGGGAGCCCCAGGAGGGGCGCAGTGGGTGCCCGCCGCCCCCCGCCGCCCCGCTCTCCCTCCTCTCCCGCGCCCCCTCTTTCCCGCTGCGGGAGGGCCGCGCCGCCGACTTGATCGCCGCAGGCGAGTCAGTCGGGGACCTGCGCGCGGCGCCGGGGTCACGGTGTGGAGAAACGGCTCGGTTAGGGGGCTGAGGGATGCGTTGAGGGGACCCCACCTTTGCTCCTGTGGCTTCCTCGCCGCACCCCCGCCCTCCACGCTGGACCCATCGGAGCTGGGGTGACGGGCTGGGAGAGGAGACGCAGGGGGAAAGAAGACCCAGAGGTGTTGCTTTAGGGTCCCCTCGGGGAATCCCCCTCTTTTCTGGTACGGGGTATCGAGCCCAGGGCCTTCCCGCTGGGCTACACCCTCCAACCAGGTTTGTTTTTGATTTTGAGATAGGGTCGCGCCAAGTCACTAAGTCGCTCTGGCTGGGCTGGAAGTTGCGATCCTCCTGCCTCAGCCTCCCACAGTGTCGGGGAATTTCAGGCCCGCGTCCCCAGGCCCGGCTCCTCCCCCACTTTTTAGAGCCCTGGAATCTGCATCCCGTGATCGCCCCTTGGCGCCAGGACCGCGGCCCCTCCCCCTCTCCCGCCGGGGCGGGGGCTGGGGGGCTCCCCGAAGGTGACAGCTCCCGAGCCCCCCAGGCGAGGGTGCCGGACCGCGATCACCTCCGGTACTGTGCTCCGGGATCTCCGGGGGCACACAGGTCCCCCTGGGAAAAAGGGTTTCCCTCCCCTCCCCTGCCCTTTCCTCCAGCCCCCCGCTGTCCCCACGCGCGGTCCCCTGCCCCGCGAGCGCTGGGACATTCCGGCACAAACTTCCGCGCCAACTTGTGCAGCGGGCGCGGCGCCCTTGCTCGAATCAACTTTGCGGCGCGCAGGGACGCTCGGCGCGGGCGGCACGGGGACCCCGGGGACGCGGAGCCTCCCTGCCCGGCAGCGTGTACCTCGGCTCGCGTGGCGGGTGTGGCGCCTTCGTCTCCAAATCGGGATCAGAGGGGAACGGAGCGACCGCAGGTCTGGGACTGGAAATCTCGGGGACGTCCGAGCTAATTGCTGGGAACAAAGGAGAGCGCGTGGGGCCCCACGGCCGCGTGCCTCGCCGCGCGCGCGTGTCCATGGCGCCCAGCCAGCGCCGAATTCTCCCACCGCTGTCCGGTTCGGCGTGGGCCAGGCACCTCTGTCTGTCGTGGAGCCCTCACGATCTCGGCGCCCAGGGTAGGGTGCGCACCCATGCACGCGGGATTGGCCTTGTGTCCCGAGAGCCTCTTGGGCCGCAAACAATCCCTGTGGCCCTGTGCTCCGTTTTTCTAGGGTCTTAACACCCTTCCAGCCGCAGTTCCGCAGGGGTGCCACGGGGCCTCGTGTGACTTCGGTGGCAGACCATAATTAAAATTTCTTGCACCTTGTGCCTTCAGAATTAAATTGGCCTATTATCCCCAGCTGACCTCCGTCCTCTTTGAGGCTTTTCTTTCGACCAGTGAGCCACTGCACACGGCTTCCCGGGTCTGTGCCTTCTTCCCATGCTGACCTCCAGGACGGCTCCTGGCCTTGTCTAGGTTCCTAGGGCACCTCTGGAGGCAGGGCGGTTTCTGGTGTCCTCCTGTGGCTCAGGGCCTGTGCCAGGCCATCTGTGAGCAGCTGCTGGACACCAGACAAGAGGGCCACAGGAGTGCTTTGTTGAAAGCAGGGCCTGTGTGTAGAGGAACTGTTGTCCAGGGCAGATCTGTCAGCGAACTTGGTTACAACTGTACTGGGCAACCTCAAAAACTCAGTAAGTGGGTATTCTTGTGGGGGTGGGGGGAGGGTTGTTGTTGTTTTGTTTTGTTTTGAGACAGGATCTCACTCTGTAGTTCAGGCTGGTTCTGAACTCACTATGTAGCCCAGAGTGTCCTCAAACTCAAAACAATCCTCCTGCCTCAGCCTCCTGAGTGCTAGGATTTACAGGCGTGGTCAACCTCGCCCAGCTTATGTGGTGCTGGGGAATCCAGTTGGGGTCCTTAGTGTTTGCCAAGCTAGCGCGTTAACCCCTGAGCTATTCCTCCCACCCATGAGTCCCCCTCTTTAATAGACTGCTTCTGCTCCAACTTTACCTGAAAAAAAAAATATTGTGTATAACACTTCTTGGAGGAAAATTGTATAAGTTTCCCATCACCCCCTTCACCATAGACGGCTGCACACCCTTTCTGGTGCTGAGACAAGATCTCATCCACATGGAGTTAGTGTCCTGGCCTTGACACCTTGCCCCGGAATTGTGATTGTTTTGGCTCTTAGTTAGATCTCTGGATGTAGGCGAGTGACCAGAGCCAAACCTGGGAGATCCGTGCTAGCAGCGGGTTGGCGCCGTGTTCTCCCACCGGCTCTCTGAACGGAAAAGTAGGGGGAATAGAGCAAAAACACACAACTTGGGGAAGTGGGCTCCAACGTCAAGGTGAAGTTCAGAGCCCAGCCGCGGGCTCTCCCGGGGTCCCTGCTGCAGGGAGTGGAGCCAGACAGGCCGGCATGGAACCTTTTAATAGGTGTGCAGTGGGGAGTGGGCAAAGGAAGCCTTTGGAATTGGTCACAGTCTATGTTTCCTTTTCATCTGTGTTGTCTGGGAGGAAAAGAAACATGGAAAATCAAAACTTAAGCTCTTGAGGGGAGATGAGCAGCCCCAACCCCAATGACAACCTGGCAACCCTAAGGGACCAGGCAAGTCAGTTCACCCACCCATGGGGTTGTCGCCGAGCTAGTAGATAAATGAATTTAAGACCGCTTTCAGTTCCAGTTGTGTAATTCTTCCTCCCCCTTTATTTTTGGTACTCAGGATCCCACCCAAAGCCTTCACCCTGAGCTACATTCCCAGACTATTTTCCGTTGAGACAGGGTCTGGTTATGTTTTCTCCATCAGGGTCTCGAACTTGCGATCCCTTGGTCTCGGCCTCCCACAGTGCTGGTGTCACAGGCCTGCACCAGCAGGCCTGGGATTCGATCCCTCTCGCTGCTGCTTTATATGACATGAGGACTGATGTTGGGTCTCAGCCTTCTGTGATTTCTGTGGAAAACGTTAGCCATGAAAGCAAAGCGCAAGGATCGAGGTTTGCTTCAGCCGTGTAAACACCCAGTGGTCTCCTGGCCGAAGGCGTTCAACTGCTGTGGGGTTGGCTTGGGCAGTGTCCACATGCTGCTGAAACCTTTCATGGGGTTTTGCAAAAAAGACCCCAAAAGTCGTATCTTGTATAATAAAGCTCAGAGTGTTTATAAATTCAGGGATCTGTTCTAGATCCTGCTTTGGTGACAACTTGGGGCCACTCTGAACCCAGCGTCTGATTGCTTTCATATTTACTGAGAAAGCAGCTTATGTGGCCCGCTGCTCCCACAGTTAGAATTTATTTTAAATTCATGACCGCCTGAAGGAAACTAAAATATTTTAAAGGATACAGCATAATCTTTATCCTCCTTGAAAATAAGCTCGCAGAAGAATTTAAACACGGTTTTGCTTTGATTCCATGCTTGTTTGGTGAATTTAGTGTGTGGAGAGGCAGCTGCAGGGCAGGTGGAGGGGGACCAGAAGGGGAGGCTCTTGTTCTAGCGGGAGTGCAGGAGGGAGCCCAGAAATCCTGAACTTGAATCTCTGGCCTATTATGTGCAATTTGCTCAGCTTCAAATTAGTCCTATCTGATGGGTATAATGGTTGAAAAAGCAGATCACTGTTCCCACTTCTTCTGTGTGAGAACCACCAGGCTGGTGATACAGGCTTGTTAGCCCAGCACTTTGGAAGGCTGAGGCAGGAGTATTGGAAGTTCCAGCCCACCCTGGTAATGGAGCAACTTAGAACCTGTTTCAAAAAAAAAAAAAAAAAATGGGTTGGGGATGTAGCTTAGTACCAAGGCCCAGGGTTGGAGCCTGAGCACCACAAAATAAAAAAAACATAAAAACCAAGAGCCAAGACTCCATGAAGAGAGAAGCGAGGCCCAACCTGAACTAGATGTCAACAGTTCAACTACAGCTTCTTTAGGATCACCTTTTTTTAACGATTGCGTGGACAGCCTTTTCTTAAAATAATGAGAATAGGAGACATGCAGCACACAGCTAGCATTCCAGTTGGCACTGGGATTTCCGGTTCCTCTCATGGCTTCAGCACAGGCCGCCGAACTGGGCTTACATGGCCGTGGGCAGCTCCGGCCAAGCTGCGTGGTGATCTGTGCCCACAAGCTTTTGTTTTTCTTTATTTTGTTCTTTTTGTTTTTTTTGTTTATTTGAGAGTCACAGAATTTCAAGAAAACGAATAAAATGGCGGCCAGTGGACACCATAGAAGTGTTTGCTCCCCGGTGCATCAATTTCAAGCATGTTGCATGTGTTGTTTTAGGGGTGCAGTAGCTATGATCTGCGGTACTTGGGTATCTGGCGACGAGCTAAGAAAATGCTAATTAATTGGGTCTTTGGTTAGGGTCTGTCCATGCATTTGCTTCCTTACTTCCTGCACACTTTCCAGCCTCACTGCTCCATGTCCTGTGCCCCCTGTCACCTGCCACAGGTGTTTATTGTGGTTTGTAGACCTACTGTGCAGCCTCCCTGGGTCAGTGTTTAAGGAGTGATGATTTGCTGTTAGAAATTGAAGTAATGTTATTTGACTCTGTGTGTGTGTGTGTGTGTGTGTGTGTGTGTGTAAGTGTGTGTGTAAGTAATACTAGGACTGAGCCCAGGGCCTTTACATGGAGTTATATCCTTAGTCCATTTTTACTGTTTCATTTCATTTTACTTTATTTTTTGAAACAGGGTCTTGTTCTGTAGTCCAGACTGGTCCTGAACACACTAGGTAATCCAGGTTGGCCTCGAACATACGGGGATCCTCCTGCCTCAGCCTCCTGAGTGCTGGGATTATAGGCCTGCACCACCATGCCTGGTTTATGTGGGAATCGAATTCAGGGCCTTGAACTTGCTGGACAAGTGTTCTAACCACTTAGCTACACCCCCATCCCCTTTGTTTTTGATTTTGAAACAGAGTTTCACTGAACCACTCAGTTGCCCAGGCTTGACTAGAAATTGTAACCCTTCTCAGCCTCTGAGAGTGCTGGGATGACAGGCCAATGCCACCAGGCCCAGCTGGTGTGACTTTTAAAGACTTAACACCAGTCCACTTGCCTATTGTAGTGAACTCTGGCATGTCCTAAAGATCTCCAGTCTGCCTCTCTCCCTTGTCTTTCACTGTAACCTTCCTCTCCCTCCAGTGGCCCTCTCTCTCTCTTTCTAGCCATAGTGGAAGCCCTTCCCTTTCCTTGGGATGCTCATACTCTATGTAGCTTGAAAAAGCTTGCCCAATTTACCAAGTATTCATTTGGGCAGCTGCATGATGACTAGGAGTCAGGAGAGGGGACACGTAGAACCTGAACTGCTGAAGTCTGGGGTACCCTTCCACTAAGCTGTATCCCCAGACCTTCAAATCTGGAGACAGGATGTTACTAAATTCCCAAGGCAGGAATCAAACTTGTGATCCTCCGGCATCAGCCTCCTGCAGTGTTGGAGTTACAGGCATGTAACATGCCACTGGCTAAGAAGAGCTCTTCTCCCCTTTTTTTGAGACAGGGTCCCTGCTCTATAGTCTCGGCTGGTTCTGAACTCTCCACATAGCCTAGGCTGGCCTCAAACTCAGAGCAATCCTTCTGCCTCAGCCTCCTGAGTGCCAGGATTATAGGTGTGCACCACCACACCCACTTTGTGTGGTGCTGGAGAATAGAACTAACTCAGGGTCCGTTGCTTGCTCGGCCAGTGCTGTTGCTGCTGTGGCCTTCCTCTAGCCCCGAGAGCCCCTCTTCATCCAAGCTTACCAGGGAAACTTTCCCTATATTGAGGTTTTCCATCACCAAGGGAATTCGCACCACCTGGGAATTTAAGAACATAGGGAATTCGACTCCCTGTTCATTAAACATCATCAGCTCTTACACCAACATTTCACCTTGAGGTCAATCTGTGCATCACAGAATAAAAATGATGTCAGACATGCACTGACTGTGCATGGGCGGCAGCCTCACTTAGATCAGTTCTCATAAGCCTTGCCAAGTTGACACTTGGTCCCATTTTCCCACACAAGACAACCGAGGTACAGAAGGATCTGGTAAATGGCTAAGATGCCCGGCCCAGCGGTCAAACCTGTCGTCCCAGCACTCTGGGAGGCTGAGGCAGGAGGATCACAAGTTCAAGCCCAGTTCTGGCGAATTTAGCAAGACCTTTTCTCAAAATCCAAAGTAAAGACATGAGCTGGAGCATAGCTCAGTGTGAGGACCCTGGGGTGGATACCCAGGACCACAATAAACAGGTAATAAACATTCTCAGGATGACCTTGTTTAGTCAGGGCCAAGGTAGGGACCAGACTCCAGGGTATCTGAAGGCACTGTCACCGTGGGCAGATCCTCCCGCGTCTCCCTTTCAGAACTGAAGGCAGAGAGGCACACAAGAGCCTTGAGCTGGCGACCAACTTTTCCGTTTTACCAGCACGTGTGTGAACAAGGCAAATCCTCCTATGGGATCCACAGCTGTGCACAGTCAGGAGCCAAGCCGCGCCCGCCCCTGCCCGGGGACCAGGCCCTCACAAGTCTGACCCTCCCCGGCACCGTGTGAATCATCCCATTGGCAGCGCAGCCGGGGTCATTAGCTATAAAGTGTTCGCGTCTCTGCTCCTTTAAGGCAGCCGGCTCCATTGTATTTTCCCTCACTAGTGGTTGGAGCATATTTATATAGTTATAAAATAAGTCTGGGCTTTTTCCGAAGGGGTCACCTAAGGCCCAAGAGGGCTTTCCAGGGCATGGATTAGCAATGATAGAGCAGCTAAGAGAAAGTCACAGAGTCCCCCGAGGGATGGTTCTCGTCTGTGTCCACACCCTTGCACACCCAGGCACAGCCGGCCGAGCTGCTCGGAGTGGCTACAACACTTCGTATGTTTTGTTCTTTAGGGGATACATACAAATTAGTTGTAGATTTTCTCTGTTGAGAGCTCTGCAGCTCTCAATGTTGCTAGCCACCTGGAGGAGATCGTGGAGACAGAGAGCATTAAGACAGGAAGTGACCCCATCTTCTTCCTGTAGGTCTCCTCTGAGGTTTTGGGACAGTCGCCAAATTAATCACATACATCAGATGCAGGTAGTTCCTGGGCCAAGGGCCAGGGCAGGTGGGAGTAGAGCGGAGGAACCTGGGGCGTTGACATTCTCAAACTTGGCTGGGCTGTTGGCGAAGCACTCCGGGAGGCTGAGGCAGGAGGATCATGCAGGTTCTGGCCCAGTGTGAGTAATTAGCAGCTTAGAGAGACCCTATCTCAAAACCAAAAATTAAAAAAAAAAAAATGGGCTGGGGATACAGCTCAGTGCAAAGGCCCTGGGCTCCATCTAAAGTACCACAAGAAAAAAAAAAAATCTCAAACTTGAAGATTACGAAATCTTTTCTGACGGTCCTTTTAAAAGGAGTAACCCAAAAACATTGTTAAATTACAGAAAAGAGGAACTTAGTATTTTAGAATTCAGAAAGATGGGGTTCTTTAGACTTCGACTGTCCCTTCCCTGCCCTGTGCCCTCCCAGCTACCCTTTTAGGTCTCCAGTCAGAACGAAAGCAGTGGTTAGGTGGCTCTGTGGTTGGAGCAGCGTGTGGCGTAACCACGATCACTGCTGCCTGAGGATTTGCTGGGTGCCCATGGGCAGCAGCTCACAGGCTTTGATTCACTTCTTGCTGCTAAATACCCCCAGGGGCAGTGGCGGCTCCTTTCTCTTACTTTCAGATGAATCTCAGGCTTATTGAAGAGATTTATTTTTTTCTGCAGGGACAGAGGTGGCCAGTCGGAGGGCACATCTCAGCCATGATCCCCGATGGAATCCTAAGCCTTGCTCTGCTCTTAAGCGGCCTCTCTGGGCCCATTGTCCCTGCCATTTCTATGGAGGAACAAAGGGGCGAGTGTAAGGAAACTGATTCTACCCAGATTAAGTAGCAGATGAAAGCTCAGCCTCCTCTTGTCTGTACGCCACCCCCCTTCCCCAGCGGCCCACTCTCCTGTGATCACCATCACTACCCTACCTACTTCTTGAACAAGCACGGCCACGTCCTCACACGCAGTAACCCCTGTGCCAGCCTCGGTGGGTGTTGATGTGGTTCACAGGCCAGGCCGGGGAGGGCTGGACCTGGATCCCTCGTGTGCCAGCCCCCCTAAAGAAAGTGGCCAAGGGCTCTGGTAGGAAACAGGCAGATGACACCCCGTCTGGCTCCTGGGTACGTGACAGTTACTGAGTGCAACTTCTGAGAAGTGGGAGGGTGATGTGCGTGTGAAAAGGACCGGAGAGGACAGCTCAGGCTCCTGCAAGGACAAGCAAAGCCTTTGCAAACACGAGACCGTGGCTTTAGACACAGTTTGTGCCTGCATTTCTTTCTTTTTTCTGTAATGGGAACTGGGCCCAGGGCTTTCACACTGAGCTATATCTCCGGCCCATTTTTATTTATGATTTTGAGACAGAGCCTCACTAAGTTGAAGTTGCCTTTGCTGTGCTTAGGATTCTCCTGCTTCAGCCTCTCAGAATGCTGACAGGCGTGTACCACCTGGCCGGGCTACGCTGGATTTCTGAAACCGGCTTATGATTCCTACCTCCCCACCCTCCCCAGAAGAGTGAGTGTTTCTTTCCACTAGGCTGGTTTCCATCTTGGGCTTTATAGTAGTTTTCTGCTAATTTTTTCTTTCTTGCTCCATTCTCTTGATAGTCCTTGGTGGAGTAGTTTGTTGTTGTTGTTGGCCCATGCTGCAAAGTCTAGGACCCCCTTAAATTACTGGTTAATCCCCTGGCTTAGCTCAGGGGCCTGATCTGTAGATAACACTTCTAAGAAAGCAGAGGTGATGAGGCATCCTGCTTTTTCTTTAGAAAGAAGGCAGCAGGTCTAAACACATGGACTCTGTTACCTTCAAGCCCTCAAGGAAGGCCAAGCACATGATGGTGGTCAGGGCGCATGATGGTGGTCAGGGCCCGGTGGGCTGTCAACTTCATCTTGGTTGGTTCTTCCCACATAAGGATGCCCTGGGGTCAGAACAGCTTCATGGGGTGGAGAGAGACCAGGTGGGAACTCAGAGACTCTGAGTGACTCCTTGGTTCCCAGTCAAGGACACCCTTGGCTGTCCCCCTCCCCTGTGGTGAGGGACACAGCCCTCTTCCTCAGTAGGATTGTTGCGGGATTAATATCCTTGCAGTGAGCTGGGCCTGATGGTGCCAGCTCGTCATCACTCTGGGAGGCCGAGGCAGGAAGATCATGAGGTCCAGGCCACCCTGAGCCACTTAACAGCTTAATGAGGCCATGCCTCAAAATCAAAAGCAAAAACTGAGCCAAGGAGGTAGAATTGTGCAAGCAAAGGCCCACGCTCCATCTCCAGCACTGCAAAACTGAATATATACAGAAATAAATGACATAAATATCCCTGGAGTGCCCTGTCGTGGGATCATGCCACGTGTCATGTTGAACCAGGCCACTGGGGTGGGACATTATCCTTCGCCATACCCCCAGCTTGGCCCCACGGCCACCTCTTCTGCTCTCTCCTCAGCTCTAAGACCACACGTCGCAAGCCACTCCTTTCCTTCGTGGGGCCGCCCCATGTATCATGGGACACCTAGACACCTCCAGCTTTAGGCATGAATCTGTGCAGGCACAGGAGTGGGGGTGGCGGGCGAGCTCGGGTGGGCCTTCCGCTCTCACTGGAATGCTTGAGTTGTATCTGAGCATCTCAGCCACGTCTCCCCAAATGGCAGGTGTGACTCTTGTTGTGGGGGTCTCGTGAACAACACACGTCCAAATGGTTTTCTCTCCTCTCTGTCTCTCTAGTACTGAAGATAGAATATAGGGCCTTCGCTCTAATCTATATCTCCAGCCCCCCTTTTTGTTGTTTATTTTAGACAGGTCCTCACGAAGTTACCCAGGCTGCGTGCAAACTTGCAGTCCTCCTGCCTCAGCCTCCGGAGTGCCGGGCTGCGCCCCCGGCCTGCCTTCCAGGCCTTCCAGGCCTTCCCACGGCCCGCACCTCTGTGCCTAAGAGTTCATGCCCTCACCGCGGTCATGGCTGCTTGCTTTATGCACAATTTTAGGAAAGCTTGCTTTGTCATTTTCTAAGTCTGTGCTTCTCAATCGGGACGACTTGTTAGAGAAACTCCCAGACAGCCGGGAGACACAGGAATGTGGTCATGTGACAACAAAGAAACAAGAAATGCATGAAAATTCCATCCAGCCTAAGAATGCCCAGGGCCCGAGGGTCTCTAGGACTCAGACTCACCATTCACATGGAGGGATCCCGCTCGGGGGGCGTCGCCGCCTGACAGGCTGACCTGACAGCTGACTGCCCTCCTTTTACTGTCTCTTGAGTGCAACCATGTGGGTCGGCTGTATCTACACCCTGGGGTTTGCCTGAAGGGAGGCTGTGAAATTGTAAAGATGAAACAGCTTCGGAGCCAGGCGTTCTAGTGCAGGCCTGTAAGCCTAGCACCCTGGGTGTCTGAGGCCGGAGGGTTGCCAGTTCGACCCCAACCTGGGCAACTTCATGACTTGGCAAGACCCTGTCTCCACATCAGAACTAAAGAAAAAGACCAGGGGTTCTGCTTCAACGTGAGGTCATTGGGTTGGGTTCCAGGTAATTACCAAAAAATAAAGAATGGTTTCTACACAAAAAGGGAAACAGCAGAATGAAGAGACAACTTACAGAACAGGGAAATCCTAGCCAGCCAGGTTAGACAGAGTTAACATCTAGAGTATAAAACACTCAGAAAACGCCAGTAAGTTAAATAGCCCAGCCAATGACAAAAGAATCAACACTTCGCAAAAGGATTTGGAAAGGGCCCTAAATATATAAAGAAACATCCGTCCAGCAACTTGATCACTAGGTAGATGTGAAATGGAGCCCAAGCCCGGCTGCCTCACTGGAGCAAGATTCCAAGTCCTGGCTTGGTTTCCCCAGTGAGTGTAGTGTGGACTCAGCTTCTGGTCCAGCCCATGCTCCAAAGTGCAGCTCCTTGGGCAGTTTGGGTGGAAGGCCACCCGGGTCTGCGTGTGGCCCTCACACCTGACCAGCCGCGCGGGTTCCCTCCCTCCTGGCGCTTCCTTATGGACTTCCCTGGGACCATCCTTGCAGAGAAAGCAGCACCAGCTCTGCCTCGGACCCTCGGCCTTATCCCCGGCCTTCTCCCCGGCACTAGGAGCAGCAGGCTTAGATCCAGTTATTCTGTTCTGCCTGGGGTTTAAATAACACTGGAATCCAGACGGTAAAGAAAACATCCAACCTGCATTCCTTCCTTGACGGCGGAGGGCGTGGTGCATTCCCTTCCAACTGCTGGGGAAATGTTGTAAATTTAAAACTCTCCAGAAAAACAAAACAAACCCACACGCAGTTGGGGGCCTGATGACCCACCCCAACGCCTAGGCCGGGCCTTAGGTTTCCAGATTCTGTTGTCACAGGCCTTCTAGACCTTTGAGTTTGCCTCTGTGGCAGGCGTGACTCTAGGGTTGTCAAGAAGCTGTCCAGAGCCCCCATATTTTGAGGGTCTGATCCACAGAGCAAGCTCATTTTGGCCATGTGGTCACACCGATGGCAACTGCCAACAGAAAGCCTGCGTCCCCAGAGCAGAGCTGGAGGGGTGCATGTGGGGGGTGATGATCTGGAAGGCCTGGTCTTGCGCCATCATCCAGTCCCTCTTTGTTTTACTTTTCCTTGAC
The DNA here is from genome assembly GCA_004027205.1 of Ctenodactylus gundi. Taxonomy (NCBI): domain Eukaryota; kingdom Metazoa; phylum Chordata; class Mammalia; order Rodentia; family Ctenodactylidae; genus Ctenodactylus; species Ctenodactylus gundi. Next base: position 234,590 of record PVKB01001973.1, read on the forward strand.
ATGTGAGCAGTCACCAAGCCCTCGTTCCCACAGGGTCTCAATGAGCTGGAAGGAAACTTCAAGTCTGAGTCTCTGTTCAGCATCTTGCCCACAGGCGATCACACAAACCAAAAGTCGGGCTTAGTGTTTCGGGGAAGCCAGCCCCATCCCCGGGCCAGGCGGGCCCTGTGGGGTCCAGGTGTGCCTGGGCCGCAGCTCTGCGTTTTCCGGGCTTGCTCCAGTGAGGGCAGGGCCTCAGGCAGGAAGACGGTCGCATTCCTTTCTCTTCTTCCCCGAGCTAGTTTTGGCTTGTAGGCCGCCCGCCCCTCCACCCGGCCCGGAAGGAACGTGGAGATAAGGCTGTAGCTCAGGCTGGGCAAGGTCCGTCCACCAGGGGCCTGGTCGCCTGAAGACCTGGGCTCCTGGGAAGAATCCTGGGAGGGTCCTGGCCTGGCTGTGACAGGCTGTGCGGGACATCCACCTCTTTTCATTTACTCCTTTCCCCCGTGATTTTACTGAATTTGAGCATGCCGTGTTAAATCCTGGAGCCCAGCCTTATGGTGTGCCCAAACAGCAGAACAGGGTGTTCCTGGGTAATAGGATGATGCACGCACATACTGTGTGTGCATGCCTGCGCGTGCATGCGTGCACGTGGGTGGGGGATCCATCCCAGGGCCTAGGACCTGAGCTACATCCCCACCCCACCCCCCTTTTTCCCCAAAACGAACAAGGTCTGTTTAAGTTGCTAAATCCTCCAAGCTGGTCTCTAACTTACCATCCTGCCTGAGCCTCCCAGATGACTGGGATCACAGGCCTGCCCCACTGGGCTGGCAACTTTGTTGGTTTTTAAACTGAAAGGGCACTTAGGTCAGTTTTTCTTTAACGTTTGTTTCTATTTTTACAGATATGAACCCCCCCACATGCACACCCTGTCCTTCTCCCCACCCACTCGGAGACAGTGGTAGGAACTGTTGGGACGGCCAGGAAAGCCAGGGTAGCAGCTGTGGGAGGCCATCATCTTCCTGGTGTAAGACTCGGACGAGGTGCTTACGCCAGCCCTGCCGCGGTGTGGGGAGGCCGATGACCCACCCCACCAGGCACAGCTGCTGGGGGAACTTCCAAGGGCACCTGTGGGCCATATGGGCTTTTTATAGGATTCCTGGGAAGCAGTCATCATGAAACAGCACAGGGCTGGCTGGAGGTTTTCCTTAAGGTGGGTTTCTGTTCACTGGACAAACAGCACAGTCCCTCCATTCAGAGGGTCCTAGTTCTAGCTGCAGGAATGTTGCTTGCTTGGTGGTACCGATCCAACCATCTGGCTTTGTAACCTAACCACACCGCCATAGTGGGTGGCCAGCCTGTGCCTGCCCGGCTTCCCTGAGGGAAGAGGAAGCGTCTCAGGTGGCTCGTAAGACAGGAAAGTCAGTGTCTATAAGTAAAAAGATTCCTTTCCCAAAATGGTAGATTATAAGAGCAGGCAGCCTTAGACCAGAGATCACAGGCAGAATGCTGTCAGCCTGCTTCCTTATCTGTTTCACTTGTGGGGCTGGGATTTAAGCAAAAGAACATAACTCACTTCCTTCATGCACCCCTAACCAGAGGCGTTAGATCAGCCAATACCTGGGAGCCGACTCCTTGAATTAAAGGTAGCCGCTGAGAAACTAGATATGTGATTTTATCCACACACACATATATATGTGCACATGCACACAGTAAGTACATATATAGATAGCATAGACTCATATACAAGTTTATATATGGGGGTGGTTGCCTTTTTTTAAAAAAATCATCCAGTCCTGCCCCTCAGTGGAGACGATACTCACCTGTAATTCCAGCAACTGAGGCGGAAGCACAGAATTTCAAAGTTCAAGGTCATCTGTGTCAGTTGAGCCAAACTTTGTCTCAAAATATAATAATATTTAGAAAAGAAGGCTGGAAACGGAGCTCTGTGGTAGAGGACTTGCCTCGCCTGCCCGGGGCCCTGGGTTCAGTCCCCAGTACAAAATGATAAAACAAGCACATGAACCCACAGACTGCCCAGCAGTCCTCGCCGCAGCCCCTCCTGGCTGTGATCTGCACTCACCAGGGCTCCGGAATCTCAACCTTCACGTATGTGGCCACGTGGAGCCCCACTTTTTACTTTTGATTTCAAAATAGAACCTCTCAAAGTCACTGAGTTGTCCAGACCCGGCTTGATCTTGTGGTCGTCCTGACTCAGCCTCCCAGAGTGCAAGGATTACAGGCCTCCACCACTGACGTAGACTTTTAATCTTTACTGAGCCATTCAGATGGAACATTCGCTGCAGCTGCTTGTACCAGTTGATCAGATGTGGTGGGGAAAAGGGAATGCACACTAGTTTGTGGTTTCCCAAATTTTGAATATTGAAACAGAAATATTAAATGATAACAAAAATTGGGGGATTCGTTGCCTTTGAGAAGTGATTATTGGGCTTGTGCCCCATGAGGGCTATTTTGTCTTTTAGAAAGACCTGACGGTTTATATAAAATATTGGAGATGGGACATTTCTCAGAGCTTCTGCCTAAGAATCTTACAGATTTAGTTATGGTTTGTTCTTTGAAACTAAAGGTGCATTTATGATATCAGCTTTTGTCAGTGCCCTTGACAAGGAAGGGTAGTTCATGTAAATAATAACCATCTGTGCATGCCACTGTGCTGTATAGGCACGAATTCCTCCCAACATACACACACCTTGCTCCAGGGACCCCGCAGGCGGGGGGCCTCATGAAAACTACATTTCCCAGCCTGCTGTGCAAGACTCCAGTGAGGGCAGGAGCTACAGGGCAGGGCCCAGGTGGATGTGGGGAGAAAACAGACACTTGGAAGGGGCCTCAGTTCTTCCCATGCTGGGTCGTGACGCCATGTCGTGAAGTCACTCCTTTGGAGGAAGGGTGCTATGGTTGGATCTGGAAGGTCCCCCAAAGCTTTGTGTATCTGAATGTTGTGAAATACCGAAGGAAGCCACATGCTGCTAGGAGGCCTAGTCGAGAAGGGTGGGTTATAAGCACGCGGTGGATTCTGGGTATGTAGCACATGATGGCACACCGGGGCTTAATCTGGAAGGGGTAGATCCCTAGAACTCTAGAGCTTGACCCAGGAGGGGCAGGTTACTGAGACAGGTTACCAAGACAGCACGTGGAAGGGTATATGCTAGCTCTGCCCTTCTCTACTCACTCGGCTTCCTGTCTGCGAGCCGTGAACAGCTGCCTCCAGCTCGGCTGCTGCCATGTGCATCCACCATTGCCAGGTACCCTGCGTGAACTGAGACCTTCTGAAACTGTGAGCTAAAGTAAACTTTTCCTCCCTTGAGCTGAGACTGTCAGGTGTCTGTCACAGCAATGAAGAAGTAACAGGGACGCAGGGCATCTGTCTCCTTGGTGTGGACCCGTGCCGCTCTGAAGAGCGGGCAGAACCACAGGAATGGGTATGTGGTACGATGCGAGGGGTGATCAGAGTACGCAGGGTTTAAATTTAAAAATATGTATTATGGCACAAGATGCATTGCCACAAATCCCCCCTCAGAATCCTCCCCTTCTGGGCACACTCACCCTTCGATCTTGTCCGTTTGTCCTGAGTGTCTCTACAAGGTGAAACCAGGTATAAAGTGAAGCTGCCAACCTCCGCCTGAAGGAAAGTCTTGAGAAACACAACAGTGTGTCCTTGCCCGCCTTACCCACTGGGTCTGGCACTGTGTGCATCAGGGACATGGCGGGCAGGGAGGAGTCGATTCAGGATGTCGCAGCAGCCACTCAGGGAAGAGGACTTCCAGGACTACTTCAGAAAGCGACAGGACTGATGGGTGACTGCCTGAAGGCACGGGGAGAGGTCCAAGGTCAATTGTGGCCGCATGCCTTTCACAGGAATATATATTTCTTTAAACACTCAGCGTGTGTTTGGACTGCCCCTCGCTCCTGGGGCAGAAGGACCTGAGGCACTGCTTGCTGGCTGAGAATCCTTTAACAGGTGACCTCCTCTCTGAGCCTATGCCTTCTCTTTCCCAAGGGAGAAAAGCAGGGGTCACCACAGTCTGGACACTGCTGTAAGGAAGAGAGAATGTATGAAGAGACAGCCCAGGTCCCGGCAAAGAGTGCACAATAGCATGTGACAAAGACTGATCCATTGTTAATCTCCCTCTGTTACCAGGAGTTGAGTTCTGGGAGGTGCCTGGCCCAGGGGCACTTGGGTCCTGGTGTCGTGGGCTGCCTTGGGTCCAGCTTAGTCACGGTTCTTGGGGCAGAATCCCAGGGAGGTGGCTTGCTTGAGTTTAAAACTTGGTGACAAGAAATAGGTATTTTACAGTATCTGGTTTCATATTTTAACAAGAATATGGTGAAGAATTAACTAGAAAGAAAGTAGAAAAAGAAATCTTTGTGAAGTTCATTATTTTAATACAATAATTCTTTAAATGCTTTGATTCCTTTGGCCTTGATTGGATATTTCCAATTTTACGTCAAAGAAATGCCAACCGGGTCCAGTAGCTCAGGCCTGTAATCCCAGCACTCTGGGAGGCTCAGGCAGGAGGATCACAGGTTCAAGCTCAGCATGGGCAACCTAGTGACTTGTGAGACTCTGACTCAAAATCAAAATAAAAATGGGCTCAGAGTGAAGGCCGTGGGCTCCATCCCCGTACAAAAAAGAAAGGAAGAAAGAAAGAACCTAATTTACAGGAAAGGCAGCCGAGTTCATGGTTTCACTTCATCCACTGGTGGATGTTGATTCTGGAAATGTCAGTGCCTCTCTCTCCCTTCTAAACTCATCCCAGCCAGCGACTGAAGATTGCTGTGGAGGCGCTGAACCATGGGAAATTCATTTTCAAAATCAGCTTAATTGCTGTGAGACTTTTAATTTGTTCTGGATGATGGAGCTAATGTCTGGGAACTGGGACGGGAGCCCTCCAAAGTTGTTAATTTAATCAGCCACTGGGCCCTGGTCGTGCCTAGTGAAGGGGGGCACCCGGGTCCTTCCCACAAAGAGGCCGGTTCCCCAGCCTGAACACTTGTCAAAGACGGATGAGAGTCCGCCGGTGAGGGTGAACCCTTGGGAACAAATCACCAGGGTCCCCGTGCTCCAAAGCCCAAAGTGACGCTTTCCCAAATCTGTACCGAGCGGGCCATGCATGGTGCCTGAGAGTGAAGGCCGGGATGCATCATGCCGTGTGTTCACACCTCTAACCCATGGGAGTTTGCTGTGGCTTTGTCCTCCGTAAAAATCACACACACTCCCCTCTTGTCCCCAGACTGCTGGGATTCCAGGGAGCCCCTGATGCTGTCCAGGGCGAGGCTGGTGAAAGCGGACTCTGTCCTCATGATAAATTAGCTTGTTTATTCCTCGTCGGCTTAGTTCTGTCCCGCTGTTGGTTAGTGTAATGAAGCAGAGCCCTATTGTGCGTGTGCACTGGGGAGTGCTCCTCTGCCACCAAAGGGGGTAATTGAGTAGAAAGCAGGACGCTGTTGGTCCGTGAGAGAAGTTAACACCACATGAGGTCACAGGCTTCAAGCTGTAATCCATGTGGGCACAATGCAATTGAGCCCGTGAAAGGGTTTGTTTACAGTGTGAGCACAAGGGTCAGTAGTTAATTTGAAATGTTGTAGGTGTGTTTTCCTTGAACCTCGAAGGTGCAGAGCATGTGTCATAGGGGATTGTAAATATCCCCAAGGGAGGGATGCAGCTGGGTCGGGATTGGGAAAGACGTGGTACCCTGCTCATGAGCCTGGCCACACTCCATTTAAAATGTTCACATTCCTTAAAATGAGGAAACTGTAGATGAGCCGCTATAGAAAGCCCTAGTAGACAGGAGTAGCCCTGTAAGAAACAACTGTTGCTGAGCCTGGGGGTGCAGGCCTGTCATCCCAGGACTCTGGGAGGCTGAAGCAAAAGAATTGCAAGTTCAAGCCCAGCCACTGAGTGACTTAGCAAGACCCTCCCTCAAGTAAATGATAAAAATGAGCTAGGAATTTAGGTCAGGGTGAAGGCCCTGTGCTCACAGGAAGCCATGTCACTCTTGAGAGGATTTGGCGGTTAGGGAGGGCCTGCCCTGTGGCTGCAGGGGAACCTACGTAAGCATCTGCTCTTCAGAATTCATTGTAGGGATTACAGGAAAAGAACGGAGAGGTTGATAGGGCAGCTCGAGACTGACCATGACCCTCCGGTGCTCCCTGGGCCGATGGGAAATCCAGGCAACGCATTTGACATTCCCCATACCTTCCGTTTGTGTCACGCTTTCATCTCTCTTCAAAGGACTTTTGATCTTGCCAGCAGCACTCTGGGACAGGATGGGTGGCCAGAGATCCCTGCAGCTGAGTGTTGGGACACAGCAAAGACCAGGTTTGCAGAGGGAGAGGGAAGGTGTGTGGGGCGGAGGAGACTGGAGGTCTGGAAGAAGAACTGCTGCGTGGGGATAGGTTGAGCGGCAGGAAAAAGGCTAGTGGATTTTTTAACAGAATGACCTATTGTAGACTCGCTTGTACTAGCCAGGCAGTAGTACTTTGTGAGCTCTCTGCTCGGATGAGTGAATGCATCTGTGGCCCGTTTGCTCGCTGTCCTCCATCTGACACTGAGCATTACCTGTCTCTCTAGAGAGGACTGAACCCAGGGAGTGCTGAGCTATAAGTTTGTCCTGTTGTCTTTTACTTCACTTTTAAAATTTTATAACTAAATATTCAGTTATTTATTTAGTGGTACTGGGAAGTGAGCCCAGGGCGTCACTAAATTGTTAGGTTGCCCAGGCAAGGCTCAAAACTCACGATCCTCCTGCCTCAGCCTCCCATAATGCTGGAAGGCTATTGTGTCTTTTGCTCAGGTATTTTGTCATTTTACTGGATCTTGAGGCAGGCTTACCAGCTCACTTCCAACTGGATTTCTCCTGCCTTCCCTTCCTGGGTGGCAAGGATGAGCAGCCCAATTCTGTGTCTTTGCTCAAGAACTTGTAGCCCGCTGCAGGTGCTGTACCTAGACCCTAGGCAGAAGCTGGGTCTTTGGAACCCTTGGTGAATCTTAGAGGTGGAGCTGAGGGCACCCAGGAGGTGAGGTTTCACTGGTGAGAAGTGCCAGCACCTGGTCACTCACAGTACTAAACCTGTGGTGTGCCTTTCTTTCTAATTTAAACCATGCCGATAAGCACACACTGGAAGGCCATTTCAATGTCGGCATGCTGTCCCATACAAAGATCTTTGTAATTAAATGGCTCGGTCTCCTGCTGTTGGACTTTTACAGTGTGGGGGCTGCTAGTGACAGAGTGTCCACTGCTCAGTACTGGGCATTATTTTCACTTCTAATTTTTTTTTCTACTGTGCCAGAAATATGCTATTCTTCCCATTCACATTCTTGGATTCATTGGTGAGCCTCTGGCTGGGTGACTGGCCCCATTGTGACTTTACCATTTGAGTTATTTGGGGAAGATGATCACTGGGTTTTAGTTGGTTGGCTGGTGTGGATTTTGGGCTGCCCTGTGATAGCCTCTTGGTTTTGGCAGTAAAACCCTCAGTTTTACTTGATTTTGAGGCAGCCTTACCAACTCGCTCAGGGCTACTCCCAACTGGATTTCTCCAGTTCATTGATCAGTCCTGGCCCACATAGCTTTTAGAGACTCTGCCTCTGATCTTTGTGGTAACCACAGGGGACATGTGGCCCAGGTTGATCTAATGTCAGTGAATTCTGGGACTTCTGTGGACATGTGGCCCAAGCTGATCTAATCAGAATGAATTCTGGGACTTCTGTGGAGATCACCAGGAAAACATGTCCTCTCTCCTACTGAATTTGAACTTCAGAGGATTTGAGCATGGACTTGCTGGTTGGTGTCCTAACAAAGGCTGAGAATGAAGCAAATAGTAGAAAATGGAGAATTCATTGCTAGAGAGAATCGATGTTGGCTGACATCTTTTAATTCTTCAGAGCAATCGCCAGAAGGCTGCTCCTCCTCAGCCTTAGCCTCACCTTGCTAATCATTGATCACTTTTGGCTCCAGCGTCTTAGAAGAGCAAGTGTCCTGTCCTGTAGCCAGGACAGACTGGTGCACCTACTGTGTCTCCCGTGTGGACAGACGGTGGTGGATGCTGCTGCTACGTTGCAAATGGCACACTGGATGGGATCCATATTGTGTAACAGTTATATATCGGGCATGGAAGCAGTCTTTATTAGGCACTACTTTCCTGAAGAGAGCAGCACTTGCAATGGGTGTGTGTGTGTGCGTGTGTGTGTGTGTGCGTGCGTGCGTGCGTGCATGCAGGGCTCATTGCTGAGCACCAAGTGGCTGGAGAAGATCATTTGTGACAACTCGTGGAACTTGGCCAGGCACTTGGCTTTGAAGTAAAGTTCGTCTTAACACATGTGCTTCCTCAGGGCTGGAGCGTGTGGGACACAGATGGCAGCAGGATGACCAGCTGAAATGAGTTTCTCAAAGATATAGAAGAGCGTGACCAACGGCCCCAGGCAGAGCAGCACTGGCCGAGATGTTTACGCCACATGTTACGATGAGGCTGATGTGGTGACAGGAGGGTGTCCAAGAAGCTAGTGGTGCAAGAGTGTATGTAATCCTGGCACTCTGGGAGGCTGAGGCAGGAGGACTGCTATGACATTGAGGCCAGCCTGGGCAATTCAGGAACTCAATGAGATGCTATCTCAAAAAACAAAAATAAAAATATAGACAGAGGTTGTAGCTCAATGTGAAGGCCCTGGGCTCAGTCCCTAGTAACACATACACAGAGCCAGCATATGTCACTGTGGGTCTTGATATGCTTGAATATTTGGGGTTTGACGAGGACCCATTGGTAGAGTGGGGTGACTATCTGACGCACAGCTTGCTGTGGTTGTCTAGGACAGGGGTCGCTTCCTTCCAGGGACTGGAGTGATAAAGAGCTTTGTTGACAGCCGTGAGCAGAGTGTGAAGAACTGCAGCGGGGTGCCTTCCCTCGGGCTGCTGCAGGCTTGTGCTCTTTGCTAGGTGGACCCAGCAACGCCCACTCTTGTCAAATGAAGTCAGGCACAGCTCTCCCCAAGATGCTCATGGAAGCGTAACCCCTACTGTGAACTGTATGCAAGCTACCTACGTTGCGTGCTCCCTTCTGGGAATCTAGTGCCTGATGACCCAGGTGGGGCCAAGGGGTGGTGACACTGCTGCCCTTGTCCATCCATCTGTAGAGAAGTTGTCTTTTGTAGAAGAGGTAGCTGGTGCCTAAAGCATTAGGAACTGCTAGCCTAAGGTGTGTCTGACCACCTTGCTAAATTCTAGGGACTGCGAAGCACCAGAAGACGCGAGGATCAGTTCACTGTGGCGCAACGAGAAGCAAGCGCTGGATGTAACAGCGTGAAGCAGGGGCTCGGGCTGCCATAGCAATGCCTGGTGGCGCGGGCCTGTCATCCCAGCACTCTGGGAGGCTGAGGCAGGAGGATAGCAAGTTTGAGCCCAGCCTGGGTGAATTCGTGACTTAGTGAGATTGTGCCTCAAAATCAAAAGTAAAATATAGACCGGAGATGTAGCTCAGTGTGAATACCCAGTACACACACACATACACACACGCACACACACGCGCGCATTAAGGTGAGATACCTGTCCCTTGTAATTCACCTGAGACAGATAAGGGGTACACTTCTAGGTAAACAGACAGAAAGGCCATGTGTACAAATGCTAATACACCCGAGGAGCAAGGGGGTCGCATTAGGCAATGTAACTCTGCTGTTCTGTGGTAGCTGCCCATCCCCGAGCTGAGCTGCGAGAGTGGGAAGTGGAGTGAGAGGTGGGATGGGCCTCACTTGATGCTTTTGTATTTAAAGTTTAGAGCAGTGGGATGATCCTTAAAGCACTGGTGTAGACGCCTCTAACTTGTTGGTTTTGTTTACCAAGCTCTCTGTGCTAAGAGCCATGGAGTTTGACGGCCAACACCCAGAGACACCCAGAGGCAGCTGTGAATTGACCAGAGGGTGACAGGTCCCCCTGAGGACGGACATTGTGGTAGCCATTGTGGGCAAACCCATTCAGCAGTGGGCCTGTGCCTGCATTCCCTTTGTGAATGCTCCTGCCCAGTGTCCCGTGGTCCTTTGAGAGGAGGTCCCCCTCGCCCTGCTGTCTTTCACACGTAAATGTTGTAGGAAGTCACCACAGACTGGCCGGATTGTCTGTGCCGGCTGTGAACAGATTGCGTGGGTGATGAGACAAGTAGGAAAAGATGCGGCCACCAGAAAGGCGGGGAGGAAAGCCGTGTCGCTGTCTGCCTCTGCATGGAGCCAGGCACAAAGGGAACTTCGTTCATCATGCCTCCTTTGTCGCCCCAATGGGGGAGGCACCTTTTTAAACCACTACTATTCTGTCCAGTGTCTCATCTGAGTTAAACCAACTGTGCGACAGCTAATAGGGGCCGGGGAAGGGACATTTCCCAGAGGCAGCCAGGCAGAGGCCAAGGAGTCAGTTAATAGTAACCCGAGATCTAAGTCTGGTGGGTGTGGGACATCCGGCGGCCCTGGCCCTGGCCAGCTGCGGCACCCTTGTCCAGGACATACCCCGCAGTCGACTTAAGCCTGGATGGTCAAACATTCCTGGGCAATGAGAACTAGAAACAGACCCCCAGGCTCGGAAGCTTGAGCGAGTGTCGCCCCGGACTCTGTCACTTGGTGCTGTGTCCCTAGACTCGGTGCAGAGGGAAAGCCCCATCCCCTCCAGGTCCTGCGCAACCCGAGCCACAAACTCCTCCATCTTCTGTAGCTGCTTTGTAGAGACCCAAGGAGAATCCTCACCTCGGGCACCCGTGTGAGGGGGCGGATGGAAAATCAGAGACAGTGGCCGCTGCCATTGTCCGGGAGATGGGCAGTAGGAAAGATTCCATTTGGGTTCAGATCTGATCCAGAAGTGCAATTCTCCATAGTTTTCCCATTGTGTTTTTAGTTGGGGACGCAGCACCTGTATTTTGAGAAGGTATTTTGAGGAGGGCGTGCACCATTACTGGGATTTGTTTTGTCTTGTTTTTTTGGAAACACGGTCTTTCTCTGTAGCTTGTGATGATCCTGAAATCACTATGGAGCCCAGGCTTGCCTCAAACTCATGACAATCCCCCTGCCTCAGCCTCCTGAGTGCAGGGATAATAGGTGTGCACTATTATAGCTGGATAACTTGTATGTGATACTGGGACGTCAAACCCAGGGCCTGTGCTTGCTAGGCAAGTGCTCTAACCACGAGGCCAGTGCTTTGATCTTTCCTGACTGGGTGGTTGTCTGTTTTTGGAAAAAAAAAAAAATATTGCTCAGTCGAAACAGTAAGATGTGGCTGAAAGTCCTAGAAAGGAGCGTTGGAGGGTCTTGGGTCTGGAAGATGGTGATAGGAGCCGCTGGCCTAGGGCATCCAAGGGGCTGGTCTCCTCTGCTGCCCTGTCCTTTGATTGTCTGTTCAGGACAGGGAGCCTCTTCCACGTGCGTCTTCCCCTCGTGTGTGGCATTTTCTTCTCAGGCAGGAGTATGGCCGACCTCTCTTGAGCCATGATGGCCGCATACAGACCTGCCACCTGCTATATTTGCACTTTTTCAACAGGAATCACGTGTCCTAATTCTCTAGAGAAACCGAGACTTGTGTTTTGGAAGGGGCCTGTCTCGTCTAGTCTCCTCTCCCCCTAGTGGCGTGTCTCCTGCCACCGCCTCTCTGCTCCTGGGCTCTCTAGGCTGCTTGTTTCGTTTTTCAGTCCCGCCGAAGCATGCTGGTGCATAAGCCCTCTGTGTCATTCCGTGGGAAACCTTCTTCTGATACCACACTCTCATTTCCACTCAGGAATTCTGGGCTCCCTTCTGGAATACTCTAGACCACGTGCTCCCTTCATCGGGCAGACGTGGCTCCTGTTTCTCTACTCCGACTTTCCCTTCCTCCTGTCTGGTTGTGCCTGCTGACTGTGTTTCCAGTCAGGTTAAGTTTACCTCTGCTTCCATGGCAACCCGCCCCTGTTTGTTGCGCCTGAAAAAAAAAAAGCCTTTTCCTGTTTCTAGTTGAAAATCCATAATTCACATATCAGTGGGTTGGTGTCAACAAAGACATTGATACCAGAGATCAGCTTCATGCTGAGAACGCCAAGCCTACCCCAGCGCAGACCCTGGGGTGGCCATTGTAACTCATGTAACTTACAGCAAATGCACAGCTTGTATTTCCACATTAGCTCTTCTCATTAGAGGAAAAGGTGGGACAACAGAGGGGGTCTTGGTTCAGGTGGGTTTAAGTGTAACCCAGTTCAACCATTGGCTGTGATGCTGGATAAAGTTGTTGTTGGTTTTTTTTTTTTTTTTTTTTGCCTGTTTGTTTGTGGTACTAGAGATGGAGCCCAAGGCCTTTGCTTTGACTGACATCCCCAGACCTTTGTTTTTCAATTTTTTAATTTCACAAAGTCACTAAGTTCCCCAGGCCGGGCTTGAATTTTAGATCCTCCTGCCTCAGCCTCCTAAAGTGCTGGGATTACAAGTGTGCACCACCACACCTGGCTAAGCAATTCTTATTGTGTCACAGCTACATTGGCTCTGTCTCTAAATGGAGAGAATATCATCCACCACTGACTCCCAGGTACGAACGGAGAGCAGTCAGTCCAGTTCATCCGCAGCACCAAGCACAGCACGTGCGTCACCAAGTGGCACCAGCCCTGTTCACATATCATTTGCAGAAGACACGCCTGCAACCCACCCAGCAGCAGGCAAGCTGATGATAATGGAACCCGCGCCCCTCCCCTTTCTGGGAAGGTCCCTGCAGAGGAAGGACCAGGGGAGCTGAGAGTGACAGTTCCTTCCAAGCCCTGGGCAGGAGGGTGGATGCTGAGGGGACTTTTTGTCGGGGGGACTACGCGGGGTAGGGAGGAAGATGACCAGCAACCGGCGGGTGGAAGCCAAGGATGCTGCTGACTGTCCTGCAACTCAGCGCCTAGACCCCCACAGCAGTCATCAGTGATGTCTGGGCTGGGACAGCGGCTGGGGTCAGCAGCCCGGACGGCAAGGGAATCAGCCAGTGTGACCGCGATGGAGTCGGGCTATAGACATGGGCCGGGCGGCCCTGCGGCTCATCGTTCCTCCTGTGGACCACGACTTAGCGACAAACTGTATATAGAGTTCAGCGCAGGCATAATTTTTCTCATGGCTCTAGTTTTGCTTCAAAATTATGCCAAGTCAACCCTGAGCAAACAAAATCCTTAGTCCCTTGTATTCCATGGTTTTAACATTTTTTAAGTGCCTGGTGCCCTTTGGAGCACCCCGTATTGTAAGAGGAGAGGACAGTCTAGAGAAGCCATGGCTCTGACCTCGCATCTGGCTGCTCTGGATGTCCCTGGGATATTTTGGGAAGGGAGATCTTAGTCAGGTTAAAATTTTTATAGAATCACTCCAGAGGGTGGGCTGCCCTCCGGAAGTGAGGAGAGCGCCTCTTTCACATCCAGTGCTCACCCTTGCTAGTTCTTTGGATTGGCTGATTGACAGCTAAGTGATTTTTTTTTTGGTGGTGGTGGTCCTGGGAAAGGAGCTTGGGGCCTTCAACTGGGCTGCATCTTGGCCTGTTTTTACCTTTTTTGAATTTGGGTTGGGGTCTCAAGAGCTTATTAAATCTCCCAAGCTGGACTCAAATTGTGATCCTCCTACCTCAGCCTCACAGAGGATTGCAGGCCTGACCCGGCCTGTTTAGTTGCTGGGATTTTGACAAACGTGTCTCCCAGAGGAAGAACATGGAAAGAACAGAGAGGAGGCGTGGTATATTCATCCTGTTTGTCTCACAGCAGAGTAGTGTTTGTTATTAGTAGTAGTTCCTTAAGGCCCCAGTCCGCTCAGGCCAAGGTAATAGGCCTTGCTGGGCACTGATGTCACAACGAACCCAGGAAGCGGGCGCTCTCAGCACAGCTTCACAAAAGGTGGCCAGTGTCCCTTCCCACACAAGTGCTGGGAAGAGGCAAATTCGCCCTCGATCCCAGCTTTTTCTGAGTCTAGAGACCTGGTTTTCCATCTTTGTTCCTGCTTTTCATGGAAACAACCATTCCAGTGAAATAATGTCTTTGTCATATTGTGGTTGTCGCCTTCTCTCACAACATTTTTTTTGGTAGAGTGTAACCTGGATAAATTTTAAAATAGATGAGGAAGCTGGTCTCCGCAGCACAGGCCTGGCATCCCAGCGCTCTGGAAGGCCGAGGCAGGAAGAACTCAAGCTTGAGCCCAGCCTGGGGCAGTTTAGCGATGAAGCAAGACCCTGTGTCAAAATCAAAACTAGAATCAGACTGGGGATGTGGTAGCTCAGTGCCAAGCCAGGGCTCAGTCCCCAGGACCAAAATAAATAAACAAATATAACCCCCAGCCGTGAGGAAGGCAGCAGTTCAAGGGAAAACCCGAATAAACGCCTCTCCGCGTCAAGGGCTGTCAGCCCAGGGCCGCTCCGGCCTTGACTTTCGTTGCTACTGGACAATTGCAGGCTGAGCTCTGCTGAGGTTGGACCTGTTCCAGGTTATTTCATTGTCCTGGAATGTCTTTGTGTGGCGAGTCAGCCAGGGAGGGGCACGGCAGAGGGGGATTTTTCTGGTTATTTTTCCCTAGAGGTTTTCGGGAAGGTTGGATCGGACCCACCTTCCCTGGGGACGCACAGCGGTGAGCGCCCTGGCTTCTAGGCTTGTTGGAAGGCTGAGACACTCTGAAACCATTCAGACCTCGGGCAGTGACCAGAGCTGGGCAAGCCTGTGAAAGTGTGTCCTGTGACAACGTGGACATGCAGGGACACCAGAGAGGGAGGGGACAGTGCAGGGACGGTGCAGCGACGGCTTCATGGGCAGTAGGCATGCACATAAATCCACCCAGATTGAAGAAAATGTATTATTAACCTTAAAAGAGCGGCCCTCTTTTTAATGTGGACTTACGTGACCTTTAGAATCATAGAACTGTTGGCTTGTGTGTAGCTAATAGTTAAAACCCTGCCTTTTGTTTTATTATTTAATTTATTTATTTGTTTGCCTGTGGTAGTAGAGGTTGAACCTAAGGCCTTGACACTGAACCACATCCCCAGCCCTTTTAATTTTCGATTTTTAAGGCAGGTTCTCGCTGAGTTGCCTGAGCTGGTTTGCGATCCTCCTGACTCCGCCTCCAGTGCTGGGGTGACAGGCCTGCACCACCATGCCCAGCTAAAGGCCTGCCTTTTATGGTTGAGAAAGCGGAGGCCCAGGACTGTATAATTTGCTTGGTACATGGCAAATAAAGAATGCACCAGCCATCCTTATCCCTGGGACCATTTATTCCGTCAAGAGTCCAACCCTGAGACACCCACATCTCTCTCTGACCTTCATCTGTGGCCACCTGCTGCTCGCCCGCATCCTGAGTTCCCTTTCTAAAAACAAGCTATAACCTTGTGGCTTCTACAAGTCCCGCCCGTCATGGGACACAGAACTCCTTTTCCTTTATTGGGTCTGTTCTGTTTTACATTTTGTTTTGTCCTGGTGCTGGGGGTGGAGCCGGGGCCTTCCCTCGGGGCTGCATCCCCAGCCTGTTTTTTGATTTTGAGACGGGGTCTTGCTGAGCTCCCAAGATACCTGGTCTGACCTCAAACTGGAGATCCTCCTGCCTCAGCTTCCTAGAGTGCTGGGAATATAGGCCACTGACCAGGCTTTCATGTGTATTCTAGAGAATATGAGCTATATCATAAAATCTTTGAACAAATGCCGCTATAAACTGCATGTGTGTTTAAGATGGAGACACGAACACTGTTTCTCACTGTGTCTCCATTTGGTTTCTGACCTTGCGGGCATCCCGCTGGCAGGGCCGGGCTGGCGGGCCACTGACCTCAGCCCTAGGAAAACCTCCTCCTCCGGGAACCAAGCTGAGTGAGGATAGTCATGCCGCAATGTTGCCCATAAACTCTTGGGGAGTAGTTGGTTTTTAAAAAATTACCTTTGTTTGGTTGGTTGGTGATATCTCTTTCTCCTGTTTTCTTGTTTGTTTGGATATTTGGTTTTGTTTTGGGTGGGATTCAGCCCCTTTTGGTTTTATTTTGACTCAGGATCTCGCTACATCCTTAAGTTCCCCAGGCTAGGCTTGAACTTGCAATCCTCCTGCCTCAGCCTCCCAGCATGCTGGGATTATCAGCGTCCACCCCCACACCCAGTCCATAAAGTTCCTATCTTCTGAATACTTCGAGTTTGAGCTTGAGTTACCACCCGTGCTGGCCCTTGTGCTTACTGGCACAGGGGCACAAAGAGACGGGGTCCTTCTCTGGAGGAAGTCACAACTTTGTAGTGTTCAGAGCTTTGTTCGCAAATACAGCAGGATGCTGTAATCAGGACAGACCAGGTGACGCTGGCACTAGAGGACGCCAGTGTCATTTACTGCTAAAGGAAACACGGAGAAGGCCAGGGGCTGGCGCCCCAGGCGTGTGGCACTTTAATGGAAAGAGGTGGCCCTTGAACCAACCGGAGCCTGGTGCTGACAATGAGGTGAAAACACTTAGCCCTTGTGTAGGGATCTTTCTTCATTTTAAAATTATTTGCTTTTACTTCATTTTAAATTTTTTGTTACTTTTAAACAATCCTGAGAGTATGAACATTCAATGGCAGGTGACCCTGTAATTTCCCCTACTTCCAGTGCCCAAGAATTGCACCATTTTGGGGGCCTGCCTTTTCTTGGATTACCAGGGAAGAGCACAGGTGACTTTGGCATGTGTGCAGGCTCCGAGGCAGTCACAACGAGGCCTGGCTTGATCAGAGCCTCCAGTTGTACTGTCCCCTCCCAATTTTTGAGACAGGACCTCACTCTAGTTTAGGCTGGTCCTAAATTCACTACGCAGTTCATGCTGGCCTTAAACTCATGGTAGTCCTCCTGCCTCGGCCTCCTGAGAGCTGAGATTGCAGGTGTAAGCCATCAAGCCCTCTCATCTCGATGTGCTATAGGGGGATCAAACCCACGTCTTGTGCATAACTAGGCAAGTGCTTTAACCACTGCGTTACGCCCCCAGCCTGCATCCCTCATATTTTAACCCTTCGGGATGCTGTTTTTGCCCCTTTGAGTGTTTTATCTGTGTCTATATCTGAAGCTGGTTGAAAATGCAGAGCAATGAATCCATGAACTGTTCGCAGCTGTTTTTCGGGACCTCAGTTCCATGTCCCTCCGAGCGCCATGTGCACAGAGGAGACTCACTGTGATGTGACGGAGAACGTTCTGCTCAGCTCAGGTTATTTGTCTGTCCTGTCCTTCCTGAATGGTCCCAGGCACAGGGACACACCCCTTCCGGGCCGAACTGGGCCATTGTTCGCTGACCTAGATTATCAGTAGGCTCTTCCGTGGGCCGCATGTCTCTGTCCCCGGCCCTGCCACCCAAATCTCTAGCAGACCTGGCGTGGCAGCCCCGTCCGTGTGCCTCACTCGGATCTTGTACAGGCTGACATCCTGAAGACCGCCTGCCTGGAATAGGGGTTACAGCCAAGACTGTAATAAAACGTGGGGTGGGGTCCCCTAAATACATGCAGGCTCAAAGCACCCTCCAGCCCTTGTTGTCCTCCCATCATCCCTGACTGCATCTCTCGGATTGTCACCTGCCTGGTGCTAGTTGTTGGCTCACAAAGAGACCTCACAGGCTCCCTGTGGCCGCCGGCTTCTTCCTCTACCTCCCTGCTCAGAACTTCACCTCTCGGGTCTTTTGAAAGAACTACTAGGCCTAGTGCGATGGTGCACACCTGTAATCCCAACACTTTGGGAAGCTGAGACAGGAGGATCGCAAATTGGAGCTCAGCCTGGGCAGTTTACTGACTTCCTAAGGCCCTGTCTCAAAAAAACAAAAGGGGGGAAAAAAGAAAAAGAAAGTAAAGAGCTTGGGATGTACCTCAGTGGTGGACAGGCCCCGGCTCAATCTCTAGTACCTAAAAGAGAGAAAGAGCTACTGTAGAATGAGAGGTAATACATAGGTTGGTGATGGGGAGGCAGCAGGTGCACTGTGACGCCAGGGTCCTGTCCTGGCTCCTCCTGGTCCAGTGGTGAAGCCCTGGATCTTCTGACTGTGCAACGTGGGCGATTACGATCATCTGCTTACTAGGAGCCATCAGTGGACAACATGTGTGAGAGTGATCTGCAATTCACGTGTTTTATTTATTTATTTAGACATGGTCACACGCTGGAGTCCGGGCTGCTTCTGAGCTCACGATGTTGCCCACACCAGCCTCCATTTCTTTATTTACTTAATAATAATAATAATTTTTTGGTCTAAGTTACTCAGTTGTCCAGACTAGGCTCTAATTCGCAGTTCTCCTGCCTCAGCCTCCCAGAGTGCTGGGATGACAGACCCGCACCACTGGGCCTGAGTGTTACGATTCTTTATTAACACCATGATGCTGAGAAGAGAGCCCTGATTTACCGATTGCAAATAACAATCTGGCATTTGTACTTCCAAGGAAAGCGGCTGTTTCTCCTAGATTTCACCTAGGACTTCCCGGCCTAACGTCCCAGGACAGAGGTGCATCCATGGAGGGCATGTTCAACAGGCATAGTGAGTGTGTGCCCTTGGTCACCTCCGTGCCCACAGCTCTGCCGAGAGCCGCCCTGGCACCTCCCAGGGCTCCTGGAGAGCCCTTCATGAGGCCCGGTGTGCCCTCCGCCCACCGTGCTACACCTGTGAGCTCATAGCCCAAGGTAGTAAAAGACTAGCCGCTGTAATTCCCCTCCCACAGGTGGTCTTGGCCACCTTCCAGAACCTTCTGGCTGAAAGGTTGCTGATTTTGAATCCCTGGCCCAAAATCAAAAAATAAATAAATAAAAATAAAGTCACCCTTATGCCTGGCGTGGCTGAGCAGCGAGCACTAACGTCCACAGAGGAGCGATCGCATTTTCCACTGTGGCCTCTTGTCCTCTGGGCCTCGAGCGTTTAATTTTTGCTGTTTGGAGTGTCTCTGGAGGTATGGAAAAGCAGCCGCCTCAGGGCTTTCCCAGGGACAATGGTTCACATTGGTGATTTGCTGTTCTTCTGCCAAGCTGCTTGGGCCAGGCCCAAGAGGCGAGGGTCCCTTTTTCAATCCGAGGGCAGGCCGCTGGACTTGCCGCTGCAACTGCCAGCTGGAATGGGCAGTAGATTCTGTGGGCCGAACCTCTGGCAGGACCCTTGATATGCGTTTCATTATTTTTTCAAAAAAAGAAAACAAGACAAAACCTGGCACCAATCAAGCATAAAGCAATTCCGGGCTCCTGCAGCTTTTCAGAAGCGATGGAAGAGCCTGGCTCTGTGTCCCACAGCACTGTAAATGTTATTTTCCTCTTGGTTCCAGCACACTCAGTTCCTCAGCGTCCCGGCCAGGCAAGGAACAGGAGCCAAGTGTTTGCCATGTCACCTCGGACAGATCGAGAGACCAGTTCTTCTGTTCTTCAAAACTGGTACATCTTGGCGCCCAAACAATGCAGGCCTGCCCCGTAACATCCTCACCCTATTTTGCAATATTTTTGAGTGGGGAACAATTACACAAATGTTTGCTGCTG
The DNA here is from genome assembly GCA_004027205.1 of Ctenodactylus gundi. Taxonomy (NCBI): domain Eukaryota; kingdom Metazoa; phylum Chordata; class Mammalia; order Rodentia; family Ctenodactylidae; genus Ctenodactylus; species Ctenodactylus gundi. Next base: position 254,013 of record PVKB01001973.1, read on the forward strand.
GCTGTGCAACTCGCCGTCACAAAGTCATCAGTTTTATTTTTAAGCGAGGGCCTGGCTCGTGTGTGTACAGTAGGCACCGCTGGGCGTTCAGGTCTGCCGCGTGGGGTGTGTGCTCCAGGGGTGGCCGCTCCAGCGACAGGAACAGGTCTGCGTGAGAAAGTTTAGCTCTTTTCCTACGATAGATGTTTGCATAGTTAACCGCGTATCAAGAACCACTGGCCAGCACCTGCCTTCTCCTCCTGTGGGCACACGGGCAGTGCCGCAGGAATTCCAGCAATAAGTTTAAAAATCCTCCCGATCTCGTGTCCGCAGACGCGCTTTTTTCTTGTCACTTAGGCCGAGTTGTGAAATTCATGTTTTCTGTAGCAGTCAGGACACGGGAGCTGGTCGGTGGGGACGCAGGGGTGCTTCCCCGCAGAGGAGGTGGCGGGTCACGCTGCGGTTATTGTAACTTCACGGCAGCTTTGGATCAAGGAAGTGACAGGCTCAGTGATGTCCCAAGTCCTGAGTCGTTTAACATGTGGATTTGCACTTTCTCGAGCTTGGAATTTGTAAAGTTGCCACGCGAGGGAGACTTTCCTAAACCTCAGACATGTGCTACGTGGGTTGGAGAAGAACCATCTTAGGAGCTGGTCTTGGGCAAGCTGCGTGTGCGGGGCCAGCCCAGGCATCCTCACAAGGCCACCATACACTGTCACCTGGCTACTGAGCAGGTGCTCTGTTCTACCTACAGCCTTCTAACCAGAATTAAGGCTGTGTGCAGGTGTGTTACTGGAAACTGAGCCACAGGACCTTTGCACCGAGCTACATCCCCAGCCCTTTAGTCTCACTAAATTGTTAAGTTGTCCACAGTGGGCTCAAATTTGTTGTTTTCCTGCCTCAGCCTCCCAAGGTACTGGGATTTGAGGCCCAGGTTAGGACTGAGGATTCTGAGCTTGAGAAAGGCATGAAGAACTTTGGAGGGGCTCGTAGGAGTGCATTTCAGAGCTCATGAAATTCATCTGACCTTCCTCACATGTTGAATGAGTTTTTGGGTGGGGGGATGTGGGGACAGCGGTGTGGTTGTGTACGTGACACAGATGCCTGCAGTCTTCTTCCGCTCTGTCACCAGCATTTCGTCACCCACTTTCCCCACCTGGGTGCCCGTCAAAGCATCCCACGCAACCACTGCACTTGTCCAGGGACCTGGATGCCTGGTGCTTCTTGTGAGCTTGGCATAGGTGCTCAGATGCATAGTACTGAGAACTAACGTGGGCATGGTACAGGCCTAAAATCGCAGGTAGGAGGACTTGAAGTTGGAGCCAGCCTAAGCAGCTTAGTAACTTTAGTGAGAGCCTGTCTCAATAAACAAACAGATAAAATTACTATTTCATAAATACTTTCCATAGTTCAGGCTGTTCTTGGCATCACTATGTAGCCCAGGCTGCTGTTTAAACACACAACGGTTCTCCTGCCTCAGCCTCCTGAGTGCTGGGATTACAGGTGTATGCCACCATACCTGTTTTTTTTTTCTTAACTTTTGAAGATGCAGTGACAGGCTATTCCATTCTAAATGCCCCTCATTAATTCTATTTCCTTTAAAATCAGCCCCAATTATTATTTCTTTACTATGGGCCAATACTTCTGGACAAAAGTTTTCTTTGTAAAAAAAATAGAGATTAAATAAAATGAAATGATAAAACATAAGTGAAGCATTTAATTTCTAACACAAACTAGGTCCAAGAGTTAAATCAAACCCTTTCCAGGATCAGTAGAAGGACAGAACTGCAACCAACAGGCTGTTTTTATTTCTTTATTTACGTGTGGCCCTGGGAATGGAGCCCAGGCCTTCACACTGAGCTACGTCCCTTGTCCAATTTTCAGTTTTGCTTTTGACACAGGGACTTGCAAGGTCATTAAGCTGCCCAGGCTGGGCTCCACACGGCAATCCTCCCGTGTCAGCCTCCCTGAAGCAGTCTCTCTTGAATTTAGTCCTCAGCACAGCCGGGCACAGAGGGTGTGACCCACATGACCAAGTGTAAGCCCCTCCCAGGAGTCTTCTCAGCCCCTGGCTGGTCCTACAAGCAGCCATCTCCATCCTTCTTTAACAGCAGAGGTGTCCTGTACAGCCCCTTCTCCGATTGTCCCAGTCAGGGGTCCACTGTCCGTGACAACATATCCCCCCTCTTGCCACAGACTCAGAACAACTTCAGCCTGGGACGGTCATGTGTCTCCGTTTTTGGGCCCACACAAGGTCACCTTCCTAGGCAGAGGCAGAGGAAATCTTTGGGTCTCTTGGACTAAAGTGAAGAAGTCGTCCCCGTTGGCCCCAGTGGAGACCTGAAGCCACGTCAGCACGCTGTTTTAGGGACATTTTAACTTTTCTGGGAGGAAGTTGCAACTCGTCTGTCCCTCCATGCAGATTCTTAATTACAGGTTCTAGCGAGAACAGGGCTCAGGATTCCACGTTTACTCAATTTTGAGCGCATGAGAACCAGCTATCTCGGGCTGCGTGGTCGCCTGCACCATGGCAGCCCCTGAGGACCAGGTAGCCCAAGACTGCTGGATGGCAGACAGGCCTGCACCACCAGGCCCAGCTGGTCCAGTGTTTCGGAGCAGCTTGTGGCCTGGCAGCATCTGCGCGTGCCCTCAGAGCTGCCTTTGCCCACCACAAGCAACACACTCATTTTTTTTGGCCAACGTGTTGCTCCCACCGCGTTGCATGGATGTAGAAGCGGCATTCAGGCTTCTTCTGGAGTGGTGGGCTACGGGGAGAGGGGACATGCTTCGTGCATGCAGAGGCAGCTGGGTGATGTGGGCTTGCGGCCCAGGGAACGCGGAGCAGTGGTTATTTTCAGCTTTCACCTGAGCAAACATGACTCAGTGTGTTGACCTGGATCCTTCCAGCCCCTTCTTAAATACACAAACTCGAGGCGTCCCGTGGACCACATGAGTGACTCAGAAATCCTTCCTCACAGATGCCTCCATGGGTGGACTGTGTCTCTTCAAAGGTGGCAGATAATTTTAACTTCCTCCATTTACCTCTTTTCTCTCACTTTAAAAATTAGAGACAATTCAAATGTCTTTGGATTCTGGGCAGCTTTATGATCTGTGACTTCACAATTCTGGCCAGAGCTAATGAAAATGTCCTGTTTTTTTGTTCTCCTTTGCCATGTTGAGGATCAAACTGAGGCCTTCATGCTGGGCTACATCCCCAGTTTTTTAGTTTTTCTCTTTATTTACTCTTTTAAGCGGGGTCTCACTAAATAAGTTGTCCAGGCTGAGCTTGACCTCTCAGTCCTCCTGCCTCAGCCTCCTAAAGTGCTGGTATTAATTACACGCCTGTGTCCGGCTATTAATGAAACTCCCTTCTCTGGCTGGCCATCAGCCCTGAGGTCTCCATTCCACTTTTTGTTTATCTGCTGTGCTTTCTACCGAAATGCCTGGAAGTTCACTTTTAACTGGAGCAGCAAGTTGAGTTGTAAAGATTTAAGGGGGTTGTTGGCTGTCCATAGCTGAGCTGCCAGCGTCTGTCCACTCTCCCCACTCACCTCTGGGGGTTCCCCCACCATGGGACACTGCTGGAAAATGCAGAATGATTTTCGGACTTCCAAGTCATGCAAAAAGTTTTCTTGAAATTGGAGACCTCGTTGATTCCGGTGGAGAAACTCTTTTGTCTTCGTCCTGGTCCGCCTCAGATGCCCTGAGGCGTTTTCCTAATCCCCCACCCCACACCCCACCCAGCCCCCACCCGTGATCTCTATGCAAATATTAGTATTCCTGGCATTTTTCTCCGTGAGAGAATGACAGCCGAATGACAGCCGTGGGTGGCTGCCAGGAGCCCCCTCCCCCTCCCTCTCCCCCTCCCGGGCTGTCTGGAATGTGGTTTCCCAGCTCAGCTGCAGCCCTGCCGGAGCCACCCGCTCCTGTCTCTCTGGGTCTGAAGAGTCAGAGGCCTGTCTTAAATGGGAAGGGAAAAAATAACAAAGAGCCAAAAAAGAAAAAATAAGGTTAGGCTCATTTCAGAAGAACAGTTTTCAATAGTCGTAACTAGTTCCTGCCACAAACAACTTGATGTGTGAACCAAGTGAGGACCGGTCGGTTACGCAGACTGTGTTTGGTCTTTGTCCAGCCAGGGGGCCGGGCTGGCAGAATTGGGCTCACCAAGGTGTGACGGGGTCAAGGCTCAACAGAAGCTGGCGGCTGGATTGGGTATAAAAAGTGTTCAGGAAGAGTTCTGAGTTTGAAAGAAAGGCGTCCCTGGCACGAGTTGGAGTGCCTGTTGCTGGGGATGGTGGCGTGTTACCCAGGGCTGCCCAGCCTCGTGTGCGTTGCTGTTAGCCCAGATCTCGTCAAGTGTAACGTCATACTACTCAAAATTTCACACTGTGACAGGTATTCACAGATAGAAAACTGTGGCTGCGGTCACCAGAGGCACAGCACAACGGTAGCAGCTCGCGCTTGGCTGCGTCGGGGACGGTCCCTTTGCTTTCCATGGTCCTCCAGCTACTGTCCAACTTCTATTAAACAAAAGGTCATTTCTGCTAGGAAAAGGACAGTAACCGGGACTGCTGGTGCAGAGCTGTAAGCCTGGTACTTTGGGAGGCCGAGACAGGAGGATGGCAAGTTTGAGCCCAGCCTGGGTCCCTTGGTGACTTAGCAACAAATTGTCTCAACAACAACAACAAACAGTGGTCTGGTGATGGAGCTCCACGGGAAGACTGTGGGCTCAATCTTCAGTGCGAAAAGAAAAGAGAGAATGGAGGATACTGAGGATATAGCTCAGCGTGAAGGATGCGGGCTCCGTGTCTAGTACCTAAGATAGAAGTCCCTGAATGCATCTGCCAGCGTCACATGTGCTGAACTCACAGAACCCAACCACGCACATCATAACCCCTGTGGTACCACGTCTCCCTCACTGTTAACTTCCAAAGAAGAGTTTTCTAGATAAGTTTTAAGTGATGCCATGTGAGCAGGACCCCCGTGAAGCAAACTGGGAAGGTTTTCAAAGGAATCTAGCAGGAGACTCCACCATGGAGAAAGAAGCAGGGCCAGTTTGGATCAGGACATGGACCACTGGGAGACGGCGCTGATTCTGTCCATTAATGTAATGGATCTACTCTAACTGCAAAGAAGCCCTCAGCAGATTACAGACCTTTCCTCCCCGTTTGTGAGGCAGGTCTTTCTCCGCAGTCTAGGCTGATCCTGAGCTCACTAGGTACGCAGCCCAGGGAGGCCTCAAACTTTTGGCAGTCCTGCCTTAGCCTCCCAAGGCTGGGATTATGGCTATGTGCCAGCTTGCCCAGCTAATTTTATGTGGTGCTGGGGAATCAAGCCCAGGGCCTTGCTCATGCCAGGCAAGGGCTCTACCCGCTGAGCTATACCCTAGCCAGTCCAGAAGACAGATATTGGAAGTAGACGAGTAGAAGGCAGTTACTGTGGCAGGTAGTGCTGTGCACCCAGGATCCCCAGCGGCACCTGGCCGCCCTGAGACCTGCCAGCTCAGTGCCTGCAATAGACACGGTGCATGCCCTGTCTGTGCCAAGTCAAATTCCAGATAATTAAAATTTAATCAGCAAAAACAAGCAAAAAGGAAATCATAGTAAGTAACAAGGAGTCAGTATAGTTGGCTCTTAACTGAACTTGAAGGTAGAGAAACCAGGCTGTCTAAGCGCCAAAGTACAAAGACATAAAGGAAAAGAAGATTCTGTGGGAAATCCGGAACTTTTCAGTATTAAAGCATGCCATAAACAAATTTAGAAAAAGTCAGAAATTAGTAGCCAGAAGGTTGGAATTATTGTTATCTGGGTCAAGCCTGGAGTCCCAGCACTCTGAGAGGCTGAGGCAGGTGGTTTGCAAGTTAAAGTCCAGCCTGGGCACCTCAGGGCCTTAGTAAGACCTTGTCTCAAAATAAACATTAAAAAAATGTAGCTCAGTGGGAAAGCCCTGAGCTCAATCCCCACTTCCACAAAGAGAGGATTATTATTATTTATAGAAAATGTTCACAAATGGACAGAAGAGTTGCTAATTTTCATGTCTCATGTGATTGGCTTTTGCAAACAGTAACTGAAAATTCCTAATTATGCGCAGAAAGTTTCTAATGGCTAACATAAATTTTATCATTTGTGTGTGCTCCTGTGCTGAGTGCTTTTCAAATGCCAACGTGCTTAACATTTACAGTGATTTGGGAGAAGGAGGTACTGCCATCATCCCTTCCGGGGATAATGAAACCAGTGCCCAGGCAGGCTGGGCATCCCCCCATACCTCCCCTGCTGTGTATGAGTGGTAACGCAGCAGCAAGTGTGAGAGCCCAGCCGGGCCTCGGCACCCAGGGCCAGCTGTGGGCGCCCATCATGCAGCACGGCCACCACCTGCGATCAGTGAAGCCAAAGTCACAGCTTCCAAATTCTACGTAGGATCCCATTTTGTAAAAACGTGAAGATTTGTGCATATGGTACACAGGTATTCATGTGCAAATATTTGTCTAATTCCTCACAAAAACAGATGGTATTTTTGATATTTTTCTAACAGTGGTTACTTCCCTCTGGCAGAATTCTTGGTAAATGTTTCTTAAAATGTCTCTATTTGAGCAAATTTTTTATTATACTTACACAAACTTTTAGTGATCACAAATGAAGCTTTCAATAGTATTTATTTAATAGTATAGCATATATAATATATATACAATAGTTATATTTGATAGTATACTTATTTAATAGTATATTATAAAACAAATGTACTGAATAATATATTCAATAGTTTAATATGCCTCTTTAGTGGAACAGCATATATAATACATATAGGTAATAGCATGTATTTCAGTTTTGAGCTGCCCTCGTGGACGTGCGTGGACCTGCATTAGTGCCCCTGTGGTGTCTCTGTCCGCATATGGTTCTCACCTGGTAGCAGGGACAGTCCCAAGAGGAGTCCTGAAGTCCAGTAGCTAAAGCAGGGGTGTCGGACTGGAGAGCCGAAGGAAACCCTAGAGACCCACCGTCTTGTTTCTCTGCACAGCTCCTGAAGTGATGGTGGAAGAGCCTGGTGGAGGCAGAGGAAGAAGGGAGGATCCGAGGACTAGCGTGTGTCCTTCTGGGTCACGGCCTCTGTGTCATGCCCTTCCGGGTCACTTGCTTCTGTGACAAGCCCAGAATACAAGTAACATCAAGAGTGTTGTGTTTTTCCAGGTCATGCCGTCTGTGTCGTGCCCCTCCCACATGTCCCATGCCTGCCAGTGTATGAGATCTTTGTGGGTTAATCCATCAGTGAGCACAGGGCCCAGTCACCTTCCAAACACATGAGACTCTTGGGAGTTTTGGATTTAAACCGTAACACTGATGTCCTCTGTAGAAGGCAGGATGCCGACTGGGGTAAGGCCGAAGTGGTGGAAAGACATGAACTCAGAATGATGGGTTTGGGAGATAGTCCTTCTAAAACAGAAAGTGTTTCTTTCCAGCTCCTGGGCCCACCACAGCCGTGTCCTACATGTCGGTGAAATGCGTGGACGTCCGTAAGAACCATCACAAGGCGAAGTGGTTCATGCCCTGGGGGCCCGACCAGTGTGACAAGATCCGAGACATCGAGGAGGCGATCCCGAGGGAAATCGAGGCCAATGACATTGTGTTCTCCGTCCACATCCCGCTGCCCTCCATGGAGATGAGCCCCTGGTTCCAGTTCATGCTGTTCCTCCTGCAGCTGGACATCGCCTTCAAGCTCAACAACCAGATCAGTGAGTGACTCCCCTGCTCCCTGGGGTGGCTCCATTCCCCTCCTTACACTTACACTGGCCATCACGAAGACAGCGGATAACTGCTAACTCATGACCGTACTAGGAACATGCTTTCTGAGTATGTTACCTTTAACTGTGGGATTCCCAGCCTCTGTGCCTTGAATGACAGTGTGCCAGGTGGTGTGCCAGGTGGTTAGTGAACTGTTAGGAACCAGGCTGCATAGCCGTAGGTGGGTTGTAGGCCAGCGAGGGAAACTTCATCTGTGGTCATAGCCGCTTCCCATCGCTTGCGTGACCCCTGAGCTCCGCCTCCTGGCAGACCAGTGGAGACATTAGATTCTCATAGAAGCGCAAACCGTACCTTGAACTGCACCTGTGAGGGATCTAGGTTGCATGTTCCCTGTGAGAATCTAATGCGATCTGGCAGTCTGAGGTGGAGCTGGGGCAGTGATGCTAGCACCGTACCCGTCCCCTCCACCCTCCATGAGAAACATTGTCACAGAATCAATCCCTAGTGCCAACAAGGTTAGAGACTTGGCTGTAACCAGTGTGCGCTCCCCAGCTGTTCATTAAGTGAGTCTTGGTAATATTTCATTAAACAGAGGGATCCATTAGGCACTAGTGACTTTCCCCGCAAGAACTGGGGTCCTAGGTTGGGAACTGCCTGAGGGCCAGGAGGGAGCGCACCTCAGGGGTGTGACTCGAGGGCTTTGGAAAGATCCAAGTCAAAATGGAGCCAACTCAGGAACACCCGTGCCCTCACTAACCCAGGTCCTGCCTTCAGCTTTGTCAGTGGCGGTTTCTAGCCCCGAGGTCCTGGTGATTGGTGACTCATCTGGAGGCAGAAACCTGTGTGCACCTATGGATAGCATGGAGAATCTTACATTGACAAGGAAGAAGAAAACAGTTCTTGCTGACGCAGAATCAGGGATTTAAGGGAAAGAAAAAAATATGTCAAAGATAGCATGGGGCCAATCCACAGTCTGCAATTCTTTCAACTTACCATTTCCTTATGTTAGTAATTTTGGTATTAAATTATTATGATTATCATTAGCAGCACGAGGGATGGAACCAGGAACTTCAGGTTATACTGATCACCTTAATAATTCTGTCCAGCAGAGCAAGGGAACTGGAGAGGACAGAGGGGGATACGTTATCTGTAGCCTCTCAGCCAGAAATGGAGAGTGTGAGTGTGTGTGATTTCAGCTCACCTGTGTCCTGACCCCACCCAGTCGGTTTTGCAGACAGTCTATTTGCTCATCAACAGATGAATGGATTTTTAAAAAGCTGTGGTGTGTGCATATGTCTTAGTTCCTTTTTCATTGCTGGGACACAATACCAACACCTACAACTTAAGGGAGGGAAGATTTATTTAGGCTCACGGTTTCAGGAGGTCTCAGTCCATTCATGGGCAGGTGGTCATGGTGGAAGCACACGGCAAAGGTGTGGCTGGAGGAAGAACCACTCACTGGCAGGCAGAGATGGAGGGGAAGAAGAAATAAAAAATAATTAAGATGTGCCACATGCATGCACAGTTCCCCACATGCATGCAATTATTATGCACTACCAGTATGCACTCACAAAAATGTTTTTTTTTTTTAATTAAAACTGCAGCAAGTAACCCTAGACTTCATAGAGAGAGGCCCAGAGTGTGAGGCAGGTGAGTAGAGAACTCTCTGAAAAATGAGCTCAGTGCCCAAACGGGTGACTTATCTTGCACTTGTTGTCACCTGTTACCTGGAATTCATTTTCAGTCCCTGGACTGGCAGATGACGTTGGCGTGTTGGATGGGTATTTTTAGTCTGACATTAAAAAAATGAATCATACACACCAACACAGGAAGCTGTCTATAGGTAAGTGTATGTGGAAATAACACCCATGTTGATGGTGTGATGGTGGATCTTCAACTCCACAGTGTAGCCGTTGGGGCACTGTCAAGCTGAGCTCAGTACCTGACTTGGCACTGAGTCCTGGGTGACCGTTGTTTTGTTTTGTTTTGAGGTAGGGTCTGGCTCTATAGCCCAGGCTGGTCCTGAACTCCCTGTGGAACCCAGGCTGGCCTTGGACTCATGGCAGTTCTCGTGCCTCATGCCTGTGATGGGATCACATCACAGGAGCTCTGAGCAAGCGCTCGCCGTGCCTGCACGGCCTGGGCTCCATCCCAGTCGTTCCCTTCACCTAATCGCTTCGCTTGCATTTTTATTTTTCTTAAGAAAATGTGGTGCTGGGGAATTGAACTCAGGGCCTTGCGCTTGCTAGGCAAGCCCTTTAACCTCTGTGCCATCAAGTTCACCTGGGCGACCCTTATTAAGTCAGCTTGCTTATCTGCTGCTTGGTTTGGGTTTTGTTTTTGACTGTTTTTGTTTTTGCTGGGGTTTTGTTTGTTTTTGAGGCATTGGGACTTGGCCCAAAGGCCCACGCACTGAACTACGTCCCCATTTTATTTTTGATTTTTGAGACAAGGCATCCCTAAGTCACTACACAGCCTAGACCGGGCTCAGATTTGCTACCCTCCCACCTCAGCCTCCCGGAAAGCTGGGATTACAGGCCTATACCACTGAACCTGTCTTAAATAATTCAATTTAAAAAATTTCTCATGCCTCACTTTCCTCACGTATAATGTGGAGATGACAGGAGCACCCTAACCTGTGTGTTAATTTAGTAATTACATAATTTTTCTAATCCTGGTTTTACTTCAAGTATATGACAAATCAACCCTGAGCAAACAAACTTTGCTCTTACAATATCATAGCTATAGTTGTAACTTGTAGATTCACCATGCCCTGTGGGACACCCCTAGGGTAACCCATGGGATGCTTTTACCTGGGAGTACTTGTTGGTGCATAATTAATGCACAGTGAAAGAGAGTTAGTCTTGAACTCAAAAGAAAAAAGGTAGAAGCTGGGTCTCGTGGGAGGCTGAGGCAGGAGAATCGTAAGTGTGAGCCCATCTTGGGCACCTTAATGACTTAGGAAGAGCCTGTTTCAAAATAAAAAATCAAAAATGGACTGGGGATATAGCTCACCACAAAGGCCCTAGGTTCAGTCGCCTGTACCACAACATACACGCACACCCACCCACACGCGCACAGGTCCCAGGAAGGGAGGATCAAGGCGTGAAGTAGTTTGGGAACATTTTCTTAAGAAAAATAAAAATGCAAGCGAAGCGATTAGGTGAAGGGAAGGACTGGGATGGAACCCAGGCCACGCAGGCACGGCGATCGCTTGCTCAGAGCTCCTCCCACCCGGCCTGGAAGCATCCTTCATGGTGCTAAGCACTTGGCATTCAAGATTGACTCTCCTGAGCTCTTGGAGGCTTTAACCAGGGAACGCGTTTTAAAGCTCAGCAAATGGAAGTCAAGGAAACTGAGGGACCTTTTCAAGGTCACGTGGTTTGTAGGCAAAAAAGTCAAGCCTGAGACTCGTGTTTTCCTACCAGAAATACTGCAGAATGACACATCGTCTGCCAAGGACGATCAGCTCAGGCCGCCGAGAAACATCCAGATTGGATGAGCTTCTGGGATGACCAGACTGAGAAACCAGGTGTGAGCCCAGGCCTGGGGGCACAGGCCGGTTATCTCAGCACTTTGGGAAGCTGAGGCAGGAGAATCACAAGCCCATCTTGGATAACTTAGCTGCTTAAGGAGACCCTGTCTCGAATAAGCAAGAAAAAGTGGCTGGAGATGTAGCTCAGAGCGCGGGTCCTGCACTCAATCCGCATACCAGGAGAAAAATAAAAATGAAAAAAACACAACCCCACCAGGAGTTAAAAACCCCGTATCTAGTGCTAGGAAAAAAAAATGTAGAATTCTGAATTTGAGCCTGGTCGCCTGTCCTTTGAATTATACGGCTGCTGGAAATGACCATTTTTTTCTTTCTTTCTCCCGCCCCCCCTCCCCACGTCTCTCTTGGTGGTGGCCCCACAGGAGGGCACATGTGAACTTTTTAATGGGAGATGCCTCGGGCTTTGTCCCACTGGGCTGGTCCCGGAGGGAGGCAGGCACAGCCCCGTTCCCTGTGCTTTTCAGCGACAGACCAGCCATGACTGCCGCCACCAGCTGAGCGCCTGGCAGCCAGGGACGGCCTGTAATTGTGGGTTTAAGTCACGGAGGGAAAAGATGACAGCAGAACCGGGCTGGTTTTTCCACAATTAACCGCGGCCGCTGCTCGGCAGCTCAGCAGCTGGTGGGGGTCCAGAGGTCAGGACCCAGCAGCCGCATTATCTCCTCCTGGCGCCCGCGTTCCCCACCCTCTTCCCGTCCCTCCCACCTGTGGGTGGGAGGAAAGGGGGCTGCAGGTCCAAAGCGCCAACACTGGCCTCATTTTTTTTTTTTAATTTTCATTTCTTTCGGGAGCTTGAACAAAGCCTCCGCCAGGCCAAGTGGCCCAGGCCAGTAATCTCCGCACTCCAGGAGGCGGAGGCAGGAGCCCAGCCAGGGCAACCTGAAACCCTATCTCAAAAATTAAAAAAAAAAAAAAATAGCTCAGAGTAAAGGCCCTGGGCTGGATCCCAGTCACACACGCACACGCACACACACGCTCTCACACACACCCCTGCCCTGTAGGACCTTTCGCTCAGCCGTTTCATCTTCCGCCTTTGCCTTCTGTGGCAGCTCGGTGCATGCTGGGAACTGAGGCTGATCTCCATCTCCCACTTCCTTCCATCGTTCCTGCAGAGTTCTCCCTCCCCTCCAAGTGCCACCGGGGGTGGGGGTGTCTTTACCAGTTGTTAAACTCTTGCATGAACTAGATCCAAGTGTGTGATCCCAGGTCGCTGGGTGCCAGTGCCACCCCTGCACCCGGGGCGGGACGGCTTCGCGCTCCTCTCCCTGGCCCAGCACTTGACACGCCTCAGCCCTGGGAGGTGGGTGGGCACGATGGGTGTGGCCACGCCCATCTGTCACCTGCCATCACAGCACCCTGGGAGGCTGAGGCAGGAGGATCGGTTGCAAGTTCAAGGCTGGTGACTTAGCAAGGTTCTGAATCAAAATAAAATATAAAAATGGGCTACAGATGTAGCTCAATCCCAAATATCACAAAAAAGAAAGAGAGAGAGAGAAAGTGAGAAGCATTGGTTAAAATTAATGATGGTTTAGATTCCTGAATTCCTGCCACATTCGGACATGAGGGATCCTGGCCATTATAGGACCCAATATGACATTTAGTGAATGAACTTGGTACATGTAAAGGGACTTCCAGAAGCTGGACAGAAAATGTCAGCTTCCCTAGAGCCAGGTCTCCCGAACACGTGACTCCAGGGCATCAACGCCCTGGGGTCCCAGCTTGCTTCTTATCTCCTGAGATCGTCAGGATGGGTGACACCTGCCTGGCGCCTCTGTCTCCACAGACAAGACGCTCAACCGTGAGCTCCAGGGGCTCTGGCTTGACTTATTTTTGCAATGCCAAGCTGCCTGTGTTTGTGGCTTTCTGTGGCTGGGACACAACACCCAGCACCCACAGCTTAGGGGAGGAAGGTTTATTTTAGCTCACAGGTTCCAAAGGTCTCAGTCCATTCGCATGGGCAGCTGGCCACCGTGGCAGGGTCTGGTGGAGAGCAGCGGCAGCTCCCAGCATCCTCACAGGAGGAAGGAACCAGGCCAACCGGCCCCCCCATGACACCCCCACCTCTCCTCCAACCCCCACGGGCCCCTGTCACCCTCTGTGTAGTAGAGGGAACTTGCCCGTCTCCCCGCAGCAGAACCTGGCCATGGTTATAGGCACTGCCGTGGCTGGGGGCCCTAGGGACCCGACAGCACTAGAACCCCAGGGCGAGTGGGGTCCTTCTCCACACAGAGCCAGGACCCATGCTCCTGTGAACAGCGCTGGCCCGGCTCCAGCAATAACACGGCTGGGGAAGCAGCTTAGTCACCAGGGTGACGGAGGTGGGTGGCACGGGAATGCGGGGCCAGCTGACGTTCAGCTGGCCGGCCTGCGGCAGAGCTGGGGAGACGCTGCCCAGTCCCAACTTTCCCAGCCTTCTCCCTTATGCTTTCTTTTTTGTGGTACTGGGTATTGAGTCCAGGACCTTCACACTGAGCTGTATCCCCAGCCCCTATTTGTTTTTTCCTGTTTTTTATTAGTATGAATTTGTGATACACGATGGTTACATTAAGTTTGAGAATTTGCGTGTGTGTATGTGTATTTTTTCTTTTTTTTTTTTTTGACACACAATCTCACCAAGTTGCCCAGGTTTGGATCTAGAAAATTCCCCTAAATCCATGGATGTTGGGAATAGCTATGGAAGCATGTGCCGTTTGGACGCGGTGCCTGGTGGGATGGGGCAGGTCGCTGAGACGTGACCCAGAAGGGCCGGGTCCCCGCCCAGGACCTGGAAGAGTGTATGCTAGCTCCGCCCTTTCCTGTTCACCCGGCTTCCAGTCCACCACGCCAGTGACTGGTTCTTCCTGCAGCCACACCTTTGCCGTCTGCTTGCTCCATTACCCTGCCCATGAATGGACTCAGACCCTCTGAAACCATGAGCTAAAATAAATCTTTCCTCCCTTGATTCGTGGATGTCAGTAATTGAGTCGCAGCAACAAAAAAGTAACCAAGATACTCAGGCTGGGCTTGATCTTGCGATCCACCTGCCTCAGCCTCCCTGGGTGCTGGGATCACAGGCCTGTACCACCAGCCTAGCTGCCTTCTTCTGAAGCCTGACCATGATCCCTCCCTGGGCAAGGCAGGTCAGGAAAGAAAACGGAATGTCTGTAGGAGTGAAGAAGGCAAGAACTCCACCCCTCCTTTTAGACACCTGTGCTTCTCCCCGTTAACAATACATCTTTATCTCCGGGGGTCAATTTTCTACTACCCTAGGCTAGGCAGTGTAACTCACATCTGCTAAGGGGGTAAAACAGACACATTTGCCTCAGGGAAGCGGCAATGGTAAAGACATGATATGTACACACAACTGCCCCCCAAGATGAAGGTGAGCATGGTGTATCACAAACTTTTACTAATAAACAATAATTATGATGAAAAATGTTTTAAAAACCCTATAGCCAAAGAGAAAGGAAACAAGTACTCAGGTAGTGTACAATGGGTGCTTAGTATTGACATTTTAAAAAACGTATTCCAGTGGAAGCCAACATGACCCTCTCCGAGTTCTCCGCCTTGCCCTGCACACGCTCTACCTGTGTCCCTGCCACTGTCTGCAGGAATTCTGGAAGCCCACTTTCCCGAGTGTCTTTTCAAGATGTGGCCACAACATGCAGTGAGTGCCGGCCAGCGGAAAGGCAGGCTCATGAGAACACAATGGAGTCCACCTTAGTCATCAGATCTGCCACCGTGCAACTTCTGACTGGTCCCCACAGTCAAAATGACCTTGAACAGACTGTGTTTTAAATCTGGTAGCAGCCACCACAGCACAAGGTCACTCAGGAAAAAGCCAGATTGGCTCTCGGGTGGCAAGACGATGGGGTAAGGGTGTCCAGGGCAAGCGGCAGGATCCCGAGGGTCTCATGGCCAGGTGCCCTCCACTGTAACACGTATGTAAGTCATCACTTCCCTATGAGAGAGTTAGGAGACAGCGCCCTCCCCCCACCTCCCCTTGGGTCCTGAGTGGGGTCCTGCTGCCATTGTGTGTCCGACCTGAAGGGCTTCAGACAGATCTGTGCAAAGTTCTTGCTCATCTATTTAGAGTTTGGGAAGGACAGTAAACTGCCGCCCCATGGCCTGTCCCCGTGCACCAGCCGTTTGAAGAGCCGGCCAGCACTGATCTTCAGCCCACACCACAGCTCCTTCCGCACTGTCTGCTCCAGGAGTGAAGTTAAATCAGCCGTCCTCTCCCGGTGACGGTGACGATGACGGTGGGGGCAGGCAGCTGCCAGTCTGTGAACTCTGCCACCCGCTATTTTTAGATACAGTGTGAACGAAGCTCTCGTCCTTAATTGCACAGAGGCAGGGAGGGAGGAACGGAATCTTCACAGCCATCAATCATGGAGTCAGCTCTGCCGACTGCTGTGTGTCGGAAGGAGCCCGGGCAGAAAGCAGAGAGATGCCCGCTGTGAGTTTCCCCCGGCCGGTTGTTTCCCGGCATTTGTGGTTTTGTTTGTTTGTATTTGTGACTCTAGGGACTGAGCCCAGGGTCCTTTGCACTGAGCTGCATGCCCAGCCATGTTTTAGTTTCGATTGTGAGACTGGGTCTCACTGCTGTGTCGCTAAGTTGTCCGCATTGGGTTCCAGCGTGAGATCCTCCCGCCTCAGCCTCCGAGACTGCCTGGATGACAGGCTGTGCCACCACACCCGGCTCCTGCATTTCTGCTGACTGTCCTCTGGCTGCATGTGCTTTCCAGAGTTTAACTCAGGCCGTCTGGAGGTGGCTTTGCCTGCTCCAGCTTTGTAAAGAGACATCGACTGGCTCCGTGATGAGCTCCAAGTCCTTGGAAATCGCGCTGCTCAGCAGACCCCTTCGGCGGTGTTCTAAGAGCCATTACGTCACATCAAGCTCACGAGGGCCAGGCGGTACAGTGGGCCTCATGGTTCCTAACCACCCCGCGCCCCGTACACAAGATGCCCGTCTGCCTGGCATGCAGTGGCAGAATCTGTGCTGGAATGTCCTTCCAAACTGAGATGATTTGGGTCTGGCGTGTCCCCCGAAAACCTCGTGTTCCCATGGATACTGTATACTGCTGAGAGGTGGGGCCCGGCTGGAAGGGGCAGGTGCTTGGGGCTTGATCTGGAGAGGCGTGTGCAGGTTCCGCCTTCCTCCTAGACCTCTCTTAGATCTGCCATGCTGCCGTGGGGTCCTCTGTCTCCTGGAGTATCGATAGGCTCTGGCTGTGGCCCCACCGAGTTCATCACTTTTCCAGCCGCCCAACTGTGAATGGACTGGACCCTGCCTCAAACAATCCGAAATGAAAATGAGTTGGGAATAGAGCTTCGTGTGAAGGCCTAGGGCTTGACCCCTCGGACCGGAAGAAGAAATAAGAGAGAGAGAGAAGGAGAGAGAAAGAGAGAGGCAGTCTTCCTAAACACGGGAAGTGTTTCCCCCAGTGCAGACACTTGGTAGGAGAAGCATAGACCGGTAACAAACTGAAACCTCGTAGGCTGCTTAGCGAAGTAATTTCCGCCCTTGCTTGGGTAAAGGCTCACATCCAGGCCTGCAGGCCTTTTGAAAACCCAGACAAGGCCAAATTTATAATTAGCCAAATCCAATTTTTTTTCCGGGACTCTGGGTTGGTTTTGTTATTCCTCTAATTAAAAGCACCAAGAAAACGCCAGCCCAGCCAGAGCAGTTGTGACGGTCGGCTGGCAGAAACAGCACCAGATTCCGCGTCTGCTGGAGGCTGCAGAGGCCGGGCAGGCCGCCTCACTTGAGGTTAACTGAACTCAGGGGCCTGGCAGCTCCCCGCGGGACACAGGGACATGGGAACATGTGTGGGCATTTTGAAAGCTCTTCAGTATTTCTTTTCCCCTCCAGGGCCCAGGAAATTCAAGGTTTCTACAGAACTTAAACACTTTCAACAGCCATCAAATAATTATCCCCTCTGATGTCGCTGCCCTCTCCTTCCACCTAATTGCCCGTGATAGAACCTAACCATCCTGGGGTTGGATGCAAGGGAACTCATGCTTACAGGTCCCAACTGTGCTCTCGGGAACCTGGAACCTACTGCCTGTAGCCATCAGTTACCTGGCCCACAACAGAGGTGGAAACCAAGATTTACCCAAGGCAAAACATATTCAAGGCCCCTCAGCCAGGAAGACAAGGTGGATTTCAAGACCAGCACTGTTCCCTTCCTGGCTTCCTTGTGCACATTTCCAACAAGTGTGGGTGGCCCATGCCAGTGACAGAAATTCGGGTGACTTCTTCAGGATGCCACCCCCCGAGTTACTTTAAGCTACAGTCCTGCATTCCTGGGAAGTGCTCAGTCTCTGCCTTAGCTACTTGTCCACTTCCCAGGACCAGGCCTTTGGCCTGCATGGAAATACTGCCGTCAGCCAAGCCTGGTGGCTGGAACAGGACTGTACCTAATCCTAGTGCTCCGGGAGGCCGAGGCAAGAAATTTGGGGGGGGGGGGGGGGTTCTTCAGGATTAGAGTCTGATAAGCACACATCTTCCAGGCAGAGTCGGTATGCTTTGAGCCATTGCTCAGTCTCCTCCCCAGAGCCATGTCTGAGCTGCGCACTGGTTTCTCCCACAGGGGAAAACGCAGAGGTCTCCATGGATGTCACGCTGGCCTACCGGGATGACACCTTTGCCGAGTGGACCGAAATGGCGCACGAGAGGGTGCCACGCAAACTCAAGTGCACCTTTTCGTCCCCCAAGGTATGTGTGACCTGCGGTGCCCGAGTGGGGGGAGGGGGTCGGAAGTGGCCCCTGGGAAGGAGGGAAGGATACTTGGCACGGCCCGTTCATTTCTTAGCGTGTGGCCCCACGTGTTGGTCAGGAAGATCACAGGTTTGAGCTAAGACTGGGCAACTTTGCAACTTAGCAAAACCCTGTCTGAAAATCACAACTAAAAACTGGGCTGGGAAGATGGATCAGGTCAGGGCTCCAGCCTGGGATTTCTCTTGAGATGCCTGCTCACCTGGCCCACCTGGGAATTCTCTCCTGGAGGAATTAGAGCTGCCCCAGGGAGGCTCACAGAGCCAGCCACGGATGGACATCACATGCCACAGGGAGGGCACAGGCCAGAGGTCGAAGAGCCCCCACAGGGATGAACCCAGGGACCCTAGAGGACAGTGCGTCTAATAACATAAGGACCAAAGCAGATTAGCAGGAAGCTTTTCCAATATGAAGTACACAGGCTTTGTGACGTGGCCTGTCATCCCAGCACTCGGGGTAGCTAAGGCTGGAGGATTGAAAGCTCAGGCCCTACTAAGCAATTTAGCAACTTGGTGAAGCACCGTCACAGCCTCAACAATAAAGAGGGGCTGAGGATCGAGCTCTGTGTAAAAGTCCTGACTCCACCCCCAGTAAACAGCACACACACACACACACACACACACACACACATCCTGTCACTCTTGCACCTCTCTGAGGGTGAGAAGAGCCTTATCTGTGTCCCGCAGGTGTGGGCACAGAGCTCCTGCAGCCAGGGGACCTCTCATGTCCCTTCATGTCCGGGCATGCTCCAGCGTGAAGGACATGCGAGGACACACAGCACAGAAAGGCATTCCTGGTGGTTGGCTTTTGTCCCCCGCCCGAGGGACAGGTGAGCTTCGTAGGCCCCTCCCCAGGTGGACTTGGCTGGCTTTGCTCTTTCCTGGTATGGTAACCGGAGGTCCCTGGGAAATGGTGGGAGTGCTGGGCTGCATCCTCCCCTGAGGAGAGGTGACATGGGGCACGGTGGCCTGGCAGCAGGGACACACGTTAAAAGCACAGACTTGCAGCAGAGCATTTGGGGTCTGCATCCCTGCTGTCACTTCCTGACCCCATGACCTCAGGCAATCGGGAGCCCAGGAGAGTTTCTGAGAGCTTCGGAGCCCCTTGGGCAAAATGGGGCAGTGACACTTGCCTTGAAGCTTTTGTACAATAGATCACAAGAGATAATGAGTAAGTGGGGTGGCCTTTTAATTAATTCATTAATTTTGTGGCACTGAGGGTCAAACCCAGGGCTTTCTCACTGGGCTTCATTTGCAGATTTTTTTTCTTGATATGTGGTCTCATGAAGCAGCCCAGGCTGGGCTGGAATTTGTGATACTCCTGACTCAGCCTCCCAGACTGCTGGAATTACAGAGCACACCAGTAGAGCTGGGCCACCAGGACCAAAGGTGTCCCCTGAGCCTCCATGGGAGAGCCTTGCAGCCAACCCCCAGCACTGTGACCACCCCCCCCCCCCAACCCCCGTCCTAAACAAACTCTCCACCAGGTGTGGTCACCAACATAATGCTTGTAGAAAATGCCAATTCCCAGGTCAAAGCCCAAACTTACAGGTTCAATGCCTTTTCTGCTGGCGTACCAGCATCCCACGGAAAAGCCATAGCAAGTTATGAAGCTTGCGGTTCTAGAGACTGGGAAGTGCACAGACATGACACTGGCCTCTGGCAAGGTCCTTTGTTTCTGTTGCAACAAACCATGTCAGAGAGACGAGCACACTTGTGTGAGGGGGTCCAGACGGGCCTAACTACACGCCAGCCCTTCTTGAGAACCCATTCCCCAGGGACAGCAGGACCCCATCCACCAGCTCCATCAGCGTGGCGCCCCTGCAACCTGATCCCCTCTTACACCTCCACCTTTTAACAGCCACCATGGCAAGAAAAGCATGTCCTCAGCCAGAACCTCAGGGGACAGGACCCAGACACTGGCGGGCTTGGAATAGTCTTCACGTTCATGTCGGTTTTGTTTGGCTAGTTGGTTGATTTGTTTTTGTTTATTTTGGTTTTCGGGTTTTGGGTGTAGGAGTTTGTTTTGTTGTTGTTGTTGGGGTTTTATTTTGTTTTGCTTTTGAGAAAGTGTCTCACTCTGTAGTCCTTGTTGTTCCTTAACTCATTGTGTAGCCCAGGCTGGTGTCAAACTCCAAAAGGTCCTCCTCCGACCTCAGCCTCTTAAGTGCTAGGATTATAGGCATGCACCACCACACCAAAACCAATCTGTGTTCATGGTATTAACCCTCCACCAAGAGCCTCCATCAGAACCAGCCCTCAGGAAGGCTTTGGGTTAGGTCCTTGGGGACAATCTATAGGGAAAAATTAATAGTAGGGAGAGAGAACCTGGGTGGGGGGAGACAGAGGGGAAGCGTGACATTTTCAGATCTTTGGATCCAGTGAGGGAAATGGCTTAGTGGCTCTGTGGCTGCCTCACCAGCTGATTGACTCTTGCTGAGGAGAGGCCCAGAGGAGTGGAAGCTGGGGAATGCGGGATGCAGAATTTCATCCTCAGGAAAGGGAAAAGGGTCCCTCCCCCTTCCCGTGGGGAGTGGCCAGTAGGAGGAGGGGTGTTTGCCTGCGACTGCCTCCTAATGACAGTTGCTTAATTATCTTTAGGATGTGTTGAGCCCTTTTGAGAAAAATACTAGACCTTGAAAGGAAATGAATCATCAAATCCATACGTTTTGATTGCAGTGAAATTTGGTCCTGTGTCTGAAGACGAAATGAGGAATCACTTTATAGCTTTGTGAGTCCCTGGTGGGTTGTGAAGCTTAAAAGAAAAAAAAAAGTCAAGTTGCCACCTGCTGTAATTTGTCCTAATTAGCCAGGCTCCTGCCGGAGCCAGGGGAGGACTGAGGGGTGGGAGGAAGGAAGGAAGGAGAGAAAGGGTCTGAGAGAAGGGAATCCTCCTCCTTAAATGCCCTACATACAGGCAGAGGCAGAACTTCCACGCAGAAGGAAAAGCCACTCAGAGGGTAGAGCAAACTTGTCCCCAAGAAAGTAACCGGGCCAACGTGGCCGAAGCCCATGCGTCTCTAAATGTATTGAACTTTAATAGATTTGTCTCTTGGGTGGCAGCGTTACCCTTTCTGTCAGGACAGGGAAGTGGAGAGCACTCAGAGACCCACAGCAAGAAATTAGTGACCCAGAGTTAAATTAGGACGTCTAGAGGCAGGGTCACCAGGTTCTCACCTTGTCCTCTGGCGCACCATACCTGACAGCCACAGCTGAAAGGAGAAGAGGGTTGTTTTAGGGTGCAGTTCAGAGACCTCGTCCTGACCCTGTTGGCCTGCCCCAAGACCGGAAGGGCAACTTAGAAGGGCCAGGAGCAGGGAGACTGCTCAGCCCATTGCTCTACTGTGAAGCAGAGAAGGGAGGAGCTGGGGACAAGAACACACCCTTCCAGGCCACGCCCCTGTGCCCCGCCTCCAGCCAGGCTCCACCTCCTAACCCATCCTCAATGAGTCCACAGAGGAGCACAGCACCCCCATTGGTCAATCACCTTAAAAGCACAGGAGGCTCGGGAGGGACATTTCAGATTGAAACCATAACAGGAGGACTAGTCCAGACGTCCCACTACAGTGCGGTGTCAGGCACGTGGGAGGCAGCCACTCCCCCACAACCCTACGCGTGCACTCTAGGGTCCCCGTCAGAATTTGAGGGAAGTGGAATCGCTGGACTTGGAAAGCCTAGGTCCCTGTCTCAATTCTGGACCTTGGGCAGGACACACGTCAGATGGAATTAAACTACATAGGGTTTCTATCTCTCTCTTTCTCTGTTTCCTTAAATCAAAAAGATTCTGACTGGAAACATCATGTCTCTCTCTCTCTTTCTCAGTCTCTCCTTAAATCAAATAAGATTCTGACTAGAAACATCAGCAGACCATTCTTGCCAGCACCACAGGGGATCCTCGGCCTCTTTCACCCTGAGGAAGCTGAATTGAGCCCCTGATTTTTTATATTCCCACGGAACCAAACTCTAGCCCTGGCTCACAAGGATAAGAAGAGAGAAGCCACTACACACGTGCAGTCTCAACACACTGCAAGGCTGCGGCAGGAGGACTCCAAGTTCAAGCCTAGCCTGGGCAAATTAGTGAGACTCGGTCTCAAATGAAAAATGACAATTTAAAAAGAAAATCTAGGAATGTAGGTCAGTGTAATGAAGGCCCAAGGTTCGATTCCCAGTACCTCATAAGACAGAGGGAGAGAGAGAGAGAGAAGAAGGGGAGCAGGAGGGGAGGGAAAGGCTATCCATGTAGGAAGGATCATTCAACCCAGGTCCCAGGCTTGAAAAAGAATTCTTTCCACAGATTTTATTTTGTTTAATCTTATTTATCAATTCTAACCAACGGGTAATGTCCAAAAAGAGCCCCTCATGAATTAAAGGATACACTGTCATGATTGACTAGTGATGTCTGCCTGGGAGGGGAGGGAGGAAGAATGTAGAAACACCTGAGCCAGGGTCTGCCTGGGCTCAGTGCCCCGTCCCTGCGTTCCCATGTCCTGTGCCTCTGCGCAGACATGTATGCATCAGGTGACATCAGGGATGGAGCCCTTCACCCGCTAGACCATCAGATCCTCCTGATTTCTCACAAGGTCGTTTCCTCTGAATATTCCATCTGTTTGTTTATTGTTGTAGTGCTGAGGATCAAGCCCTATTTCTCCCCATTTCCCCTCCCCCTGCGCCCTTCACAGGCACACTCAGCCCTCTGGGAGGCCTGGGGAGGGGGGCCTTGCAGGATGCAGTCCCGTTCTCTACCTCCCTCCCCTGCATGCTGCGCAGTCCAGCTTCCAGAAGCTTCTAGAAAATGTGAGATTCTCCTGCCTCAGCCTCCTACAGTACTGGGGTGACAGGTTGGTGGCACTGAGCCCAGCTTGATTTTATATATATATATATATATATATATATATATATATATTTTTTTTTTTTTTTAAATGGGGATAGCTAGGTGAATCCTGTGCTTCCAGGACTCTTTGTAGATCTGTCCCCAAAGGTGTGCCTCTTAAGTAAGCACTCACCTTCTATAACTGGTGCTAGGAGGCCATGGTAGGAGAATTCGGACACAGTGATTTGGAAGGAGCAACCCTCCTCTCCGCTCTGCCCCTGCAGACCCCCGAGCACGAGGGCCGCTACTACGATTGTGACGTCCTCCCATTCATGGAAATCGGGTCCGTGGCCCACAAGTTCTACCTTCTCAACATCCGGCTGCCAGTGAACGAGAAAAAGAAAATCAATGTTGGCATCGGAGAGATAAAGGACATCCGGTTGGTGGTGAGTGATTGTCCCTGATCCAGCAGGCTGGGACCCTGGATGGCTGGCCGGGGACAGGGCTCCCTGTGCCCTCGTGGGTGTGGGTGTGGGCGCTAGGAGGGAGACCCCCATTGTTCCTGGTGCTGGAGTGCCCGCACTTACCTCAGTGGCCTCGTCTGAGCAGTGGCCCTAACTTACCCTTGCTTTTTCTTCACTGAATGGTCTTGCCAGTTCTGTCAGCGTTGTGTTGCGGAGGTGTTTGCATTCATGCATTTGATCAATCTCAGTTTATTGGACAAACAGAATATCTGCAGCATTGCAGGGAAAACTTCACAGGAAAGCTCTGGTCGCGTTTTCACCACGTCCCGCACCATGGGCCTGTGTTACGCTTCTTGGTTTTAGCAGTCCAGTGCTGGAGCAGGGCCAGGGTGTGTGAGAGCCATGTGAGCCAGGCACAGGACCATGCATGGCTGGACTAGGACGGGGGCTCACCTGGGGACTGTGGCCATATCTGCCTAGGGCATCCACCAGAACGGAGGCTTCACCAAGGTATGGTTCGCCATGAAGACCTTCCTGACGCCCAGCATCTTCCTCATCATGGTGTGGTACTGGAGGAGGATCGCTATGCTAGCCCGGCCTCCCGTACTTCTGGAAAAGTAAGAGCTGGTCAGAGCCCCGCTTCCCGGAGGGGCCTGCTGGGGTTCTGGGTGGCCGGGCCTGCTGGCACACCTGTAGTCCCGGCACTCTGGGAGGCCGAGGCAGGAGGACACCTTAGTCACTCAAAGAGACCCTGTCTCAAAATCAGAAATAGAAACAAGCAGTCGCTGTGTCATTTGGACTAGTGGTGTGACCCAAGTCCGCCTGGATCGCAGTTCTCCACATTTCCTATGCAAATCACAAATCTCAGGGGTTCTGTCGGTCTCACATCTCTGTCTCTTCATCCTCATGATCAAATTCCGGCGCTTCCCTCTGCAGCGACCCCTCCTCCTCTGCCATCCGGCCCCTGTTCTGCCAGGTGGTTTTTGATAACATAAGCCCTTGCCCAGCCTTCTCCTGGTCTTAAACACACCTTTCTCTGAAGCCACCCTACCATTTCTTTTCTTCTTTTTCTACATCCAGAACACTGAAAAATCTCCATATGTGGGGTGTGTCTGAAGAGGACAGTGTTTAAGGTTTTAAAAAATGATTACTGCAAAAGCCACACTGTTGTGAATCCTCTTAGCAACTTGGTGAGACCTCAAAATCACATCTCAAAATCAAGAGTGTGGGCTCAAGATAGAGACATGGCTCAGTGCAGAGACCCTGGGTCCAATCCCCTGTTCCCAAAGGGGGAATACAGTCCCCGTAGTTTTCAGTCACACCTGTGTCCCCTCCGTGTCAGCTTGGATTTCTCCCTAGTAATCCATCCAAACCCTTCTTCACAAGGTCACCAGGGACATCCACATCACTGATTCATGGTCATCTCTCAGTCCTCACTTTCCTTGACCGTTTCCAACATTTGGCATGACCATCATTTCTCCACGCAGCCTCCTGACTCAGCTCTGGCTTCTCCCCACTAGCCTGCCCCCACTCAACATTACTGTTTCCTCCGATGTGGGAGTCAGAGCCCCACCAGAGCCCGGCCATGGCCTCTTCTCTGCCTGAGCTGTGCTTAGTTCCCTGGTGACCTCCACTCAGGTCACACGCCTCAAAGTCATGGATTCTGCATGCATGTGTCCAGCCTTGACCTCTCCCAATGACACCCATCTGTTCTGGCCATTCACATGACATCTTCCCTTGCTCTGATCATGTACTAGAACCCAGGCGAAGAACACCCTTGACTGCCCCCACTCCCGCAGTGTGTCCCCCAGCTCACACCCACCCCATTGTAGCAAGTGGCAACTCCATTCTTTTCACTGTTCAGGTTAAAAAGTTGGACTCAGCTGAGTTGTGTGGCGCAGGCCTGTCATCCCAGCTGTCTGGGTTGCTGAGGCAGGAGTATCATAAGTTTGAGCCAACCTCAGCAGCTCATTGGCTTAATAAGACCTCATTGTGTGGTGGTGACATGCAGGCTCTTTCACTTTTCCATGTGGAAAGTCACTGTGTGTGCCAGGAAGCCGAGCCAAGGCCCCTTCCCCGTCAGTGCCGTGTCGTCCTCAGCACTGGCATCAGATGTCACCACTCTGCCTCACAGGGGAATAACTGCTGCCTGTTCCCACCCCTAGGGTCATCTTCGCCCTGGGGATCTCCATGACCTTCATCAACATCCCAGTGGAGT
Organism: Ctenodactylus gundi; assembly: GCA_004027205.1. Lineage (NCBI taxonomy): Eukaryota > Metazoa > Chordata > Mammalia > Rodentia > Ctenodactylidae > Ctenodactylus > Ctenodactylus gundi. The sequence continues at coordinate 279,532 of PVKB01001973.1, forward strand.
GGTTCTCCATTGGCTACGACTGGACTTGGATGCTGCTGTTTGGGGACATCCGACAGGGCGTCTTCTATGCCATGCTGCTGTCCTTCTGGATCGTCTTCTGTGGAGAGCACATGATGGTGAGCAGGGCCTCCGAAGGGGCAAGCGTCCGGACATGGCTGCCTTGGGCGAGCTGTGGGGCTGGTACCTTGCACCACCACCCAGTGTCAGCCCTGGGTGTGGCCGAGTCAGGGAGGGGATGCAGGGGAGGCCGAGAGCCAGGCCCTGTGGAATACCAGCATCACTGGGAATTCCGTGAGTGGCTGCAGGCAGGGCAGAACTTCAGGTTCCTTGTCTAGGTGGGCACCTGAAATCCCAATGTGGACTTGAAACCAGCACAGCAGCCATGGAAGTCAGTATGAAGCTTCCTCAAAAAACTAGCAACAGTAATCCCACTTGGCCCAGTTGTACCTCTTCTGGGTGTCTTCCCAAAAGAGTTAACAGCGTCATGTCACACACAGTGGTCTGTGCATACCTGTGCTTATGGTAGCATGACTTACAGTTGATTAAACCATACGAGCAGCCAATGTGTCCACCAACAGATGAATGGATTGAAAACATGGTATTTTGGTATTTTATATATACAACCGAGTACTACTGCAGTGCGTGCCCCCCCACTCACGTGGCAGCAAATATTGCTGGGAGCCCGGTCTGCCAGGGTCATCACCCATTCCCGCCACCCTCACCCCACCCACCCTTGGCCTCCCCAGGACCAGCACGAGCGGAACCGCATTGCAGGGTACTGGAAGCAGGTCGGCCCGATCGCTGTGGGCTCCTTCTGCCTGTTCATATTCGACATGTGCGAGAGGTGAGCGTGGCCTGTGGGGTACGCAGCATGGTGCCCACTCCTCTGGCCTCAATGGGAGCGTTTGACAAGGACAGCATTGCCTGGGAATCTCAGGGACGAGAGCTCCAGCATCAAGCCACAACCCCTCGCCATTGCCGGCACTTGGGTGGTCACAGTCTATGAGCCCCTTTTCCCTTCAGAGTTTTCATGCTGTTCCTTACTCTAACCAGGTGTGTCCAACCTACACCCACTTTTTTTTTCTGGCCTTTGATTTTTTTTTCCCTTAATTTTATAATGAAATTGCTGGGGGAGGGGCTGGAGATCAAACTCACGGCCTTCCCACAGAGCCACACCCCCAGCCCGGGTTTTTAATTTTCCATTTTGTGACCGGATCGTGCTAAGTCACTAAGTTACTCAAGCTGGGCTTGAACTTGTGACCCACTTGCCTCGGCCTCCCAGAGTGCTGGCGTTACGGCCCTGCACCACCAGACTTGGCTCGTAGTGGAAAATTGGAAAAAGGAAGTTTGAGTATTATCAGTGTACGTTAACTGTGTTTCATGTTTTACATGTGGCCCAGGACAGTCACTCTTCACTCACAGAAACAAGGTCTAAACCCAGCAGGCCGCAGGTTGGACACGCCTGGCACAGCCCCCCTCTGGTGGGAAAGCCACGGCAGGGCTATGACGGCTGTGTCCCACCTGCCACCTCCGTCCCACCGGCTACCCTGCCCCCTGGTTTGTCTCTGCAGGGGCGTGCAGCTCAGTAACCCCTTCTACAGCATCTGGACCACCGACGTTGGGACAGAGCTGGCCGTATCCTTTCCTGATGGACTTGGCTTGTTCCCGTTGCTGTCCCCAATCCCCCGCGTCGTGCTCCATAACCCCCTGAAGTTCTGTGCAGATGCTCGGCTCAACTTCGTCCTCAAACCCACAAAAACGGTGCAGGGATGGGAACTCATCTGAAATCCTTTGCTTTCACTCTGGGTGACAGCAGGCACGGTGAGGGAGCTGGTGGCCGCAGAGGGAGGAGAGTGCTGGTCCCCCAAAGCCAAGGGTCTGTTCACTGCAGCTTCACCAGCTTTGCCCTGGAGCCGCAAACGTGCACCTCCAGACCCCAGGTGGACAGGCGGCTCTGAAGTGGCCTGTGTGCCAGGCTCCCGGTGGCAACCTTGGGACACTGCTCTCTGTTCTGAGACTGGGTAGAGATGGGGCTCAGGTTGTCAGGTCCCCAGGATCCCCAGCTCCTGGCTGCTTCCCATCGGTGCTATCTGAGTCACCCCGATGGAGCTGAAGGGGCAGCCTGAGCCTGTCCCTCTGAGGATGCTGAATTTAAACGTTTTATCTCCTGAGTGGTGTGTTTAGTGCTTTGAAAGAGAGAAGGAGGGAGAAAGCCTGGGAGTATATTCTTTCTAGCTGGCTAACAACTAGTTTTAGTTTTGTTTTTTGAAACCAAGTCACAGGCCTTGACGCTGAGCCACATTCTATGCCATCTTTTACTTTTGATTCTGAGCCAGGGTCTCATCTCACTACATTGCTCAGTTGTTCAAATTGGACTTGGATTTGCAGTCCTCCTGCCTCAGCCTCCCTGAGTGGGGATTACAGGTGCACAGTCCTGGCGGGATGGCTGACATTTTTCCCTGTGCTGTCCCGTGTGCTTTTCCTGACCCTGACGGTTGGGTTCGTTACCTTCCCCATCGCTGAGACACAACGCCCAGCGTCCACATCTTCCAGGAGGGGGATCTGTCGTAGCTCGCAGTTTCAGGGTCTTGGCCCAAGCACAGCCGGTGGGTCAAAGCAAAAACTTTGTAAGAGAGGACAGCTGCTCACCCATGGCAGCCAGAAAGAGAAAGGAGGAGCCAGGGAGAAGATCAGCCCCCAGGTGACTCCCAGAGCCTGGTCCCTTCCTGGGGGTGAGGGGACACTGCCCAACTTGAAAGACCCATGGGACCTTTTTACATCTGAACTATACAGTGGTTGTCCTGGTTTCTTGGATCTAAACAGACTGTGGGCAAACTAAACCAGCAGGGGCTTGACCTTAAAGATGAGACAGAAGAGCCCCACTCTTCCTTTCTGGCCCAGCACCACCCCTGAGGGTGGCTGCTCACCATGGGGGACCTTCACAGCCAACTTTAGCTCTCGTTTTCATGGGGATGGAGATCTAAGGAAGCAAAGAGAAGTTCAAGTCCTGCAGCAAAGAGCCACCGTCCTGTCTCCCAAGACACTGTGGGTTGGAGGTAAGAATTAGAAACTGCGCCAAAGGCACTATTTCATGAAATAGAAGTTGTGACCAAATCTATGATGAATGGCTAAGTAAACACATTTATTACAGAAAACAAAGACATTGTCCCAAGCACTCCCTTCAGTACCCTCCCCCCACTTCAGACTCACTCGTCCCGTCGTTCTTGCCACTTTTTGAAGCAGTTTAAGTATACAGTGATTTCTGTCAAATACAGATATGCCAGCATGTCCCCATGTCAACGTGGCCGTGACATCGCCGTTTCGAATTGGCTGGGGACATTGAGGCAGGCAGGACAACTGCAGACACTCCAGAACTGCTGCAGAAAGTGCCAAGAGCAGCAGCAGGACGAGTATGTGCACAGCCAGCGGGAGGACGTTAGGGGACTCGTGGCAAGGCGCCTGGTCCTGTAACGAGTTGGCTTTAAAATGTCAACATTTCATCATATTTTTGATGACATCTTGTTCTTATCACATGCTTGTTAAAATATATGTACTTTTTTTTTACATATAAGCAGTTGTGGTGGGTTGCGTCTTAGGCACTGTGCCACTGTGGGGACACAGCACAGGAGAGGGGAGGCTCTTGCTGGCCCACAGTTCAGGGGTCTCCGTCTGCTTGTGCATGGTGGGCCAGCAGTGTTGGAGGGCCCTGAGGAGTTCTGCTGCTCAGCCCATCACGGCCAGAAGCAGAGAGGGAGGTCAGCACAGAGCAGGGGCCGAGATTTGTTCCTCTAAGCTGCACCTCAGTTACCTGGCTCCCTCCGGGCCCCACCTCCTCTAGCACATGATGAATCCACTTGATCGAGTGGATGCCCCACAATCGGGCACCTTCCAAACACAGGTTTTGGGGGTGCTGCAGATCCAGATCATAGCAGGTTGCTGACGCAGAGAAGGGCTGTTGTGAGGCCACTGCCTTCCATGCCAGGTCATGCTGCCTGGCCTTGGTGGTGCCACACTGCATCCCAAGGGCAGATCGGAGGGTCTCCCAGGGGGTTTCAAAGTGCGCGGCCCCAGAACTCTTTTTCCTTGTGTCCCTCTGCTTTCTGCTCTCTTGACGAGATCTCCCGAGTTCCTTCCTCCTGTGCACAGGGCCACTGTGGCAGCGCTGCCTCCAGCCCCCACTCACTCCTCCTGGGAGTTCTGGACAGCTCAGTCCTCTTGCCAGGACAGGCCAGCGGCTGCCCACAGGCTCACACTCGGGTTCCCAGCCCCGGGACACCTGGGTTCATGGGTCCATCGTGGGACCTGAGCATCTGTATTAAATTCTTCCAGGGATTCGAAGGCCGCGTCGGCATTGCTGGTATTTAACATCCAGCATCTACTGTGTTCGTGCTTTTCACATGTGTGGTGTGCCCGAATCCCGTGGGGACTGGGCTGAAGGGTGCAGGTTCTGACCCAGGACCCCAAGCGCTGCAGGCAGGCGTTGTTCTCTCCCTGGGCTCAGGAAGCGGGAGCGTGAGACGGGGACCGGAAGCGGGAGTGTGGTCAAGGTGTGTCACACCGATTGAACCCTCGAAAATGTGAACTAGCGGGAGAGGAGCACAGAAGTGTTCCGGTGGGAAGAAGGCAAAGCGCGCTCTGTGCGTGGTGTGCCATCTGCCACCGAGAGGGTGTCGATTCTCTGTGTATCTGCTAGGCACTATTTTTTTTTTTTAACGTGGAAGGAAAAAAAGGAAAACAGATCAGATGCTGCCATCTGTGGAGCTGTAGTGTCCAAGGCCCTCCCTGTCACCAACCCCAGCAAGCCAGTTGTATGTCACTTATCCTCCTCAACATGTCCTCAACAGCCAGGCCCCAGGGCACAAACCTGTCATATCAGCAGTCTGGGAGGCTGAGGTAGGAGGATCACAAATTCTAGCCCAGCTTGGACAACTTAGTGACTTAGTGATACCCTGTCTCAAAAAAAAAATAATGAAATAAACAGCCTGAACATATAGTTCAGTGAAAAGGCACTGGGCTTGATCCTCTGGACTACAAAAAGAAGAGGGGAGGGGAGCCCTAAAAAGTCATAAATACTGGGCAACAAGCACGTGTCCCCATCAGAGCTACAAGGCCCGCCACCTTTTCCTTCACTGAGGTCTTCAGATGGCTTTCATCATCGTGGCTGGGATCTGCCTGTGCCTCTACTTCCTGTTCCTGTGCTTCATGGTGTTCCAGGTGTTCCGGAACATCAGCGGGAAGCAGTCCAGCCTGCCGGCCATGAGCAAGGTGCGGCGGCTGCACTATGAGGTAAGCAGCCCGCTTCTTCAGGGACCCGGCCCTCCCTGCCCAGGCTGCCCTCCAAGTCCTCCCTCCCAGAGACACTGGGTCAGCTCTCCAAGCCTTGAGTTTCTGTGGCATGGATGGGGCCCCTGGGGCCTCGAACTCACTCAGCAGGTTCTCCAGCTTTGGGGAACAGAGGTGCTGTCTAGATAGGAGACAAGATTTGGGTAGGACCAAGGTTTGGGGTGGGGTGAGGCTTCCATCAGATCCCTGGGATGAGCCTGAGACTGTGACCCACGTGCCAGGCCCTCATGGGCCACAGTTCCTAGCCCGTGGGGGTCCAGCCTTATGCCTCACCTGCCCACATACCCACTATAAAATATCTATTTTTAACACATTTGAGTTGCCAAAAATATTGGGAAAAAAACCTTCATAATGTTTTAAGAAGGTTCACAAGTCTGTGCTGGTCCACATTCAAAGCCACCCCAGGCAGCATGGGTCCAGGACACGGGTGGGATAAGCTTGCAACATCCCACAGGGGCTCAGAGATCGGTAATCTGTTTCTAGGGCATGTTCCTCACTCACGAGAAATCCTTCACATTCTCAAGCCCCTAACACTTTCAACATATTTGATGGTTTTTTTTTTTTTTTTTGAGGATCCTCTGGGTCATGCCAACATGGCTTGCCCTTGGTGATAGAGGTCTAATTCCACAGGGAAAAAAAAAGGAGAAACTGAGCCAGGCCAGTGTTGGTGCAGGCCTACAATCTTAGCACTCTGGAAGGCTGAGGCAGGAGGATCACAAGTTCAAATCCAATCTGGGCAATTTAGCAACTCACTGAGTCCCTTTCAAAAAAAAAAAACAAAAAAAAACAGACTGAGGATGTAGCTCAGTGGAAATGTCCTGAGATCAGTCTCCAGTATGACAAAAAACAAAACAAACAAACAGACACCCCAAAGTCCCCTGACTAGCGGGCACTGTTCCTGAAATCCAGGTCCCCTTACATCCTATGCTGCCAGCAAGTTCACGAGCTGGCCCATCTGCAGAGCTGGGTGATGCATGAGGTGCCAGCCCCGTCCACCCGGGTTGGTGAATATGCATATTTTCTTTTGATCATCCGGGCAGTTTCGTTACAGCCACAGAGAACAGGGATTTGTAACCCTGACCCTGTGCAGAGAGGCAGACAAGCTTAACAGAGGAGCAGTGGCCTCATGACTTGGCGTGAATAGAATTGCCCAGGCTCTGGTGCCAGTGGGCCTGGGAGATAAGGCTCTAGGAAGAATTTTGCCCAAGAAATGTCACAGCTGCATTCTCTGGAGGAGAAATATTAGCACGTGTTGTTTTAACTGTCACTTCTAGGGATTTGGTGTAAGAGGTCTTTACCTTTCCTTGGATTTATAAAACGGATGATTGAAAAATACATGATGTTTAAGTAAAAGACACACTGACATTCTCAAAATCCACCCCCCACACACATACATGCACACACTGGACACACTGCCTCATTCCAGCCATTTTCTGGGGCAGTTCTGGAAGTCTCTTTCATGTCATCATGAAGTGTGATCACAAATTTCATGAATGCCGCTGCCGAGGGCCATCCAGCAGGAAGGCGGGCTCCTAAAGACATGATGATGCGTCCTCGTCCACCTTGGTCACCAGATCTGGTACTGTGCAACTTCTGCCTCTTTCCTAAGGTCAAAATAACCATGAAATGTCAGCGTTTTGTAGGCCAACCGTGGACGACACCCATGAACACAGGAAGGAGCACTTCCGGAACTGCTTCAGAAACTGAGGAGAATGCTGGGATTGGCGGTGCTGGGAGCGAGGGGGAGGGCTCTGAGAAGGATCCACGGCAGCATGTCGTCACTGTGGAAAACTTTTTATTTAAACACTCTGTATTTTCCATTCATTCCTCCTCCTGTGTTGAAAAAGGGCAAAGGGAGGCAGGGCTCATCACTCCTCCTTCTCCCCACTAGGGGCTGATTTTCCGGTTCAAGTTCCTCATGCTGATCACCTTGGCCTGTGCTGCCATGACAGTCATCTTCTTCATCGTCAGTCAGGTAAGTGTCCCTGAGTCACCCACGGAGAACGTCCCCAGGGAGGCACCTCCGCATTGCCTGAAAGTCCTGCAAGGGCTTGCAGAGGGAGCAGAGGCTCTCACTGTGGACAGCTGGTCAACCTGGCTTATTCGGCCCACTGTAGTCTGGGAGTCGTTGTCCCCTGGCCCCACAGGCTGACCCTTCCCCTTTAGTGTCAAAGCCCTGCAGCCAGGCTAAAAGGCCCATGCTTCATTTACTGAAAGGAATGAATTTTGGGAGCCCTGTAGGAAAACGCTGACAAGTAGACATTCATTTGATTGAATCCTACCTCACACTTAGTTTGTGGGAATGACGGTGTTATTTAAATGTGGCATGTCACTCAGAATCCCACTGAGACAGCCTGGCCTTTCCTTTGGCTAGGTGTCAAACTCAAAATTTCTACTGAAATTGGAAAGCTCTTATACTAAGTGAAGTAAACCAGACAGAGAATATTAAATATCACATGACTTAAATATCACATGACTTCTAGCTATAAGTTATTTAAAGAGCAAATTAAAAGATAGACGATAAGAAATGGAGAGATGGAGATTGTGGAGATGGGGAGGGGAGTTGGGGGTGAGGGAAACAGGTGAGGAGGGAATGAGGAAGTAAAACTGATTAAGATGGGGAATGGGGGCGGGGCTACCTCAGTGGTTAGACCTCTTGGATTCTATTAGGCCCTGGGTCCTATTCCGCAGCACTACATACCTGGATGTGGTGGTGCCTGTAATCCCAGCACTCAGGAGACTGAGGCAGGATGATTACCTTGTATCTGAGGCCAGCCTGGGCTACATAGTAAGGTCAGGACCACCCTGGACTACGGAGCAAGATGAGGTGTACCAACTCCCCCAAGATGAGGTTATTATGTATTGCAAACATACACTTGTAAAAAATGTAATTATTATGGGAGAAAAAGAAAAATCTCAATAATGGTAACAATCTAAAGGTCTTGGTACCTTGCTTTGGAGAATGGGAAGTCCCAGGTCCACCCACCATATTGGGCGACTGTCATTCATAGGGGTCCTTTGAGGCGAGTGGAGTAGGAACTGTTACAAATACCCCAGAATTGAGGCAAAAATCTCATGATTTTAGAGACATTCCCCATTTCTGGCTGTTAGGAATGTGTGTGGGTTGCTTGCCAGTCCCAGGGTCTCATTCTTCTGATTAAACAGTATTCTAGCCCCTTACCCGCCACCCCACAGAAGTTGCTGTTGGGATCCAGGAAGTGGGGCTGTGAGGTGACTGCTGGGACCCTGAGCCTGCCCCACCCCTGAGCAGAGCCATTTGCCCGTAGCAAGGAGGTTGAATGCAAAGGAAACTGGGGACCCAAATGTGGCCCCCTGGACTCTTGCCAGAGCTCCGCCACACGTGTACTAGACCCCATGGGGAGCTGGGCAGGCAGATGTAGCCTTGGGATGAGACTAGTTCATCAGACCCCAGACTTCCCAGCACTGAATACGGGTATTGGGTCTCTTCTAAGTGGGTAAAATAAGCTATTTCGGACCCTGATGGGAGTCGTACTGATGGGCATCTCGAGAGTCACCACATACAGGCAAGAATGGATGGCAAAGCTAAACACACCTTCGTTAATTAAACATTTCTGAGTTTTACAAAACACTCTCTAGATGTTCTGTCTGCTTTGGCCACCTCTTTCTGCACCTAAAAATAGTAAAGCTATGAAATATAAAAGATAATATGATTTTGTTAATTTTTGTAGCATAGGGTGACCATTGGAATACCCAGTATCTCTACATACACATATATATTTATAATTTACAATTATTATATGTATTATAGTATATGATTACATATAGATATTGCAAGCATATTATAGATGTATAGCTTCAATCACTAAGTAATGTGAAAATATCGTGATTTCTACTGACAAGAAAAATCCCATGTCGTGCTACTAATAATAGGGATTTGTTTTCCACATTCATAATAAAAAAAAAAACAACTCTAAGAGACTGAAAATAAAGAGATACGATATTTCTCGCCTCCAGCTCTTGGGCCCACTGAGTCCCATCAAGAGAACCTCAAGTCAGAGGCCCCCAGAGCCACCGGTTCCCACTGGGCATGCCAGGGCCATGGGCCTGTGGAAGGCGGGGCTCGCGTGGAGGAGGTGAGGGAATCCACATCCACGTGTCTCCATGAGCTCTGCTCGGACCCGTAACAATGCTGCATTTGTGTCCCACTGTTTAAAAACCCTGGACCTCCCTTCTCAGTCCCAGGGCACTAAAACTCCCTGCAATTCTGAACAAGGTTTTTTATTCAACCAGCAGAAGCTCAAACGCCTGTACACGGGCTGGTGGTAAGTCACCATACCTCGGAAAAATTAACCAGCTCCTGTCACATATTTACAACCGCGGCTGCTGTTGGGACGATCTGGGACCTGACTCTCCCGTGGCTGCCTCTTTCCTGGGGCCTACGGGCCTGCTGGCTCCTCCAGCCCCTCAGCAATGCCTGGGACAGCTCACTGGGGGGCCAGGCACACAGAAAGGGGAGCAAGGAGCACTTCAGGGAGAGCAAGTCTCTGATAAGACCCAGGCTGGGACATGCCAGAAAGGATCCAGGCTGCATCCCGTCTCAGGGAGGCAGAAGGGAAAGCAATGCCCTACTGAGGCACCTCCTGCCACTCGGGAAAGGGGAGTTTTCGTCCTCGCACCTTCCGGTCTCTGCAGAGCTCTGTCCCTCCTCAGTCTGGAGGGACAAAGCCTTAAGCAGATTGCACTTGGCCACGGTATAACCTTGGCCACTTTCCGTACAACAGAAGCCGCTGTCCGAGCCTAGTTTGTGGCTTTGCTCTGGAGAAAAAGATGACTATTCCATTGCCCCATATCCGGCTCCGGCTGTGGCTTGCCTTTATATCTACGGAGATCCACAGCTCTGGAGTGGATTTTAACTCTTATGGGGTGGGGGGTGGGGGCTTGCCAGGAGGCCTTTTGAATCCCATTAGCTCCTCACATTCCTCCTGCTGGCTTTTTTTTTCAAGGTTTATTTATAGATATCTAAGTTGCTTTCCGGCATAACTCAGTGTCCCGGGTACTGTATTAATAGAGTCATCCGAGGATTTATTTTCTAATAGCATTTTGAAGCCAGCACAGTGAGCTCACCTGAAAGAAGAGCTATTGGGTAACTTTTTGAAATGGATCCCAGCCTTTAGTAAAAGGCGTGTTTTAAACCCGTTATCCTCTGGGGCACCAAGGGAGGGAGAGCTCTGCATTTAAGCCCATGAAATTGAATGCAAAGGAAGCCTGGAGACCAGGCCAGCAGGAAGCAGTAGCATGCGGTGACCTTGTGCCTTTGTAGCTGGGGACAGAGGTGCGGTGTTTTCATGCTGCCGCTTTAATGGCCTGAGTCATAGCCACGAAAAGATGGAACATCACAACCCGATCTTGCAGACTCTGCCCTCTGTAAAGGAAAGACAGCTCGCGTGCAGAGGTGGCAGAGGCAGGGGGCAGAAGTGCCAGGCAGGGCGGAAGGTCCCTGACCTTCGAGGAGGGGACCCCCACTGGCCTGACCTCAGGTCAAGCCACATGCAAGCCAACCCCCAGCTAGCCCGTGTCCCCAGCCTTTGTGTGTGTGTGTGTGTGTGTGTGATCACCTAGTCCTGTGACTTCCAGGACCATGTAAGAGAGCCGGTGTCCGGGCTTGCTGGTCTTGTTCAGAAGCCAAATGTAAGTTGTCAGGACTACTGGTGACCAGGGCTGTGACCCTCCTCCCGTGGCTCTGGGACTATAATTGGATGGTTTCACACAAAAGGAAAAATGTTGAAATGTAGAAGTAGGAAAAACAAGGACTGTCAGAAAAAAGACTTTCGCAAAGAGTGAATGAGATTTTTTTTGCTTGCTTGGGTTGTTTTGTTTTATCTAGTTTTTCTCCCTGAAAGTATAAAAGGGGGACGGTCACCTCTCTGCTTTGAGATTAATAAGGTTTTGTCTCTCCAAGGCCGCTGGTGGTGGCTCGGGGTTGGGGAGTATTCAGAGCACAGTAAGGCTCGGGCTCAGGCAAGAGTAACTGAGAGAAGCCAGCCTCCTGGCAGAGGCCGTCCACTGTCTGCACAACTCACTAATGCAAATCAGCTCACCTCTCAGTCTATAATTGGGTTAGCCGGTGCACTGACACCATAGTTCTTTTAAAAGGAAAAAACACAGCACAGGCCTGTCATCTCAGCACCCCTGGCCCCTGGGAGGCTGAGGCAGGAGGATCACAAGTTCAAGCCCAGCCTGGGAAACCTAGCAACTTGGTGAGACCTTGTCCACCAAGAACAAGTACATGAGTCCCACACCCCCGCAAAAAGGAAAAACATGTCCCCGCCTCTTAATGGGGCTGGTGCCCCAGTAGATCATGGGAAATACAGCAGTTATGGAAGGAATCCTACCTGAGAGATCAGCCTGTTTGTTAAAGTTATTAGCATTAGGTCTAGCTTGGCACTCTTCAATTTGGAAGTGGCTCTCGGGGAGTGATGAGGTGATACAGCCTCATCAAGCCGTCACAGGAGTGCGTACCCCACACTCTCTTTTGTTCCCATTTAAAATTCCCTGCGCGGGCAGAAGTGGCCAGAATCATCCCAGTGGTCTCAGACCGGGCCCCACTGGGCCCAGCCCAGGGAAACTTAATTTCCTCTGTGACTGACTTACCTAGGGTGACTATCATAAATAAACAGAATGTGTGGTCTGCTCTGTGCTGTGCGGTTTCTGGAAATGTGTGTATTTAATTCTCCATAATCCTACGCATTGTTAATATATACTTAGGGAGTCGAAGTTCCAGGTCTGCCATCTTGCTTGGCCTATGTGTCAGAGTCCAGGGGAGCCATGTGGTGCAGGACCCACGTTGCCCACACCACGCGGTGCCTCGGCTCTGAAGTGAGGCAGGAGCAAAGCTGAGCTGGCTTGTCTCAGGGAGTTCACATCTAACCAGGGACATTTCACAGGAGGAATTGTCATGGTGGACAGGAGTCGGCCTCAGAAACCTTCTCTGTAACTTAGGGATGACAATATGAATCGCTGTTTTTAGAAAGCCAGTCCCTTGGTAAAGCTCCTGTGTGGCCAACCTAAGAACCGCTGACTTTCTACTCACCGCATAGCAAGCTCTCAGCTGACCTTGATTTATGCAGGTATGCTTCTGATTAAAAGGTGGAGTCTTTAATCCAAGCATTCTGGGAGGCTGAGACAGGAGGATCACCAAGTTCCAACCTAGCCTGGGCAACTTAGCCAGACCTGGTGGTGTTCACGCTGGTCGGTTTCTATTTCAGTGTTCGTGTGTTGCTTCTCCGTTTCCCGGGATTCCACTGTCCGTTTCCTACAGGTGACAGAAGGCCACTGGAAATGGGGCGGCGTCACTGTGCAAGTGAACAGTGCCTTCTTCACAGGCATCTACGGCATGTGGAACCTGTACGTGTTTGCGCTGATGTTCCTGTACGCGCCATCCCACAAGAACTACGGGGACGACCAGTCTAACGGTGAGTCCGGCTGTGCACGCAGCTCCCTGCCAGGCACGTGGATTACTGTCTCTCCAGAATTTAAGCAGCCAGTGCTCTGAGTTCACCACTTAAACTTTCCTCCTCTGGTGCCCCCTCATGCCCGGCCACAGGTAGTAAGCACCAGGGGCCAGCAGAGTGAGTCAGACAGGAGGTGAGAGCTCTCCAGGTCTCAGTTCTTAACCTCTAAGATATATTATGCTCCTTCATTCTATTCTAAAATATGTCCCAGTTTTAGCACAAAAAAATCAAATTTCCTTTAATTTTTTTAAACAAAATTGGCTGTTAAGTATGCCATGCTTATTTTTTTATTTTTTTGCAACAGGCTTTAGCTCTGTAGTCCAGGCAGGTCCTAAATTCACTATATAAGCTAGGCTGGCCTCGAACTCATGGCAATCCCCCTGTCTCAGCCTCCTCAGTGCTGGGATTACAGGCATGTGCCACCATGCCCAGCTTATGTGGTACTGCGGAATCAAACTTGGGGCCTTGCGCTTGACAGGCAAGTGCTGTAACTGCTGAGCTACGCCCACAGCCTAATTTTTCAAGTAGAGAAGTAACATCCTGTGGTGTACAAAGAAGGGAGCCGGAATCCTGAGAATGAATGGTCTTGAGTTTTCTTCAAGGGTTTTCTTTGTTTTTGTTTTGCTGCTGTGTAGGAGTCCCATCCGGGCCCGGCACGCTGGGCTAGTGAGGGTCTGTGCAGAGCTGTGCCCTCAGCCCTTCCGCAGTGTGTGTTTGCATCGTAAAACACACAAACCAAAAGCTCTTCTCCTGTCTCCAGGCCTTCTTATCGTTTTTTGTTTTAGTTTGCTTTGGTTTGATGGGATGGGATGGAGCCTACGGCCTTCATACTGACCTGGCCCATTTTCATTTTTGACTTAGACAGGGTCTCACTAAGTCACTGAGTTTCCTCGGCTGGGCTGTCACTTGAGATCCCATGCCTCAGCCTACGGTGCGCTGGGGTACCAGGCCTGCGCCCCCAGAGCCTGCCTGTCTCTTGGTACTGATGTGTCCTGTCTCATTCTGCCTCATAGTCACAGTACCTTAGGTGTGTGCACTCCCAGAGAGATTAGCCCATCTGTCATTTTACTGAAACGAGCAAGTACCCAGACGAGGGTCATCTGGTGCTGCTGGACTCACCCAGCAGTATCTGGCCGGGTGGTTCTCTGGGTCCCTGCTGGATTTCCAGCCGCGTAGACCAGCAGCCCACACACCAGAGCACGTGTCCCTGAGACACAGCCACTGCCATGTCCTCGCAGATTCAACAGGTGGTGCCAGCATTAGCAACAACCCACCTCCCACCATCATGTCCATACACCAACTGCCCAGCCCAGACCCCACAGTACAGACCTGCCACCCCAGCATTCCGGGAGACTGAGGCAGGAGGATCACAAGTGCCAGCACAGCCTATGCAGCCTAGTGACTTTACAAGACTCTGTCTCAGCATCAAAAATAAAAATGGGCTAGAATGTAGCTCAGGGTGAGTCCTGGGCTCAATCCCCCATATTACAAATACACAAACAAGCAGGGCCGGTGGAATCACGATGGGGAGAGACAGGCAAACTCCCTGGGGTGGACGGTGCCACCCCTCAGCTCCGAGGCTCCTTTGTGCCTTCCACTGGGGAAGACATGGCCTGGGTGCTCTTTGGGTGCCCGCAAAGGGAGGGGCTGACAGATGGAGCAAGCGCTTGGGGGCTAGGAGGGATGGGAAACACATGGGGGTTCCTTGGTCCCTCTGATCCCAGCCTCCTCAGGGTGGGAGAGGGGCCCTCAGGGTCCAGGAAACCTGTACACGCACCTACTCCTGGGGTCCCACAGAGCTGGTCCTCATCCAGCTTGCTGGGGCGCATTCTGCCTCGTATCATGAGGGGTGGGGGCGCGGCTACGAAGCCCTCCCAGGGTGTAGGGCAGATCTCGCAACCACAGCTCGCCTTCCTGTCAGGCGCCATCTGTGAGCTACGGTCTCCCCACATTCCAGCAGAATCAACACACTGCACACAACCGAACTGCTCTGTGTATTTATAACAGGAACCAGGAACTCTGTGTGTGTGTGTGTGTGTGTGTGTGTGTGCTGTGTGCTGTGTGTGTTGTTTATATGTGTGTGGTACTGAGGACAGAACCCAGGGCTTTCCCACCGAACTAAATCCCCAGCCCATTGTACTGTTGATTGTGAGACGGGATCTTACTAAATTGCCCAGGCTGGGCTTGAACTTGTGATTCTCCTGTCTCAGCCTCCCAGAGTGTGGGATGACAGGCCCGTGCCCCGGGCCAGCTACTGTAACACGTTGCCTGTGGACTCCAGGCTTCACAGCAGTTTCATCCACTGTCAGAAACCTGAGTACTGGAGACAGCAGAGCTGGGCAGTCACAAGCTGGGGCCCCTGGGGGCCGGATGCTCCTGCGGCTTGAGTTTCCCATCACTGCTGCTCACTGTGGGTCTTCAGCAAGTTTCTTCATCCATTTGGGCCTCGGTTTATTTATCAATAGAATGGGAATGCTGGTAATAGTATAAGGATTTTGCATTAATTTTTAATCTTTATTTTATATATTATTATTTGTTTTGTTTTGGGTGGTACTGGGCATTGAGCCCAGCGTCTTCACACGGAGCTACATCTCTGATCTCTGGCCCATTTTAATTTTTTTTTTTTATTATTTTGAGATGTGGTCTCACCAAATGGCCCAGGCTGGGCTTGAACTTGTGTGATACTCCTGCCTCAGCCTCCCAGAGTGCTGGGATTACAGGCCTGTGCTGCCAGCCCCAGTTTAATTGTGCCATGTTTAAATCGTTATAGGCACTGGGCTGGAGCAATGGCACAGCACTTAAAGAGCTTTCCTAGCAAGTGCAAGGCCTTGAGTTTGCTTCTCCAACACCACATAAGCCAGGCATAGAGGCACGTGCTGTCGCGAGCACTCCGTAAGAGGAGACAGACGGGACAGAGGCAGACGAATTTATCTTGGAAATGTTCTTTATTCACACAGCAATCAATCAATCCAATTCACAAATCAAACCATAATAAATCGATCAATTAATTAAGCAGGAAAGCAAGCGTTGTTCTGCCTCTTAAACCTATTCCCGTCCTGGGTCCTTTATGCTCACCATGCGATGTGTTCTTGACTACCGGCGACACAGCCAACCCGTGTATGAGCTTGACCAGGGCTCACCAGTCTGTGGCTGGATCAGGACCCGCCGATAGCTGCCCAGCTGGACAGTCACTCCTTCTCCAGGGGCTCTCGCTCTCTGGACCCGAGGAGGTGTAGTCCCGCACTCGGAAAGCAAGGAGCCTGGGGACGAGGAGCAAGACATGTATCCTGTGTTCAGAGTCTGTGACTCCTATCTCGACCCTGAGCTTAGGACCAGGATGATTCATATACTATTTTTATGCCTGCAAGCTAAGGATAGTGATTGTATCAGGGCCCACCGCAGGTGGACAGGGGTTCTGGTTATCAAATATGGGGTTCTGGTTATCGATCATACAAGGGCTTTGTCCGCAGGCTACAGAGGGTTCTGGTTATCGATCATACAAGGGCTTTGTCTGCAGGCTACAGATAGCGATTTCATCACACGGGGTCCACACGCAGGTGGCTCGCAACTTATCAGTATCAGACAGAGCTTTATGCAGTTTCCAGCAGTTTACTTTATTGCACTTACTATGGGTTTGCTTTCTCTTTGTAGTCCTCATGCCATTCATACCAATGCCTTCAAGTCTACTCTCCACTTTCTACCTGTGCTCTGGACACGTGCCCGTAATCCCAGCACTCGAGAGGCTGAGGCAGGACCATTGCTTTCTGTTCGAGGCCAGCCAACCAGCCAGCCTGGGCTCCATAGTGAGTTCAGGACCAGCCTGGACTAAGAAGCCAGACTCTATCCAAAAAAAAAAAAAAAAAAATTGTTACAGGCATGTAATAAGCACTCTAATACAGACCTGTTTCATTAACAAGTCCAGTAAGACCTGCAGATTGGAGTTACATTTTCGGCCTAAAGAACCTACATCTTTGAGCTTGGCCCAGGGGCACAGGTGTGTAGTTCCAGCACCCTGAGGGGCTGCGGCAGAGGGGATGTAGGTCAGGGTGAAAGCCCTGGGCCTGATCAAACTTGAGTAGAATTCCCTCCCTGCCTGTTGTTTCTAGGAAGCCTTGGGGCAGGGTTCCCTTGGGTAAACATTCCCCCTGGGTGGCCAGGCTGCCTTTGAAATTCCGGTGACTCACCCACAGACTTGTGGACTGGGAAGCTGGCTTTGAAGTTTGATTGGCTGTGCTGATATGCAAGTCAGCAAAAGGCTTTGTTTGACCTAGAAGTGGGAGGCTTATAGCTTCCCTGCCCTTGTCCGGGCTCCGGAAAAAGCCCGGCTAGAATGCAAGGTAATGGCCGGAGACCATTAGCTCACCGGGCAAGTTCGGCTTGGCCCCAGGCAGCCACCGTAAATCTCTCACTGAGTGCCTGGGCTGTCACTGCCAATGGTGGGGCCCCTAGGAGTCAGACACTCCTGCCTCGGTCTAACTGCTGGCTTGGTGAGGTGGCGGCTCCTTTACCTACTTTCCTCAACTGTAGGGCTGCCGTGATCACCGGGCCAGCCCAGCATCCTGAAGGACTTTTAGCAGAATTAAATATGATCATGCACTGAGTGATCACGCCAGGCCTGGGGGCTCAAGCCTGCAGTCGCAGAACTCTGAGGAGGACAAGCCCAGCCCAGGCAGCTTAGTAATGTAGTAGTGAGACTTTGTCTGATAAAGGGGGGTGAGGGGAGGCCCGAGATGTAGCTCCATGTGAAGGCCCTGGGTTCCATTCCTGGCACTGAAAACATATATAGTGTCAATCCCAAAGTAAATCCTCATTAAGTGTTAGTAATTAGTATGAATCATATCAGCACTGAGCTCACCTCATGCATCATTAATGACTTCTCCGAAAATGATATTTAGGGGGGGAAAATAGTGCATATTCCAAGGGGGAAAAGATCAGGCGACCTCCTGGGAGCTCAGCCTGTGGTTGTCCTGGGGTGCTGGGCTAAGGCTCCAAGAGCAGCCCCTAGCTTCTCCGTTCTCCCCCCCCACACACAAACACGCCCACTAACACCACACTCCTTGCTGCAGGCGACCTGGGTGTCCACAGCGGGGAAGAGCTCCAGCTCACCACCACCATCACCCATGCGGACGGGCCCACGGAGATCTACAAGCTTACCCGCAAGGAGGCCCAGGAGTAGAGCGCAGGACGGTGTGGCCCCGGGGGCTCTGCGCAGGCCACTCCTCCCCCTCTGCCTCCCTGGCCCAGGTCGGCCTTCAGCGTAGCCCTGGGGGACCAAGCAGCCATGGACTCCTGGACAGTTTCCCCTGGCGGTTGTTAGTTAGAGACATAGGAACAGCCGGTGGTTAGTGACCTCGCGGGTTGGGGTGGAACCTGGGGTGGCTGGGACCGAGAGGGGTCTATAGCGAGTGGAATACGATGACTCTTTGTTTCTGTTTGTTTTAGATTCTAGGATAGATTCTTTTTTTTAACATTCTTTGCAGAACAAGGTAGGCCAGGGTGCTCACCCCTCCTCCGTGACCACGTTTTTCCTGCTTTATGTCACCCTGTAGCCTCCTGAGTTCCTATTTAAGCTGTCAATAGATAGGTCCCTGGTTTTTTATGGCTTCGTGTAAAATAATTGAATTTCATGACAAGGTCGATTGCACCGGAGGCATGGGAGCTCTGAAACCAAATCTGTGTATCCAGTACTAACCAGACTGTTGGATGTGGGTTTTTAAAAAATGTTTGCTAAACTCTCCAAGTAGGATTTATGGTATTAAATGGCCTTTGGGCCTGAAAAGCTTTTTTAACATCTTGCTTAAAATGTGTTTTCTTTCGATAAGCTGCTTCAAACAGCCTCCCAAATTGTAGATGCAATCATTTAAATGAACCTGGCTGGATAAGCATATATACATATGCATGAAAACAATGCAAATGAATGCAAATACGATCCTACCTTGGGTCCAGGGTTGCTGCATGGTGGTGCTATATGGAAAAAGTACATTATCTGGGCCAATGACCCAGGCCTAGGCTCCCTCTGTTCTGGCAGGCTGAGGCAGGAGAGTCACACACTTGAGCCCAGCCTGGGCAAAATAGTGACTTCAAAATAAAAAACAAAACAAAACAAAAAAATGGTGAGGTGGCAGCTCATCTGCAAAGATGCTGGGCTGGATCCCTGGCAGCACATTAAATAAATAAATAAATATTTTTTGCCATCAGATGAGAGTGTTTGGGGCAGTGGCTATTCCTGAAATTGAAGTAACACGTTCTGTTCTGGGTGGCTGAGGCTCTACTGTCATACCAGTGTAGAAGGGACACCCCGCCCAGCCCCCACATACCTATCCCGGGTCCCCAAATGGCTCTTGGCTGCGATGTTCCTGCTGGCCCAGGAGGGGGAGCGTGGCTGAGCAGAGAGAAGGCCCCAAGTTAGAAGGCACAGCTTCCCCAAAGTTCTGCCATTTCTTGCTTGTGAGTCTCTGTTCAGGCTCCTGACCTGGCTGTTCCCTCACCTGCACCCTGGTGTTCACAGCGGTGAAAATAAAGTCAAGCCAGACTGGTGACTTGGTTTACCCACACCCTGTCTCCAAAGCAAAGTAAAAATAGGCTGGGGGTGCAGCTCACGGTCAGCCTTGATTCCTAGTGCCAGGGGACAAAGAAAGAAAAAGAGGGAGGGGGAAGGGAGAGAGGAGGGAGGGGAAAGCACGTAACCCATCAGCACAGAAATGCTTCATCAGCCATGGTCCACGCACACAGGTGCTTTCTGGTGCCTGTCCCAGTGCCTTGCGTTCCAGAAGCTGTAGTCTGGCTCTTCCACTGCCATCCCCACGCCTTTTCTTGCCCGTGACTCTGGTAAGCCCACAGCGGGAGTGGCGGTGGGAGGTGCTTCAGCCTTGGCTGCTCTCTGAAGGCTGCTCCCTGACCCAGGGCCTCCGTGTCCCCCTACCAGGCAGCCTGAAGGGGCTCCTGCGTCCCGCGCAGCCCACATGCCCCAGCCTGGCCGGAGACGGCCTCCACACGGCACTGGTGCCTCCTAGAGCAGCTGCAGGCCCAGGGGCCGTGAGTTTTAGGAGAATCGGGTTGTGTCTCAGCCTGAGGGCTGAGGTGGGCCCAGTCACAGAGGAGAGAAGGTCACAGAAGTCATAGCAGGCCACAGGTCTAGGACCCAGCCCACGGGTGAGTCGGCTTTGAGAGAGGGAAAGATGTATCCAACCTGAGACACCAAAGAGATGACTGATGGGCTGTGGAGGACAAAACCTCCGTGTGGGTGGCCCAATGGCCCCCAGACAGGAAATGAGCAAAGGACGCCTGTCAGAACCTCAGCGGGGGGGGGGGGGGATATGGAGCACAGTGGGTGAGTCAGAGGAAAGGGGGCAGGCGCTCCTCAGGAGAGGAGAAAGTTTTACTCAAGATCTATCACCCCAGCACTCTGGGAGACTGAAGCGGGAGGATCTCAAGTCATAAGCCCAGCCTGGGCAACTTTAGCAACCTAGAGACACCCTGTCTCAAAATCAAAAATAAAAATAGCCTGGGAACCTAGCTCAGTATGAAGGCCCTGGCCTTGGCTCTGTCCTCAGTAACTAACACACACACACAACAACAACAACCTTCATGAAGCTAGAGAAAAAAAATATTAACCACATGCAGTTTCACATACACGTCATCATTTGAAAAGTCAGTGCTAAGGTTTAGAGCCACTGTGTCCACAGAATTGTCATCATCATCGTCAGAGGAGCAGCTTTCAGGTGAGTGGATCGCGGGGTACCGTGATCACCAGTGGATCCATCCCTGAAGAGCTGAGCGTGCTGCTGGGAAGTGGGGCCTGCTTGGAGGAGGGTCTTTAGGGATGGGACCTAGAAGGGCGTTTTCTCATTCCCGGCTCCTCCCTTCCCTGTTTCCAGGCTGCTGTGAGGTCAGCAGCTGTCCTCCAGCATGCCCTTCTACCACCTGGGCCAGATGACCATGGACTGGACCCCCTGAAACTGTGACCCAAATATACCTCTCCTAAGTTGTGGTTGGTCTGTTCTGTCCCAGCAATAGAAAAGGGACTGACTGATACAGTCATATACCTTTAAAGAATATTATGGAAAGGTATAAAATTTTCAAGTTACTTGCTTTTGAAGAAGTACAAAAACTCATCAAATAAGTAAAATACAATTACTGTACCCAGTAGAAGATAATCAGGTTGCGTCATCATGTCCAGGGCTTTCACTGGTGTCAGTCCTTCAGTTTCCTCTTTGGAGCATAAACTTCCACAGTGATGACATGAGCATCTCCATGCATTAACTGCAGGTGGTTTAAACCACTTCTCAGAAATGAGAAAAACAGTTCTGATGCCCTGCGTCCTGCCCATCCTGCCCGGGCCTGGCAGGTCCTCCCGGGGTCAGGGAGAGTCCAGGATGGACACCTTCCCCTCTCAGTGCTATGCCCCCATCAGCCCAGTTCTCACACCATTTCTAGAAATTGACTTCTGTCAGCTCTCGCCAATGAGATGAGGCTGTCAAGGCTGACTAGTCCACTGAAGAATCTAGTGACTTTCTGTGTGAGAACTGTGTGCCCACCTCCCTAGCACCCTTGTCCTCCTGTCAGGTGGCCACGGGGGCTAGAAGAAGATGGAAAAGTGTTTTGGGTGGGATATGAAATGAATAAACAGGGACTTCGGGGTGCAGGCTGTCATCCCAGCACTCTGGGAGGCTGAGGCAGGAGGATCACGGCTTTGAGTCTAGCTGAGGCAGCTTAGTGGCTACCTTAGTTGTAGTTCTTTGCTGGGGCACAGTGCCAACACTCACGACTCGAGGGAGAAGTTTATTTTAGCTCTTGGTTTCAGGAGGTCTCAGTCCATTCATAGACAGCCGGCAATGGTGGGAGGTCTGGCAGGGAGCAGTTGCTTGCAGCATCACTAGAGGAAGAAAGATCAGGACTTGGGGGAAAACTAGGTCAAGAGGACCTTCTTCAGGCTGGAGGAATGGCACAGCAGTGAAAGCGCTTGCCTTGCCAGCCTGGGCAACTTAGCAACTTGGTAAGACCCATGTCAAAATCAAAAATCAACATTTGCCAGGGATGTAGCTCAGTGTGAAGACCCTGGGTTCAATCTTCAGTACCATGATATTAAAAAGCAAAAAGTCCGTTACTGCCATGGAGTGTATGGGCCTGGCTGGTAGGTGGGGCAGGGAAGAGGCAGAGAGAAGGCTGGGAAGGGTCTACTGTCACCTCTCACGGCCTCTGCACGCTCACGGACACCATACAGTCTTTGAAATCTGCAACTTGAGAGGCCAGAGTGTCACATTTTGCACCTGTTTCATTACCAATCGGACAGTGCAGTCTCCTTGTTACTGTAAGCTCACACTTCTGGCACTCAGGATCCCCAGGGACCCACCTAGATGGTGCCAGTGTGGCTTACTGGTGCCAAGAGAATGTGTTGCCCCAAAATAGATGTGCACTGTGTCACAGCAAATGTGAGCACTGTGGGCGGGCTGAGGAGTGGAGGGACCAGACAGCAGCTGGCCCAGCTGGCCACTGTCCCTGAACTGCCCAGAGAGCTGCCCTTTCTTGGCTGTCCCTCACTGTCACAGAAGGATGGTGCAGGGGACAGAGGCTGGATGATAGAGAGACCAAAGGGAAAGTGAGCTGTCCAGTGAGGAACAGAACAGCGGTGGGCTAGTGCCCACACTTTGCAGCTGTGGACCGTATCCTTGTCCACGACACAGTGCCCCAACCCATCTAGACTGATGGCGTCAGATGTCCCATGTCAGTCACCTACAATCAGCATCATCCACCAGGTGGGAAGAACACAGGGCAAGGAGACCCCAGCACTGGACTTTCTGGTGTGCAAGGCATGAGCAGGTAAAATGTGGGGTGCACTGGGCCCAGGGCTGCAGGCCCCTCTCTGCAGTGTTGTGAAAGGCTGAGGCAAGCAGATCATTAAGTTCAAATCCAGCCTGGGCATCTGAGCAGCTTAGAGATACTCTATCTTAAAATTAAAAAACAAACTGAAGATCAGCTCAGTGTGATGACCCTGGGCTCAAGCCCCAGAAAAGAAAGAGGAGAGAGAAAAGAGATGGGGGGCGGGGGGTGGGAGAGAAGTGGGGGGAGAGAGACAGGCTGGGGGTGTCAGGCAGTGAGTGGAGTTGGGAGGTGGGAGGGGAGGCCTAGGAAGCCATGAGGGAGATGCAGGAAAGAGGGAGACTGGAAGAAATCAAGGAGAGGGAAGAGGGAAGAAGAAAGGGAAGGAGAAGAGGGAAGCAGGGAGGTGTCTTGGTTACTCCCTCATTGCTGGGCGCAGCACCGACCCCACAGCCTCAGGGAGGAGAGGCTACTTTGGCTCCCAGGTTGAGGAGGTGCATTCATGGCGGCTGGCAACGCGAAGGGGCCAAGGGGGAAGCTGCTCCCCCGGAAGAGGGCGCTGGGGCAGGAGTTCGCGTCTCCAGGCCGCCACCTGCACTCTCACCTACCACACGCCTGTCCTTCTCCACCCACCTGCAACCGTCACGCCCTCCGGACCACGCTGCACCTGCGGATAGCACGCGGAATCCGTTAACACCCACGAGCACGAGGCTTACGGGGGACCCGTGACGGGAAGGAAGGGAGGAGAAAGGGCAATGAAAATGAGTTGGCCCTGCAAGAAGAAATCAAGGTTTGTCGTGAAGTGAGGGCTCTGTAAACCGTCCTCACCTGCCGGAAGGTGGGGAGGCGCGGGCAGCCGGCAGGTGCAGTCCCTTCAGCCTTCAGAATTCAGAATTAGCTCGGAGCTGAGGGCGGCCACAGCTCTCTGCTGCCTCCTGCTGGCCGTAGTGAGTAATGGCCGCACTGCAAAGGCCTGTCTTCGCTTGTTTCCGATCAATATTCATTTGCCCAGCAAATGCTTACAGCGAACCTAGCAACCATCAGGGCCTGCCCTAAATCAGACCAGAACCACAAAGATCCCTGCCTTTGCCAAAGTTAATTGGCTAGCATCATTCTATCTCTAACACAGAGTGCTTGCTGTGTACCTATGTACCAAACGGCATTTTAATCAGCTCACATCAGTCCAATGAAATGGGTGCAATTATTTCCTCATTATAGCAAGAGAGGAAAGCTGGGCACAGAGAGTCTGAAGGGTTCCCCTGAGGGCACACAGCTGGGAAGCCACCAAACCTTATTCAACCCAGGTGCCAGGGTTCCAGAGGCGTGCATGTGTTTCTGGGGGCTGATCCTGGGATCTTCTCGCAAGGCATATCCCAGCTCTTGTACTGATCATTATTTCCCTGTTTTGAGACAGAGTCTTGCTAAATTGCTGCACTGTGCAGGCTGGACTCGAACCTGCATCCTTCCTGCCTCAGCCTCCCAGACCTATGCCACCAAACCTGCCGCCCTTGTTTCGTATTCAGTGAAGAGAACCTGCCTAAGGTCTCCTGTAAAATGAGCTACATAACACAGCTAATGTGCTTAAGTACTCAAACTTCCATTTTTAAAATGCTTTCATTATAACATCACAAAAGATTCAAGAGCAAAATTCAGCAGTCTGCAGGCTGGACTCGGCTGTAACACCTCACACCTGTCTAAATCACGACGTGCTTTATTTCCATCAGATAAAGTGAGCCAAGCTCAGAAAGGTTCACTCATTTGCCTTGGGTCACACAGCTGGCACCCCAGGCTGGAGCTGACTACGCCGCCACCATCCTATACCGTGTCTCAAAGTGACAGAAGCAAACTCGCACACTGAGTGGGCCGTGGGCAGGCCCCGGAGCCCACTTGGATCATTTATTTGTTTTGAAAAAGGGTCTTGCTCTGTAATCTAGGCTGGCCTCAAACCCCCAGCAATCCTCCTGCCTCAGCCCCCAGCCCCCCAAGTGCTGGGATTAGAGGTGTGCGCCACCACGCCTGGCTTATGTGGTGCTGGGGAACTGAACTCAGGACTTCATGCGTGATAGGCACGTGCTTGAACCACTGAGCTGCACACTCCTCCAGCCCTTCCGCCTGATGCGGAACAGCAGGGCTGGTGAGTGCCCACCTCGGGAACAGAGGCCTTTGACTCCTGTGGCTCCTCTGGTCACACACCAGCGCGCCAGCCTGGCTGCTGGGTTCCAGAGAGTGGGCTGGGTTTAGAAGATGGATCCGGCTTCCCTGCACAGGGAGGATTTGCAGCCAGAGCAGCCATAACCCCAAGGGGCCTGCGAAGACTCAGGGCACCAGCCAGGAACAGGGGGGCGACTGCTCCCCCAGCTCACCCTTGGCTCTGCCAGTCCCAGGTTGGGTGCTGTGTTTTCCTAAGGAGAAATGTCTATTTGCTGTGGAGAGGGTGCCCCCGACAGGCGAAGTAGTGACTGCACCAAAATACACACAGAGCTTCCTGAGATAGCTCACCAGAAGCGGTAACTCAAAGGCAAATGCTTCACCAAAAGCCCCTGTGGGCATCAACAATGACTGGTGGGAACTGCGAAGGCCTCCCGGGTCCAGCCTCCACTGCGGACCCCCCAGGTTAGCTCACATGGTCTGTGTGCCCGTCCTCAGCCTCTGGAGAGCAGCTGTGATCCAGGACCTGTGTGTGCGAGTGGGTGTGTGGGTGAGGGGTGGGTGCCTGAGCGTTACTGGGGATCGAGCCCAGGGCCTTCACACTGAACTACATCTCTAGCCTTTTTCTTGAGGGCAGGGGGTCTTACTAAGTTACCCAGGCTAGACTCAGGCTTGTGATCTTCCTGCCTTAGGCTTCCAGAGCGGTTGGATTACAGGTCTGCAGTGGCCTCTTAAACTCACAAACCTGACTCGGCCAATTTCTCTGTAAGGCCTCTGTAAGGGCGTGGGATGTGATGTTCCTGGGTGCTACAGGAGTACAGGGTAAGCCAGAACTACGGCCCATGTGGCCTGTGTAACAAGGAGTGAGTGGTCTACCTGCTGTAGGACTCAAGGGTATTGTCCTGCTTAGCCTTCCTGAGGGCTGGGATCACAGACTTGTGCCACCGCTCTGGGCACAGAATGAGGCAAAAACCACAGGCTGAATTCACGGCCAATGCTTTAAACCAGGGCGGCAGACCTGCCCTCAGCTTGTCCTGACACTCTCACTGCCCACATGGGCAGGACGCCTGTTGCAGGGCAGTCTTTGGATGTGTCATCGTAGAGTCACTCTGTTTTCTTCAACTGAATTTATAGCTCTATGATGAGATATTCCGCCCTTGAGGAATAAGGGGGCATGTGAGGCTGGGGAGTCTCACATGCACACCGTAGAATGATCAGCTGAGCTGCATACCCAGGAGCAACGCTTCTGGGCGTACAGCCACAGGTGTGGCTCATGGCCAGCCATCAACTACATCAACTACGCAGGAGTCCTCATCTGCGCCACTGCAGTAGGGGTGCATGCAGTGGTCCTGCTGTCACCACCCAGCAGGCGTCCTGGGAGCAAGGAGTGAGCCACGGGGAGAGGGCACTGCAGCAGCCTGAGGACAAATCCTGCCCAAAGCGAGAGGAAGAGCTGCAGCTGCTCCTGAGAGAGAGAGAGAGACAGAGAGACAGAATAAACTGCAGCTGCCCAGACAGGCAGGCCCGAGAGACCAGCAGAGGCGGCCACGCCAGGCCAGGTCCCGGAGGAAGGTGCAAACTCCATGGGGTGTGTGCGGGGGGGGGGGGGCGCACACCAAGAATGCAGTTGATTAGAAGTCACCCGAGGCCTGTAGCGACCCATGCTCCTTTAGGTTGCCCCTCATCTAGGCTGCTGTGGGGAGCAACCCCAACAAACCCACTGGTTCACTGGGTGGACACTGGTGTAACTGATGCTTTGCTCTGTCTGCTGCCTTGTCTAGGGAAAGGACACCAGAAAGGGCATTGTCTCACAATGTCAAATTCTTTGTTCTCTAAAGCTTTGTTTGTTTGTTCTGAAACAAGAAAATAGGAAGAGAAGCTATGCGTTGCCATGGTGACTACTTAGCTGGAGTCTTAAGAGGAAGACCCTAGGTGGGGCCAGGCTGCCTCCAATTCAGTTTGTACCTTCAAGAAATATCTTAAAGATCAAAATTCCCAGCGTGTGTGTGTGTGTGTGTGTGTGTGTGTGTGTGTGTGTGTGTGTGTTTTCTACCACAGTAGCCCATTGTGACTTGGGGAAGAGCCAGAAGTGACACTGGGCCAGCTTTGGTGAGGGGACAAGGACACACCCTCATGCTTTACAAGCACTCCTTTCTGTTGGATAGCACTCAGCAACAGCACTCACTGGATATTTTTTTTTTTTATCATACCTTGTAAAGACACTCAGGAAAGAGGACTTCCAAAACTGCTTAAGAAAGTAGCAAGAAACCAGGCATGGTGGTGCCGACCTGTAATCCCAGCACTGGGGAAGCTGAGACAGGAGGATCACAAATTTGAGCCCCAGCTGGACAACTTAGCAACTTGGCGAGACCCCATCTCAAAACATAAAATAAAAAGTGTTGGGATGTGGTTCCGTGCAAAGCCTTGGGCTCCATCCTCAGTGCCACCCAGAAAGGAAGGAAGAAGAGAATGAAGTGGACAGATCAGCGGGATAAGCGTGTTCCCCGCAAAGGGAAGGATTTCAAGGAGGATCTCTGACAATATGGCTTTTACTGTAATTCTTTTTAAAAATGTAAACATCTTAGTATCTTTTGTACAGAGTGTGAACTTCACAGGAGCCTCTGGCAGGAGCATAGGTAAGGACTGCAGTGCAGCCGATTCTGGTCCTCTAGCCCCGCACCCCTGCCAGGCTGCCTCCTCCTGGAGAGGCTCCTAGGTCCCTGGTGCACAGAGGCCCAGTGAAGGCTGGGCAGTCCTAGGACTCAAGCCTGAGCAGCCTAGTGCAATCCCCTGAACGCCCAGAGGGGGGCGTGGCGGGTCTTTGCACAGGAGACAAATGCACAAGTCATTCTGTGAGGATTGCTGCTGCCCCTCCTGGCTGACACAGGGACACTAGGTCCCTAATCTTCCATCCAGTTCCACCAGATCTGAGTTAATAGGGTCTTTTGACAGAGTCTCTCTCCAAGTCACTAAGTCCCTCAGGCGGGGCTTTAACTTGTCCGGGAGGCCCGGGGCCTACTGTTTTTCCTCACCCAGAAATGCTATCTATATCTTCTATGACAGTTAATCATGTTTTGTGGACTTAAAGAATTTAAGAAACCCCTAATATATCGGGAAGGTGGATGATTGACAGGTAGGCCAGCCAACTGAGGGGGAATGCAGCCGAATGTGGGTGGCACCAGCCAATAGGCATTGGCCTCTGTGGGACAGAAAGGAAAAGAAGTAGGAAGAGAACCTGTTTGAAGAGCTCCTGTCTGCACCATCATCTTTGGATGTGGGTCTCCATTTCTCCGGTAGGGCGCTACCAGGCCTTGACCATGGCCTGGGCTGCCTCCGCTTCTTCTCCGTCTGTGTTTCCGGCCGCGTGGGCAGCAGCCACACCCCCGCCGGCTCACAGTGAGCACACGGCCCAGAACCGCCTACCGCGCCCCCTTGCGGAGTGTTCCGCGTCATGGCGCCGGCCCTGCTGCTCTGGAGAACCCACCTACCACACCCCGCGCCTTTTGGAGCATTCAGGTCGCAGAGGCCGCGCGAGGATTCAGGAGCCGGGGACATGGGCCCCTGGCTGGCTTTCTAGGCCCCAAGTGACCCTTTGCGGCCGCCTCAGCACCAGGCTCAGCATCACCCATAGGGGCTCCCCGCAGACACCCCCGGGGCCATTGTTACAGCCAGCGTTTATCTCCTCGTGGGAGGCCCAGAGCGCCTTTTAATAAACCACTCAGGAGCGTATGCATTATTGATGCATCGACAGATCCCATTGCTGTGGGAATCACTCACTCCTGGTCACCTTGGGCTGTGGTTCTTCTCCGTCCCAGAGCTGCCCTGGAGGATTGTCAACTTCGCAGCCACCATCCTCTTCGTTTTCCACACAGAAACGTTTGTGGCTGAGACTGATGTTAAGCTGCAAGTCATTCTTCTGAAAGGTGGGGAACATTCTATTACCATTTTTTCCCTCATCTCTCATACCTTCCTACTGAGCACATGCCTGTCCCGATCTGAGGCTGTCCTTCCTTTTTCCTGACATAGTTGGGCACAGGGTGGCAGGTACCAGAGGTCCCCAAGAGACTCTGTTCAGGAACAGTGTTGATTGGTTTGCTTCCTGAGCCGAATCCAGTCAAGTGTCCTGTTCCAGGCCCTGCCTGCAGGTGGCCCAGCACTGGAGGCCTGGAGCCTGCTGTCTTCCCCACTGAAAAGCCTTGTCCACCCATCTGACAGTAGGTGTGTACCAGCCATATCCTTCCCTCAATCTGTCTCCCCTCATTTCCGGTTCAGACAGCCCTCAACTCCCTTAACTAAATGCTGCTAATGCTACTAACCCCCTCTGGTTCCAAGAAGGTCAGGCTTACTATGTCCCAGGTTTTCTTGCAGT
The DNA here is from genome assembly GCA_004027205.1 of Ctenodactylus gundi. NCBI lineage: Eukaryota > Metazoa > Chordata > Mammalia > Rodentia > Ctenodactylidae > Ctenodactylus > Ctenodactylus gundi. Next base: position 308,704 of record PVKB01001973.1, read on the forward strand.
TAGTTTCCTTGAAAGCTTGGGCAGAGATCAAAAATAAGAACTGAACCACTTCTTCTGGGATTTGGACTCTGGAGAACCCAGGACCCACAAAGTGTGAGGATTTGTTTTGTTTTTGTCATTGCATAGTTTGAATTCTGAAGAGTTGGTACTAAGAACCACTAACAAAATGTGGTCACAAATATATGGTGGATGTTTCAATTTTTTAAAATGTTATTTTATTAAAATACACATCACCATGAATCTCCCTCAGAATATTTCCCCTCTGTTTGGACACACATTCTGAAGAAGTTCTGGAATTCCTCTTTTCTGTATGTCTTTATGAGGTGTGACCAAAAATACAGTCAATGCTGCTGCCAAGAGCCATCCAACAGAAAGGCAGGCTCATAAAAACATGAACCTGAGTCCTCATCTACCTTATTCACCAACCACCAGGTAGCTTCTGGCTCTTCCTAAAGTCAAAATGACCAGGAAAGGTCAACATTTTGAATCAGTTGAGTACATGTGGATAGTCACAACAGCACAACTAAAGACATCCAGGAAAGAGGACTTCCAGAACCACTTCAGAAGATGTCAGGAATGGTGTGTGTTGAAAGGGAAGGGGAATGTTCTGAAAGGTATCATAGCAATGTGTCTTTCACTGCAATAAATATTTTTAAATTGAAACATTCACTGTCTACTTCAGTCACATTTCCCATTTCTTCCCGACTCCTTTTCTGCAATGAAGGAACTTGGCCAAAGCCTTGTGGCACATAAAGCTAGCCTTTCCACAGAAGTGACTGAAAATTTAGCAAATTGTGTCCCCAGACCTCTTTCTTAAGACAAATCACACAAAACAAACAATGAAACATAAGCAGCTAAGATAGACATCTTTAGCGAGGTGACACAGACCTGTTGCTAAGTACTCTAGGAGGCTCAGACAGGAGAATCACAAGTTCAAGCCCAGCTTGGGCAAGACCCTGTCTCAAAATTAAAAGCAAAATCTAGGCTGGGCATATAGCTTAGTGAGAAGGCCCTTGGTTGCATCTTCAGGAATACAAAAAAAAATTTTTTTTTTCTAAAATTCTTGGCTGTTACTTCTCACCAGTGTAACACATTGTCAGATAAAGTAATTACGAAGCTTCCGCAGATGAGAGAAAGCAGGACTCTATGGCGGCCGCCTGTCCTCCAGTGTTTCTGACAGAAATGGAAAAGAGAACGGATGTGGAGAAAGGGTAGATCAGACCCTTAATTAAACATCCTGTCTGGCTACATTCAAGTTGAAAAGCAACGGGCCGTGTAGATGAGGTGAGCTCCCACGGGTGACAATGCCACCAACCTCAGAGATAGGAGAGAGGCCAGGCACCCAGGAGCAGAAGCTGTGGTCCCTGCCAAGCTGAGTTGCAGAACACTGAAGGTCAGTGCATGACCTTGCCAGTAAAAGCCGATGAGCTGGAAGGATCCTGGATACCACAGGCCCCAGAGTTGGGGGTGGGGGCGGAGACACATGGCCACAAGGAGAAAGTGCCCACATGAGTCCCAGGGGGTGCACCTGCCCAGAGCCATTGTGACCATCCACTGCATCTCCCAGAACCAGGTGCCCCCCAAAGAGATGTGGTGACTCCCTCATCACAGGACACAGCACATTAGGCCACACCTGGGACAGTTACCTCCATTGACTGTGAAAGCGATGATTGCCGAAACCATATTGTACAAAGATTTTCCCATGATGTTTATCCTGGGTAACAGGGTCTGCTCCCTGGCTTTGTTTTCATTATAATGACAGAAACATGGTGGGACTCTGAGAGACAGAGCTGATCTCTATTTTATTGTATTGTATTTTATTTTATTTTATCTTTCATGGTGGTACTGGGGACCAAACTAAGGGCCACTCTGCCACTCAGCTACATTCCCAACAACTTCATTTTTTTATTGTAAGGCAGTGTCTCACTAAGTTGCTCAGGTAGCATTTGAACTTGTGATCCTCCTGCCTCAGCCTCCCTAAGTGTTGGTATTACTGGGTTACACCAGCAGCTTACTCAAACTCTCCACCAAGGAGAGACAGGCAAACCCCTGTGAGACTACTTCAAGGAGGGAAGGTACCTCCGACACCGGGACCCCATTTTCGAGCTCAGTACACAGCCAGTTTCCTAATAATTTGTTTAAAAGCCAAACAGGCTGCCTGGGGAGGGGGAGCCCTTCCTCAGTGCAGCACGTGTGCTGTGTTGGTGACTCTGGGGACAGAAGTAGCTTACGTGGCAGGCGACACCGGCTCTCTCCAGGTTGACCACCTGGCTCCTCCTCTTGGACCGTCCTGGTTTTTCTAAGGATGACGCGTCCCAGACACCTTGGGCCTCGTTTGTATCATTTCCCACCAGCCACAGTTTCAGGATTCTGAACGTTCCTGAGGATGTTGATTTGCCTGTCACCATGACAACCAGCGGTGCATCTGGCCTGGCAGCCACTACCACCTGAATCGCACAGGGGGAGGAGCAGCTGTCCTCTGCCTTCTTCTCTTCCTACCCACAGTGGACCCCCCCCCAGCCCCCTTGATCCCTGTATCTTTTTGGCAGCAGTGAGAAAAACCACTTATGGCAGCGTGTGAATGTATGATGGGTCCAGATTGTGACTGTCCCCCCTCCTCCCCGGCAGCCCACTCCTCAGCCCGTGGCCTTGGGAAGCAGAGCCTGAGCTGCCCATGGAGGCAATTACTGGATCTGCGAGTTAAGCCCGTTCCCACTGGTTTCCCTAGCAACCATCTCTGTACCACATGATGATGTGTTCTGTTTACTCAAGTCGACATCGAGACAAGTCCAGGCGTGGTATTCACAAGTGGCACCTTCCTGGGGTGGGCGGAGAGGCAGGCTCTGCCCATGTGATGCCACAGCCCCAGCAACAGCGGCTCTGAGGAGCACAGCAAAGGGAGCGGCAGCCCCGGGGAGAAGGAAGGGGCAGGTGTTTCTTTTCTGGTACTAAAGATGGAACCCAGGGCCTTGGCACTGGGCGGCATCCCCATGCCACCATGCTAGCAGGAGTGTGGAAGGCCACCAGCCAGGCAGAGGAGGGGACAATTCCAGGCTCCGCCCACACAGTGCGGTTCTCCACCTGCGTCAAAGCCCTGTCCAGCTCTTCTGGGCTGTTGGCTTCTCTGGTTCTGAGTCATAGCGGCCGTCAGAGGGGAATTGGTTGTCAGGTTGGTGCTGACACCAGACCTGCAAGCATGTGACCATCTAGACGGCCACATCTGAGGCTGGGCCCACACGCGGGAATGTCAGGCCTGCAGGGCCGCACCTGGGCAGCTGCCTCATCCAATGGCTGAAGTTGAGAGGCTGGGGGCCTCGGACTCCAGACCGCAGCCTGGGCCCAGCTGGTTTCCCACAGGACAGCAAAAGCAAGGAACAGATGTCCCCATCCCATGCACAGCTGACCTGAGGAAGACAGCCTTGCCCGGGAGCCTCTGCCACCACTCCGGGAGGAAAGGTCACTCCCTCCTTAGGAAGAAATGAGGAAGAGGAGAAAGGTTGTGTGAAGTCAACTTCCTGGAGCCCCAAAGAGGGCAGAAAGTCCAGGGGTCTAAGCTGGCTGGCCTGTGGGAGAAGGTGGTTCCCTGGCTACAGTGTGCCCTACCTCCCCTCACTTCCTAAGAAGCAGACATGGGCCAACTTCTGCTCAGCCTGCACAGACCCTCAGCTCCCAGAATCTGCCACCTGCACACACAAGGCCAAAGGCCCCTTAAAAATTAAAATCTAACATAGTTCTATCTGTCCACTGGCAGGTTAAGTAGCCCAGACATATTAAGCTACTGGATCTCTAAAGATATAAAAATGTTTTTAAATGTCCCCATATTTCTTACTCTGACTGAACTACGGGGCTTTGTTTCCTTGCAGCAGAAAGTGAAAACACATTGATAAGCAAGGGCTCGGCAAAGCTACCAGCCGCCAAGTTGAACTTCCACCACTGGGGATTCACCCCTAATTCACCAGCTTTCTAGACCCCCACTTACGGCCAGCACTTTGTACCCCACACCACTCCATGAGGGAACCTGCCAGCAAGCTGGGTTTTTTCCCCATAGCAAACATCAAGGGATTGTTTGGCAAACACTTCTTGTTAGGCTTACAAGGAGCTCCTGTGTGCTGTCCCAGGTACTTTCTATATAACATTCCTCCCAATATTCCCCCTAGGGGGTGTTATTAGCAGGCGTGTGGAAAGGGGCCTGTGTGTGCTGGGGATTTATTTAAGGTCTTAAGGCTTGTAAGGGTCAAGCCAAGTTGCCAGGATGAATCTGAGCAGAATGGCCTCCCCCAGCCAGGTTCACGTCCCCACAGCAAATGGCTGCGTCTCTAACAACCCACGTGGCCATCAGTGTTTCCTGCTTTGGTTTGTTTTGTGGTTGACCTCAGGACTTTCACACTGAGCTACATCCCCAGCCCATTTTGTTCTTCTTTAAAAATGTTCTAAATTTTGAGACAAGGTCTCACTAAGTCATTAAGTTGTCCAGGTTGGGCTCCAACTTGCGGTCTTCCTGCCTCAGCTTCCCCAAGTGCTGGGATCCCGCCTTCCTGAGGAGTGGCTCTCGAGAGCAGCACACTTTGTTTTCTATCTCACCTTGTAAAGACACTCAGAAGACTTTCATAACTGCTTCAGAAAACAGAATGTTGGGATGGGTGTTTTCAAAGTGAAGGGAGGATTCTGAGGGGCACTCATGGCCATGTAATAATTTACTGCAATACATTTTTAAAATGTGAACATCCACCATGTACCTTGATTTCCCCTCATGTGTGTCCTGCTTAGCCTGGGTCTCGCCTCGCCTTCCACAGGCAACGGTTGTAGTGTTTCTGTACGCATTCACACAAAAAATGTGTAGTAATGTTCTGTGGGCGCACATGGTTAATGTGTGCAAATGGGGCCGTGGATCCCACCCCTTTCACTGTTTGCTCAGTCGGCTGTTGTTCACATCCACGGATAGGCTCTTTCACTTTTTGTGTATGTGTGTGTGTGGCATTCAGGATCCAACCCCAACCTGTTTTTATAATTGATTTTTGAAACAAGTTCTCACTAAGTCACTCGGTTGCCCGGGCTCAACTCAAACTTGTCATTCTCCTGCCTCAACCTCCCCAAGTGCTGGCATTCCAGGCCCGCACCACCGGCCCAGCCCTCATGAAGTGGGATCCCAGAAAGACCCTTTGAGGCCACCTCACCCCACCACATCAATCCCTGCTCCTGGCAGAGCTGCCTGAGTGGGCAGGCACAGTCCTGTAGGTCTAGGGCACGAATGTTCACCTACACAGACCTGGTCATTTAGACAGTTTTCCAAAGGCAGATGGGGCTCATTTAATTAAGAAGATTGTGCTGGCAGCTCATCTAACGCCATAATTAGTGTACTCTACTCCCCAGGCTGTATCATTGCTGATTCCTACAGAATTATTTCACTCTTGACCTCGGGGGACTCCATCAGCTCTGTAATTAAATTCCCCTGTAGGATTTCTGAGCCTTAATTCTGCTCCAGGATGCACACCTGTGGGAGAACAGAGGGCAGGAGGACCGGAGACAGGCAAAGGGACGGGCCCTGGTGCTCTGTGGGATTTAACCAGCTGGGCGCCATGAGCAGACCCTCCCCTTGCCTGGGGCTGGGAGAGCAGAAGTCACAATCCACCCTGGAAATGAGGTATTAGCCCACAGAGATTTCCAGACATGGATACAAATCCCACTGCAGCTTCCCAGGATCTGTGGGTTCTGAGTTTTGTTCTTTGGTCTGGAGTCCTGTTCCCCAGTGTCCTCTGTGTCCTTCAAGGCTCTCCCCAGATGGCAGGACTCATGTGAGAAGCTCTTCCTCATTCCTCTAGCCCCCAAGTTAGGAGACATCTCTCAATACCTGATTTCATCACAAATGTGTCTCTGTCATTGGTCAGCAACAATGAGAAACACACTTTATTGTAAAAGAAGAAAAATAAATCTAGATCTGTATGTATCACATTTAAAGTTAGAGATTTAATTTTGAAACATTAAACTTAATTTAAAAAAAACAGGAGACTCTTACCTTTACCAAGGTGGAAAAAACAAAGGCTAAGAAAAAAAAACAGAGCTGAGGAGCCCAAGCTCACTAAAAAAGTAAAATTTAAACAGAGTTTTAGAACTGATTTCCTCTCTACCTCTCTCTCTCTCTGTCTTTGTGGTACTAGGATGGAGCCCCCCGACCTACATCCCCAGATCATTGTTATTTTTGATATTCAGACAGACTCTTGTTAAGTTGGCGAGGGTGTAGCTCAAATTTGGGATCTTCGTGTCTCAACCTCCCCAAGTGCTGGGATTACAGACCTCAGCCACCAGTACTGGCTTGATCCCTCACTTATACCTTGTTACCACGTTAGCAGCAAAAACAAACAACCTTTGAGAGAACTGCAAGAGTAGTTTTAAGTACTTCTTTATATTTAAAAAAACTGAGAGGAAAAAATTAAGGGCAGGAGAGGAAATTAAATCTCCAGCACCTATGGCCACAGCAAACCCACAGCACGTCCCCATCCACCCGGCTCTACTCGGTGCCTCACACTGAACTCAAGACGTTAATGTGCCTGTTCAAGTCCCAATCAGACCGCACAAGGCGTCCTGAAGACAGGGCATAACCCAAAGAAACAAGCAGAACTACACTCGAACGTGACACACGTTTTCTTGGATTATCAGAAAATAAAAATATAATTAATAGGTCAAGGGCTCGAGCAGAAAAATATACACAACATTCAAGAAGAGGTGAATGACATACAGTGAGATTGAGACTAAGAAAAAAGAGAAGTGTTAAAACAACAACAAAATCTGTAGTGGAAATGATGCTGTACTGGGCTCCCTGCGACCCTGGACCGATTGAGGGAAGAATGCGTGGGTTCAAGGGTGCATTCACAGAAGCATCCTGAACTGAAAGACAGAGAAAAATGGCAGTAATACCAAAAAAAAAAGATTAAAGGTCACATGTATATGTACATAATATATATTAGTATGATAGTATATATACTATATATATATATATATATATATATATCAAATTAGAATACCAGTAGTAGAAAAGACAATATAGCAGATGAAATGTTTTGAATACAGATGATTAAAATTTCTTCCAAAATGAACTTCAGGCACAGATGAAGAAAATAAAATAAAAAATAAACACCAAAAAAAATTGTGCATTGTATACTCAAACCACAGATAGATACAATGAGAAAATTTTGAACTAAGCTAAAGAAGTTATCTATACACAATACCAAGATAAACTCATCAAACTTAAAATTTTGCCTCCTTCCAAACTGAAGGAGAAAGGATTCTCAGACCAGTGGTGGGGACCCCTTGTCACCAGACCTGCCCAGCGGGAAACATTAACAGAGATCTCCAGGGGACGGAGCGTGCTGCAGGCCAGCAGGGCCACTTAAAGAAAAGAATGTTGGAGATGGACGAAAGGTAAGCTAAAAATCTTTTCTTTTTTTGTGTGTTTTTGATTGTTGTAATAGCTGTTCCAAGTAATAACAGTAGCCATGTCCTGGGGATTGTCACGTGTGGGTGAAACAGCTGTAGGGAGCGGGTAGCTCTGCAGGCAGAACACTGGGGGGGTGGGGGGCAGGGCTGGGCCCGAGACGCCACAGGAGGGAACCAGACAGAGAGAGGGGATGACCGGAAGGCACTGTTGTGTTTTGAGTACATTAACAGCTCTGTGGTGCAGCACCCTTCCTCGTTTGGATGGAAGAGCCTGGGGCATAAAGTGAGCAGTGAGGGATGACAGGGGTCTCTTAGAGAGGCACGGGGTCCCCACCAGGTCCCAAGGGAGCAGCTTCCTTCAGCATCGGGATCCCCGTGGGGCAGTTAAAATGCAGGGTCCTGGGTCTGTGAACCTGCAGGCTCCGACTGCGGAGATGTGGGCGAGATTGTTAACAGGCCCGCCGGGGATTCCTAGCCAGGTGATCTTGGCAACACCAAGGAAAACCAACTATGTTTCCCCGATTGGGTTTGAACTGGCAATCCTCCTGTCTCTGCTTAGCTCCACGGGAGGACGAGGAGGACAGCGGCCATTAATTCTCTGCAGAGCTTTACAGGGGCCGGGGGCAGGAAGGACCTGACAGAAGTGGGGAAAGATCCCAACGTTCTAACAGGAAAAGTGTGGAATCGCCAGGGGTTCCTTGAACTAGAAAGACCCCCGCGTGTAACATCCTCAAATCCCGGGGCAAACATGCTCCCCTCTGCCGCCCAGCGCCCTTCCTTGGGCCCAGGCTCCTCCTCCGTCAGATGGAGACAGAAACTTTTCAGTTGAGGACGTCACAGTATTGAACTCGGACAGGGTCTCGCTAAGTTGGCTACACTGGCGCAGTCCCCCTGCCTCGGCCTCCCAGAGTTCTGGTACAACAGCCCTGTGCCAGCGGCTAGCAGGATATAAATAGCTCCAGAAGGATTTACAAGAGCAACAGGTGGCTGACGATAGACACACAAGGGACTGTCACCCCATGTGTACCCCGTGAGCCAGACCTTGCCTGAGCATCACACCCCAATGCCTCAGAAGCATTTTATACACACAACGAAGACACTCTGTCATTTTAGAGCTAAAGAAACGGTTTCTAAAAGGAAATCAAGTGTCCAAATCCTTGGAAGGAGCACCTTCTTGAGCATCCACCCAGGACCAGGCACCCAGGAAGGTGAACACCTGCCATGCATTAACGGCTGTGACCAGCTGAGGCAACTAAGGATGGAGTGAAAGCCCAAGTAGAAACAGGTGAGCATGCTGGTGGTGCAGGCCTGGCACCCCAGCACTCCGGGAGGCTGAGGCAGGAGGATCTTGAGAGCCTAGCTTGGGCTATTTGGCTGTTAGTGACGTCTGTCTCACAAAATTAAAAACGCAGCAGGGAGGCAGCTCGGCGCGAAGGCCCCTGGCTGGACCATGGATGCAAAAATGCAAACAAACAAATCAGAAAAAAAGAAAAACCAGCAGGAGGTCGCAGAGCCTGGCCACAGGCGGCCTGTCCTCTCCATGGAATGCATGTGCGTCCACGCGCCTGGCGCGGCCACCTCTGCCCCGGTGAGGGGATCCGCACCCGGCCCAGCGCCGCCTGCGGGAACAGAGTTCAGGCACAGAGACTGCCATGAAGGTGCGTGTGACTGTGCGGGCAAGAGAGGGACCGGGCCGGCAGGGTCCGGGGTTGTGAAGTGGAAACTGTGAACCTTAATATTACAGGTGACGAGGAGCTGTCAGATTTGGGTTGTTTTATTTGCTTTTTCCCCCAAATCCTCTTTCCAATTGTGTGTGTGTGTGTGTGTGTGTGTGTGTGTGTGTGTGTGTGTGCGCACGTGTGTGTTTTACTGGCAGTTGAGCCCAGGGCCTTCACACTGACCTGTATCCCTACCCCATCTTTATTTTTGATTTTGGGTCTGCAATAGTTACGTAAGGTGTTGCTAAGCTACTGAATTGCCCAGGCTGAGCTCAAATTTGCAATTCTCCTGTCTCAGCCTCCCAGAGCTCTGGGATTCTAGGTCTGCATCACCACCTCCAGCAAAATGACACTTTTTGAATTTTGAGATCATTGAAACCCTGCTGAATAATTTTCACTCGTATTCTCTTACGGTTGTATCTCGCAAAGCTACAATCAAGGTCACCACCAGAAGGTAGATGGTAGGGGTCTCCATCCTGCGGGGACCCCCCAAGAACAGCTGAGGAGGGGGTCAGACGACAGAGTAGCACTCTGGGAACCTGTTTCAGTGAACACGGTCTCTATTTAGGAAGTACAGGCCTTAAATAGACTAGGACAATGCAGAAGTAACCTCGGGCCAATTAGCAAGGCCTTACCTAGCGGGGTCCCCCAGGGGGAGGGAGGGAGTGGAGGAAGGAGGATGGGGCCGCCAATCAGCAGTTTGTCACTAGACACAGGAGCGTGAGGCCAGCCCCGGATGCCAGTTATGCGGTGAAGCCCGCTCCTACCGAAGTGCCCTGGACTTGTGCGAGATTGGCTATTTTTCATTCCTTGTGGTAACACCTTCCATTGATAATGTGTCGACACCACATGATTAGTAGAAGGAACAGTAAAGGCAAATCTTTCCTTATCATCCTTATGTAGAGGAATACTAAAAAATCAATCCTTTAAATCCAGGATTTTTATCAGAAAGCCTTCCGGAAAGCAGCAGCTTAGGGACGACCAGACTGAGTAGAGCCCAATTTTTTCATGGTAGCATTAATAGCTCTTAAATCCTGAAATAATCTATATTTAACCAAAATTTTCTATCAGATCACAAATATGGGAGTATTGTAAGGACTCATGGAAGGTTCTATATGACCTGAGTGGAGCTGTTCATCAATTAGCTCCTTTAAAATGGCAACATAGCCTGGCTTATAGGCCACTGTTCAATCCATATGGGTGTGTCCATCATCCATTGTAATTTAATAGGACACACTTTAAAGTCACCAGGAAGGGTGTATTTGTTGTAACAGTGGCCCTTAATATTGGGGGTGCTCTCGAAAGGTGTTTAGCATGGGGTTGGCAAGGTGATCCTCAAATTCGTTAGGATACAAGACCTTTTCATCAGTGGTGATTATTGCTCCAGCACTTGGGAGTATATCCCTGCCAATAGGTTTTGAGAGAGACCAATCACTATCAGGGACTGTGTTAACCCCTTGTTTCCATCAGTATCTTCCCAAATGACAGGGTTTTTTAAGGACCTGCTATCAGTTATCCCACCTACACCAGTGACCTATGGGCCAGGAGCTATCTCCCAGTCTACAGGAATCTCTTCCTTTCTTAACAAGGTAACATCGGCACCAGTGTCAGCAATACCTCTGAAAATTTTTCTGTTAATCTTGATCTGAATATTTGGATTAATTTGGGGATCCATGGGGATGATCCAAAAGACCCCAGGCTATTTTATGTCCATTTGATTTGAAAAGGAGTGTTCCTCCCTTGGGGTCAGGGCTGGTAGGCACCCTGCAAGCTATTTAAAGGCTCCCTGGTGGCAGAGTATTTCAATTTACAGTCCTTCATCCAATGAAATCCCTTCTTACAGAGGGACAGACAGTTGAGGCACCCTTTAAAGTCAGTGAGAACAGAAGGTAATTGAGGGCAATTTCTTTTAAGGTGGCCTAGTTGGCTGCAATGCCAGCTGCCAGAGCTGAAACTGTTAAAGAGGGCTCAAAAGTGGCCATGCCAAGATCTTGAGCAGCTATAATCCAATCCTCTAAAGGTTTGTTTTTAACAGGCAGAATGGCAGCCTTATGTTCTTTGTTCAGACCGTCCCAGACTAGTTCTTTAATTAAAATGGCCTGGGCAGTATGAATAGTAATTTTGTTCTCAACCACTTAGGTGACCCTATCTATAAACTGAGTGAGATCCTCTACGGCCTTTTGTTTAAGACCATGGAGGGACTGAGATTCCCCCCTTTTCAGGGAGTTTGCACCATGCCCTAAGGGCACACATGCAGACCTGGTCAAAGTAAGATCCTGTACTGGTCATGGCTTGCATTTGGGGGTCACTAAAATGGCCTTCACCTTGTAAAACTTCTTTGCCTCAGAAGGGGGCATTGTTCACTTCATTTCTGTCAACTTGTTGTTCACATTCATCATAGAAAAAGGCCTTGCTTTAGGACAGGTGGAAGGAGAAAGGACAGCTTGACATAAGTTCTTCCAATCCAGAGGGCAGTTTAATTCAATGGAAATGGCTTCCAACAGCTATTCTGCAGATGCTCCTCTGGGGCCATCTTCCTTAACAGCCTGAGTCCCCCACAGTCGGCAATCTGTACAACCCAGCACTTACCTTCAGATTTCTGCCACTGTACCCAGACTCATTTATAAGTGTATTTACTGCTAAGGAATTTAACCATAAATATGGCCTGTGTATCTGTGACCGCACTGAGGGGGCTTCCGGGTCAGATGGCGGCCAAGTAACAGAGCTGCACACGTCTCCTCACTGACCCACTTAAAAAGTCAAGAATTTAGTCATAAAATGCATGCTCAACGTAGTCAGGACAGAGAGGAGCACCCCAACAACTGACTGGAGACCATGATGAAGGTCAGACATCCTGAACATGTATTTGAAAGTGGAGAACAGCAGGCAACTCGGCACGGTCCTGAGCTGCCGACACCCACAGATCACAGGTGGAGGAAAGCACGGAGGCCAGAGCCTCAGTCAGAGGTAAGTGGGAACCCGGGAGTAGTGGGAATTGTCAGCAGCTGGCAGCCCCAGCCTCCAAAAAAGGAGCCCTCGGGTAGTGTATACACAAACACAACATGTGCTCCCCCTAGAAAAGGCCCCTGGGAGCCCAGATCAGAAGCAGTACTTGGCAGCCATAATAGGCAATGATGTAAGCAGAAACCATTTTTTTAAAAAATCCTGAGACTGAACCCATTAGAGTAAAAGAAAGCTCAGAAGAGCACATCAGGACTTTTGGGGTCACCCATAAACAGTGCCCAGGAAGAAACTGGCACAAGAGGCAGAGAGAGGAGAAAAGAGGAGGGGAAAGGCTGCCAATCTCCTAAACGACTCAGTGTAGTCGGTGCAGCTGCAAGGGTGGAGAGCCCGCCCTGGGGGAAGGAAGCCAGGACAGGCAGAAGAGCACTGCTGAGGGGCCAAGGTGAATAAGACACCTCAAAGGCCATCAGACTGTCAGCTACCCTTCACAGCCTACTCCCAGCACAGAAGTAAGAAGAATTGTGGCTCCCCACCACACACCATCGTGGCCATTCAAAGGAACCTCTCAGCTAAGCCTCTAAAGTGAAGTCCCTCAACACCAGGAACATGGGAAGAAGACAGGGCAACAGGGCACCCCCAGAGATGACTGAGACCCCAGAAACCAATGGCATGGGCCCTGAGATAGTGGAACCCACAGAGAAAAAAGTAAAAAAAAAAACAAATAAATAAATCAAACAACCAGTTCAAACAAGATATTCTCAAAGAAATGCAAGTATTGATCAGTGAGCTTAAAGAGGATCTTACTAAGCAAATAACGGTCCTCGTGGAGACAATGCTTGCTGAGCATATTGAAGTCACAAATAAAAACGTTGGCTGAAGTAAATAAAGAAATTCAAGAGACAAAGGAAAATTTTAATAGAGAAGTGGAAAATCTAAAAAAAAATCTAGATCAAATTGAGAGCATGAAAACTATATGTAACAACAGGGAAAGACGACTCAGACACTGTGAAGGCAAGGCTGAGGGAATAACTGAGATAACGAGGCACGACTCCAAAGTTAGAAATGAGCCAAGTAGCTGGATTCACCAGCTGATGGGCGATTCAAAGAGAACCAATCTCAGAATTATGGGTGTGAGAGAAAGAGCAGAAGACAGCACCTAAGGTATAAAGAATTTATTCACAGCAATAACGCAAGAAAATTTCCCTAATCTAGGAAAAGAAATTAACTTCCAGATACAAGAAGCTTATAGAACACCAAATAACCTCAACCAGCAATGAAACTCACCATGATATATCATAACCAAAACCTCAGAAATTCAACATAAAAAAAGATTATTAAAAGCAGCAAGAGGAAAACGGACATTATTCTACCAAGGCAAACCCATTCGAATTACTGCCGATTTCTCAAGGCAAACCATATAGGCAAAGAGAGCCTGGAGCAGGATCCTTCAAGCTTTAAAAGACAACAAGCATCAGCCCAGGTTGTTATATCCTGCAAAATAATTCTGACATCAGGAGGTCGGGGGTAGGGCTGAACTAAGAATGGGAGGGTCAAAAATGGGAAGGGATTGTAAAGCTGGTGTGATATATATGTGCATGAAATACTTAAGTTTATTGTAAACACGTATTTCTCATGTATATTAACAAAATGGGGGGAGGGGGGAGATAAACGTGAAGGGAAGGGTTGTACGGGCTCTGGCTTCCAGCCGAAGCCCAATCAGGAACCTTAAATGTGACAGATGTCCGGGATTGTCCCCCCGCCCGCGCTGCTCTCAGAGGCTCGGATCTGCAGCTGGCTCTGGCGTGTTGGGTTCCAGTTTGGAGAGACAGGTAAATAAATCATTTTTCTACCTTTCGAGGGGAGGGGCATGTAAGACTTACTGCGGCCCTGTGGCAAAATGAAGATTAAAGAAATACGGGCCGGAGCTGTGGAACTGGGTTCAACCTCTTGTACAAAAAAAAAAAAATTTTTTTTTCAAGAAAGAACAAGGAGAGGTACGCGGGGCGCGCCCCCTGGGCTCGCTTCTGCTGGGCACATCGAGTCCAAAGCACAGCCCCTGGTGGCGATTGTCCCTCTTGGCGATCCGCGGCCCCTAGCTCTAGTGGCGTGTGCGTACTCTTTCCAGGCGGGTTAACATGGCTGGCTCACACGGGGCGCTGGGAACCCGCGAGGCGGAGGCAGGGATGGCGCGGCGCGCATGCGCAGACTGGCTGCCGAGGACCCAAGCTTCTGCGCCATGGCGGTCGCGGTGTGCCCCGGAGGAAGCTGCCTGTGCCTATTCCTCCCATCTGCGGGGCCCTGCGCGTGTCCGCGTCCCCCCCATGCGCGGCCGCATCCCCCGCCTCCCCCCGTGCGCGGCCGCGGCCCGTGGATTTCAGCCATCGTGGCTTCCTTCTGAACTGCTCCCGTGGCCCCAGCCTCCCCACGGCTGCATTCCTCCACCAGGGTCGCTAGGGGGGAGACAGCCGCACGGGCCGTGGGGAGACTGGGTCTTGAGCTGGGTTCTGAGCTTGCATTTTCGGCCGCAAAGAAACGCAAGCCCGCAAGAAGTCGACCTGCTGGTAACATTAGTGAAAGACAGGAAAATTCCTGAGAGCCTCTTCATGTTCATCTCTGCCAACGCCGTGCGTGCTGTGCCTGGAGCAGTTTTTTCTTGATTCTTTTTTCTTTTCCAAAGACATTAGATCCAAAACTGTGTGTTCGGGAGGGGATAGAGGTCAGAGCTCTGTCCTTACCGCAAGATTCCGGAGCCATCCTGGTAAGTGCGCAAGCCAGGCTCCCGGGCGAGGCAAGCGGGCCTCACAAGATGAACGCCAGCAAACTGACTTAGAAATTTTAACTCACACAGGAAACACATCATCTGAATAGCGCAGTGTGCACAAAATGGTGTGACTTTACAAGATTGGCAGTCTGAGTTATATCACAGCACAGCTTGGTTACAGAAAGTTTCAAAATTACAAAAGGATACCTAATGTTAGACTTTGAGTGTACTGGCATAGAGGCACCTGCTGTTTTTGTCTCTAAAATACGCCTGTTGTAAACCTTAAATTTTGCGCTAATACATATCAATAAAATGGGGGGAAATATACCTGTTGTGCATGCTGGGGCTGGGGGGCAGGAAAGAGATTCTCTCTTTCTCACTCTCTCTCTCTTTATCTCTTTCTACCCCTCTACCACTATGTTTTCTCCCGTATTTTCAGATTTTTCCTGCTTTCGGGCTAGTGCCTGGGAAACTCGGGTCCACCAGCCATGGGAAACTCCTGCTTCGGCATCCGCGAGCGGCTGTGCCAGAGGCTTCGCCCCATCTTGGCCATCTACGCTTTCCTGCGCCACCTGCGCAGCAAAGATTTCTGTGTGGTGGTCCTGGACTCCATGGATGTGGGGCAGAGCACGCGTGAACCCTGCCATGGGCTCTGTACCTTTGGGGCCACGTTTTCCCCAAACCCAGAAGATGCCTCTGGCCCACAGCTCAGCTACAACCATGGCGTAGGGGTTCTGTATATAGCTCGTGTCCCTAGTGGGCCCCGCCATCCCTGCCTGAAGCGCCTGGGCATATCTAAGGCCCATGCCTTCATTCTTGTCTTTCCGGTCACCAGGAAAGAAACTTTGCAGGACTTAGAGCCATTTTATGAGCTGATCCGGGAAGCAGAAGGCCATAGCCACCTACAGAGTTGTCCCCTGGTGCTGGTGGGCAACAGGAGGGAGGAGAGTCGCCGGGATCCGGCATCAGAAGGTGGCACTGCTCATGCCAGCACTTTCATGGACACCTCTGCCAGGGTGGACATCAACATCCAGGAGCTCTTTCACCACCTGCAGGACGCCGACAAAAATCTGGTCGCCTGCCTTCAGGAGACATCGGAGAGACCCAAGTCCTTTGAGAAGCTAGTGGGTGAGAGCGTCCTCGTGTGAGCCGGGAGAGGGGAAGCCAGGAGTCCTCCACCCCATGTTACCACTCTGTAGTGCAGAAAATGCACATTCATCAGTGTCATGTGCCACGTGTGTGTGGCCGAGTGATGTGCTACGATCTGGGCTATCCCAGCTACATGACAAATGCTGCTTCTTTACAAATTCTTTTTTTTTTTTTAATATATGCTCTATTTGTGTGTGTCAAGGGGGCTGGTACTGGAGACTTAGCCCATGGCCTTCACACTGAGCTCTGTCTTCAACCTGTTTTTTTAGTTTTGGTTTTGAGACAGGGGCACCCTAAGTTGGAAGTTGCCCAGGCTAGACTGGAAGTTGGAATCTTCCTGCCTCAGCCTCCCAAAGTCCTGTAATTACAGGCTTTGCTCCATTCAGCCTGATTTTTAAACTCTTCTTTTAAAAAATTATATGTGTATATATATAATAGCATTTATTTTCCCTAGGCAAGGGAATTCAAATTATTAAAACATTACTGTTTGAGGAGGAAGAAGAAAACAAGAAAACAAAAGGAAAAAAAAGCACAAGGAATTAAAAAGAAAACCTTTGATTTTAATAAATGTGTCTAAGTAAGAGATTAAACTACTAAAATGAATTCAGAGATGCCACAGCCCTTTCTGTGACCCCAGCGTGCTGTTACCCTAACCTAGTTGTAGCCCTTCAAATGCCTAATCATGTCTGTGCATTGTGTATTTAAATGTGTCTGCAACACATGCCTTGATAAATTATTGCGAGTCATATCTATCAAGCAACAAGATAAAAAACAGTCAACCACTGATCACCAAGGTTGGGGACCGAGACCACCACGAGAGTGGGGATTGTCCCCCAAGGCTGTGCTGGCTGTCCCTTAAGGGGAGCAGGCTATTCAGGTGGCAGTTTCCATGGCAACCCCTTGAGCAAATAAAGCTTTTCCTGTATGCAATCAGTTTTAAGAATGTCTTTCTCAACAGACCACTGCAAAAAAAATTCACCATCACACCACAATTTAAGCCCTGTGGAGGTTTCCAGTAAGAACGCTTTGGGTGGAGGCCCCACCCTGGTGAGGGAGGTGGCTTAAGGGGCTCAGGCTTGCCAAGCAAGCGCTCTCCACGTTGGGGGTGGGAGGTCAGGACTGATGCAGAACTGGCAGCACAGGGGGAGCTGCAGGGGAAGGGGAGGTGCCCGCTTCCAGGGTGCCCCCAGGGGAGCTGGCTGCGCAGGACTCCAGGTTACTGTTGCCTTGGCAACTCCAGATGCCTCAACAGAAGGCAATACAGGAGACAGTTTAGCCTAGCAAGTTCGAGGCCAGCCTGAGCACCTGGGCAACTTAGCAAGACCCTGAGAAACAAAATCACAAGTGGCCTGGGATGTACAGCAGCTCAGTGCAAAGGTTCTGTTCGGAGCACTAAAATAACACAAAAAATCTAGATGTCTCTTGAGCAACCAAAGTGTGTTTCTCATGATCCCGAAGGCTAAAGTCTCCAAGATGAAGGCGCCGGGCAGACCCGCCCTGCGTCTGCTTCTGGGATGCAGAGAGGATGGAGTCTCGCCAGAGGTAATCTCACTCATGGGGGCTTCACTCTCATGACCTCACCACCCTGGAGGGTCCACCTCCACAGCCTGTGGCTTTCGGGATCAGCTTCCAGCGGAGGAATGCCAGAGTCACAACCGTAGCCTATAGAACTGTCCTTGCATCAAACACTTGCTCAACAAATATTTATTGAGGCGCCCCCTGGAGAGGAAGAAGGTGCTCCGGTCCCGTGGGAATTGTAAAGCAGAGGGACACAAAGGTCCCTTGAAGAAATTTCCAGTCTCTACACAAGTAGGGAACACTGAGTTCTTATCTTGTGCTGAGGGCACTCTTCTAAACATTGTGTGCAAGGTATGGTCAGAAATATAGTGAATGTTAAAATTTTTTGAAATATGCTACCGTAAAAGACACGTTGCCATGAATCCTTCTAAAACTGCTCACTCTCACTTGGTATGCCCCTATCCCATCGTTCCTGAAGCTTTCTACAGCAGTCCTGGAAGTCCTTTCTCCTGAGTGTGTTTACTAGTGCTGTGAGGGCTGCCTCCATGTTCTGAACTGATTCAAAATGTTGATCTTTCATGGTCATTTTGACTCTGGGGAAGAGCCAGCAGTCACGTGGTATCAGCTCACATAACTGAGGTGGGTGAGAGCCCTTGGAAGCCCGCCATGATGTTGGATGGCCCTGGGTGGCTGCGGTCCCTGTAGCTGGGATCATGGCATATGGAGACACTCAGGCAGGCGGCTCCTGACCTCCCCGGGGGCAGGCACAGCAAGGAAGCAGAGATGCTTGGAAGGAAAAGAGGGCTGGGATAAACACTTCAGAAAACTTGGCACGCCAGTCAAGGTAGCCATGGAGGAGAGAGGGAGAGCTCAAGGACGGGCACATGGACATACAGATGGAGGTTATCAACTTGCAACATCGGGAGCGACTGCTTAAGGCTCGGAGCTCCGGGTCCTCCCCCTCTCGGTTCTGGCTCATCGCGTTTTCAAAGGCCCTTGAATACATTGCCAAGCCACCCCATGCTGGCTGGTGGAGAGACGTCCGCAGCAACTCTGGCCTGTTCCACACGCTCTCTGGCTCTGACTTTGCTTCTGTAATGACAAATGTGGCTGGGGAGTGACCTGCGCTCCTTCCTAGCCCTATGTCTCTTGCCCCAGGTTCAGTGCCTGAGACCAGAGGTACCAGGTTGCAGCGTATGAGCACTTTACGTCACCTGTTCTGTTTTCCAAATTACTTCTGGAAAAACTGCAATATAATTTGGCTCACCAGCCCTGGGCAAGAAGTCCACGAGTGCGTCACACGCTTGCAGTCACCCTAAGCAGGTTGTCCTGCGTCGTGGGGCTTGGGCTGGGCCACAGGTGCAAACTGGAGCTCCAGTATTTGGCCTCATCACATCCAGGCAGTTCTTTCTTGTGGGTGTGACTGTGAGGGCTGCTGTCACTGAATCAGCCAGTGGCTGTCAATGGCAAGTCTGAGAGGAATGTCACACAGAGAAGACTACCTACTTATGTTTTTGTGACACTGGGGATTAAGCACAGGGCCCTTACATTGAGCTACATCCCCAGCTTGTTCTTATTTTGACTTTGAGGCAGGGTCTTGCTAAGTTGCCCAAGGTGGGCTTAAACTGGGGATCCTCCTGGCTCAGCCTCCCAGCCCTGTGTCACAGGGCCTGGCTTGGAAAAGACCCCTTAGAAGTGAGAGGACCGATTTTTCAGATACCTTATTGTTAAGTAGGCTTTAAAACGTGACATCTTGATTCCTCGGGGCCTGCTTTGAATTTTATTCCTTTTCTGTTCCCTTCTGGTAAACTGAAATTGGACCAGTGTTGCTCATCATCAACACCTCTGGCAGAGGTCTGGAAGAAGCCATCAAAGGCAGAGAACATCAAAGCGACTCACACTTCTTTTTAGATTGGCAAAAGGATAAAATTAGAAAGGAAGGGACACATTAATACTCCTTGTTCTCCTTGATCTTCAAATCACAGAAAATTGAAAGGGTGTCTCGGAAGGTGCTATGTTCAGTCACAAAAGAGCCTGATTTTCTAGTCTGGATATCACAGGTCCCATCTTTCAGAACCTCAAACAGAGAGAGTCTTGTGTTTTTCCAGGAGACCCCAGGATTTTTGTCCTGTTTCTTCCCAATGATCCTCATCACGTACCTCGGTTTCCCTATTTGTGGGATGATCAGGAAGGAGCACAGTACATCACTGTCACCTCTTACCCCAGGGATCTTTGATTCCAGTTTAATTTATATAAAGTATTCAGAAGAGTATCCACCACAGAGGAGAAAGTAAGTACACTTTATGCTTTGTCATTTGTTGCTGATATTCTTATCCTATATATTTAGGTTATTTTAATGTTATATTCCATACTATAATTACATAGGTTAAGCTGGGCCAGTGGTGCAAGCACAGAACTCTGGAGAGGCTGAGGCATGAGGATCCTAAGTTCAAGCCTAGCTGGAGCAACTTAGTGATTTAGCAAACTCCTGTCTCAAAAATCAAATATAAAAACAGGTTGGGGATGTATCTCATTGTGAAGGCCCTGGACTCCGTCCTCAGTACCGAAAATAAATAAATACACACACACACACACACACACACACACACACACACGTTAGATTATTATAATAAGTGGATCCTGACATTGTAAAACCATGCCAGAGCGTCGTGCAAAGCAATGAAGAAACCAGGTTAAACAGGACAGGTGGGTTCTTCACCTAGGGTCTAGTGGGAAACTATTTTGAAAGAAATAATGGCAAATGACAAATTTTCAGTGTGTTCTTCAGGAGTCCAGGGGGACACTCTCAAAGCCATTGAATAAAACCCTTTCCAAGGAAGCCACCTAAAAGTCACCGAAATCGTCACTTCTTCCCAGAAATTCCCCTTGCTTCCTATGCTGCTTCCCCTCTCCACTTCGGCTCTGCCCTCCACCCACGCGTAAGTCCGACAGGTTCTAATGCCAGCACACAGCCGCTCATCCCTCTTCCATTCCCCACACTGCCCTCTGGAGCCACCAGCCTCTCCCCCTTGCCTCCTGCAGGGTCTCCCAGAGCGTGTCCCCTGGGCTTTCTGTCTGCCGTGGCCACAGGCGATCCTCCACAGGGCATCCAGGTAATACCATATGCTGAAGATATTAATTAAAATCCTCCAGTGGCTTCGGTGTACTCGTCATATAAAATCTTAGAGGCACAGACCACCTGTCCTGCCCACTCTCTAACCCACGCTACTCTGATCCACCTCCATCCTGTGCCTCAGGGGCTCTGGTCTTGCTTCCTCGACCCTACACCTTTCCTCCAAGACCTCAGAGCCAGAGCCCAGGCCAGGCTGCCTACACGAAGGGTCGCAATGCCACTTCCCACATGCTACTTCTAAATAATAGGACAGGGGAAAAAATGTTCCATGTTGGAATTTCCATGTCAAATGAAACCGTCAACACCTCAGCAGAAATCGAAGCAGCCCACCTCGGACCAGTTTCTTAATCTCACTGGAAAATTTCCAAAATCCTAAGCACAGCCTGAGTTTTCCCCAGTGTTCTGGCATGCTGAAACTCACTTCCAGGATGGAAACATGTGGGAAGCGCCTGTTTCTTGCGAGGAAGCCCAACTCTTTGCAGAGCCTGACTGAGCCATTGAGAGAGCCCTGGTGAGAGAGACATGGGGGGCGGGCATTACTCGCAGCCTACTACATCCAGTGAGACATGGTTCAGGTGTGCAGACGTGGTCTCCCACTTCATCCCTTCGACTCTCTCAGCTTTTTCTTTATGTCAGGATAGTACGGTCTTAATAAGGCAAGGGACTGGAGACAGAACAGGGTGTAGATTATGAATACCTCAGCGTGTCCCTATGTGTGTGTACACAGGAGGTACACAGCCATACGTGTTTTGATATGTGAACATCTCAAAAGGTTTTTCTAATTACAGTCTAAAATATGTTTCTAAATATTTTCGAGGCCGTGAAGGATATTATATCAAAATGTCTCAAACTATTTTCTGAAAACCAAAGTCACATGCGAGAGCAACTGGTGCAGGAAGGTGGCAGCATTCCAGGCCAGGCTGTGTAGAGGCACCTCGCAGGCTGCCTGGAGTTTGCCAGCTTCGTTCAGGGAAGATAACCTGCCAAGCGCCCTCCAGGGCCAACGTCCGTGAGTCAGACACTTGCCACCATTTTATTGGGTCAACAGACAACGGAACAATGGTCTTATGCAGGATAAATACCATGCAGAATCACAGAAATGCTGTATGGTTTTTCGAGACAAAATTCCACGTTTGCTGCTTTCAGTTTATAACCTGGGCCAGCTTATGTTATTTTTCTCAGCCCTCAGGATGCAATAGTGAAATATGAGCACGACCCTGTATGTTTATACATTTTAAAGTTGTGTAATACTTCGGCGGCCCTACTTTCCATCACCACAGCCTCGACACCCTCGTGGGCCCCCGCCCAGCCCCCTCCCCAGGGCCCTGGTCACTATAGACAGCACTTAGAGGAGATGGCTGAAGCATCCCCAGGTCAAGAGGACAGGACAAAGCACACTTCAGTCACCTTCTAGACGCATGGTGAGCACCGCTGCGCTCCTGTCATCCACCGGTGGCTGGGGCTACACCTGAGTGTCTTTGCGGCACTGTTGTGGCCGCACAGCTGGCTGGTGGGCAGAGCTTCCTCTGTATTTACAGTTGCTCACATTACCACCTGGGCACCACCTCCCATCAGGTCAGTAGTGGCACAGACCTGACTGTGAACTGTGCACGGGACAGATCCAGGTCGCGCGCTCTGCATGAGAGTCTAATGCCTGATCCCCTGAGGTGGGGCTGAGACGTTGGGATCATCCCTTCCCTCATCTTTAGAAAACTGTCTTCCGTGAAGCCAGTTCCTGGTGCCAAAGGGGTTGGGGACGCCTGAGCTGCGGGATGCAAATTTCTCTGAGCCTCGGTTTCTTCCTTTACGAAATGGGAGTAAGGCAGACAGAACTGAGTTTTCTCACATCCTGATTTAACGAATGTGAGCTCCCACCTGGAAGACACAAAGAGGGAAGAAGGGCCACCCATGGTTCCTGCAGCACTGCCAGGGCAGTGTGAAAGGCCGGTGGCTCCCAGGAAGTTGGTTCCAGCGCATGGGAGCAACCCTCCCACCCTGTCCCTGCCGTAGCTCCTCCTGGCTGGGTCCCTGAAGCCAGTAGGCAGAGTTCTCAGATACTAGTTACTCCCAAGGCCTGTGGGGTTAGCTGGTGACAGATACCTGGCTGTCCGGTGAGTTCACAGGAAGGTGGGAAAAGCACCTCAGGCCCCAGCACTCCAGCAAATATACAAAGAAACCCCACAGTGGCACAGGCCTGTCATCCCAGCACCCTGGGAGGCTGAGGCAGGATTGCAAGTCTGAGTCCAGCCTGATCAACTAAGCAACTTAGTGAGGCCTTGTCACAAGATTGAAAATAAAAATGGGTTCAGTATGTAGGTCAGTTTGAAGGCCCTGGGCTCGAGCCCCAGGAAGATGCACACACCCACAGAAATTTTTTTCAAAAGTCAAGAAAAGAAAAGCAGGGGAAAACCCCAAAGACCGTGTCTCTGATCCCCAGCCTGGCATTGTGTAGCATCTGGAGCCAAGCAATCCATTTCTCTAAGCAGGTGCTAAGAGGCTTCCTGGCTTTTGGAATGGCAAGAAATTAAAGCACTTGGATGGCAGACAGCCCCAGCGGTGATAGAAAGCCAGTGGACCGGCAGAGGCAGGACCTCAGGTGGGGGCACAGCCAGCATGCTGAGTCTTGCTAAAGGCCCAGGACATCCCTGAGGGCTGTGACCCAGATGCTGCCAGCACTGGGCCTACTAGAAAGTCGGCTGCAAATCAAAAACTCTCCTGCCTTTCTGCCAGGCTCGCAGCCAGCTGATGGATTAGTGCAAAGGGCCCAAGGACTGCACCACACACTGTGATCAGGCCCGTGGTTCCAAATTCCGGAAGCTTTCTGAGGCCCTTGGCCAACCAGCACAAGGCTTCAGGTTTAAAGGGAAGGGGGAAGAGGCAGGGATGGAGGATGGAGGCCTCCCAACAGGTCAGAGTCCTGACGAAGGGGCTCTGATAAGGAAAGCAATCGGAGCTGGGCCAGGGCACAGGCAATTTAAGGACTTAATGAGACCCTGTCTCAAAATCAAAAAATAAAAATGGGAAAGGGGCATGCAGCTCACTGTCAAGGCCCTGGGTTGAATCCCTGGTACCACACACACACACACACACACACACACACACACACACACACACACACAGAGCAATCTGCCAGTTAATTTGGAGTCAAACTAACAAATTAGTGCCAGAGATGTTTCCAAATTAGTTTCTTTATTTTTTAAATGTAGAACTGAAAGCTCAGCGAGAATTAAAATGCTAACCGTTGACTCAGAACTGTTGCCGCCTGCCCAGCCTGCAGACACTGTGTGTACACTTCTACGCTGCCCCACATTGCAAGGATGAGGGCTGCTACCAGAGAGATGAGGAAACCGAGGGTGAGAGATACCAATCCAGGTGCCCAAGAGTGCACAGCGAGTTCAGGGTGGAGCCTGGCAGCAAAGTCAGGCAGACAGCCTGGGTGGTGCCCGCCCTGGGCCTGATCTCCTGGGTAGAGCTGTTGGCAACCACCTTGCCGTGGCTTTGGTGGTGACAACGGTCCCCACGTTTCTGGTTCTGCTTGCGTCCTCCATTGACCCAACACTCATCTTCTTGATCAGGACTCCAGTCTTCCATAGCTTTATTGAGGTACATTTGACGTGCAATACACTGAACCCATTTTTGTGTACAGTTTAAGTTTGGAATACATGTACTCTATAAAACCATCTCTGCAACAAAGGCAACTCTTGTCCTTCTGTCACTGTCTCATTTTGTCCCTGTCCCCGCCCAATGCTACATGTGTGATATCCTCACACTTAGTATTTTGTTGTCTAACACACGTAGATGCACAGGTTCCATTAGGGTAGGGCTGAGAGGGAATCAGTACGTACAGTGACTATTTAAATAAAGTAATTCATTTACAAACTACACATTGCCGTGGGCTCCCTTAAAATCCTCCTCCTGACTTGGAACACTCTGGTCCCATCGTTCTGGCCGCGTTCTGAAGCAGTTCTGGGAGTCCTCTTTCCTGAGTGTCTTCATAAGGTGTAATTTTTAAAGAAAAAAATACCATTAATGCTGCCACCAAGTGCCACCTGACAGAAAGGCAGGCTCATGAAAGCATGGTGGTGCGTCCTCATCCACCTCACCAGATCTGGTCCTGTGCGACTTCTAGCTCTTCCCCAGAGTCAAAATGACCATGAAAGGTCAACATACTGAGTGGATTTCGGACACAGAGACAGCCATGATGGCACAGGTAAAGACTCCCTGGAAAGAGGATGTCCAGGGCTGCCTCAGAAGGTGGCCAGAATGACAGAGACGTGTGTTTGAACTGAGCAGGAATATTTAAATTAAAAAAATGATCCCAGTAAAAGACACATTTCCATGAGTCCCCCTCACTTGGAGCACACTTATCCATCCCTCTTGCCACGCTGGGGCAGTGCTGGAAGTCCTCTTTCCTGGGTGTCTTTGTGAGGTGTGACCAAAATTCAGTGACGAGCACTACCCAGTGTCGTCCCACGGAAAGGCCGGCTCGTAAAAACATGACAGCGTGTCCTCACCCAACTTTGTCAACAGACCTGGCACCAAGCGACTTCTGGCTGTTCCTCAAAGTCAAAATGACCATGAAAGAGCAATATTTTCAGTCAATTTAGGACATCAAAGCAATCACAAGTACACAACAACAACAACAAAAATGACAGAGGCCTTCAGAACTGCTTAGAAAGTGGCGAAAATTATGGGGTGTGTGAAGTGTCTTGAGGGGATTTATGGTGATGTGTCTTTCAGTGTGATTTTTTTTACTTAAACATTTACTGTATTTTTGATTAAAACTCATATGATGACCAGTCGCATACACTTAAATCATCCCTAACATCTTGCCATACCTTTTTAAAGACAAGATCTCACTCTGCAGTCCATGCTGGTCCTGAACGCACGACATAGCCCACCACCACCCCTGGCTTATGTCATCCTGCAGGATTGAACCCAGGGCCTCAGGCTTGCCAGGCAAGTGTTCTAACCATTGACCTATGCCCCTATCCCGGTTTCTGCATTGTTTCTCTAGCAGCACCACAGGACCAGCTGTTTTTACCAGCACCATGGAATATAGAACTTGTTGGTTTTAATTTCCCTGACATGACGCCAGTAATCAGAAGGAAATGATACCTGGGTGGAGCTGAAAGGCCCTCTGGTGACCTTTTCAGCATGGCAACTGTCACACTGTCGCTTTCTCAGCTGCACCTGCCCTGACCTCTCAGCACTGGTCCCCACTGCCAGACACACGATGCACACAGGGTGACGTTTAAACTTCAAAGTCCTGTTTTCCAGGGAATGCTTTAGACCAAGACACAGCACCTTGCCTTCCCTCCACAGCAGGCTGGGACTGCAGGGAAGGGAGGGGTCAGCAGAGAAGAGAGGACAGTGGGGGGGGGGGTCCCTCTCAGATGAAGGTGTCCCCTGTTCCCTCCCCAGTAGCTAAGCACTACCCTCCAGAGCAGGACCCATCGTGAGCCCCCTGGGGACCCTGGCAGAGCCACTTGTTCTGTGAGCGCCAAGGCTAGTTGGAAAGCAAACAGTTACTTCTGTCCCGCAGAATTAAAGACTTGTGCATCTGTCACACACGAAGAGGTGACTTGAGGTATCGGTCTCCGCCGTCTTCCCCAAAGCTGCCTTGAGCAAACACTCCCAATTGACCGCAATGAGCGGCCACCTCAGATGAGGCCAGGCAGTGAGCTAAAGGACCTTAGCAAAATGGCCTTGGGTGGCAGATGTCACCCTCCCCGGGCTGCCTGGGGGCTCAGAGCAGCCCAAACAAGGGCACCTTCCCTTCACCTGTGCCCCGGGAAGCTGTGCAGCCTCCAGGCAGGGTTCCCGCTGCATCTCGGCCATCTGCACGCTCAGGGATGAGGAGGGACGCCCTGCAGAGGGGCTTCCTTCTCCCGACTCTGTCCTTGGGGCCAGCGTGGTCCAGCATCATCAGGATCCACAGAGCCTATTTTCCCTTATGAAGGCTCAGCACTGCTGCGATCTCCAAGAAGCTGGCCCAGCGGAAAGCCATCTGGCGAGAGGCCCAGGCACAAGGGCACCGGCATGGATTTCACCTGCCACCCGCTCTCTGTAAGATCAGACAACTCTTCTCAGAGCCTTTATTTGTTCTTTATCTTTCAGCTGTAACCTCTCCATTAACAAGACTGAGCTAGATTTTTCCTTTTTAATCTTTCTTTTCTTTAAGACAGGTCTTGCTCTTATAGACTAGGCTTGTCTTGAGCTCACTATGTAGCCCAGGCTGGACTCAAACTCCTGGCATCATCCTGTCTCAGCCTTCCAAGTGCTATGCTTATAGCCGTGCACCACCACTCCCGGCTTATGTGGTGCTGGGGAATCAAACCCCGGCCTTGCGCTTGCTATGCAAGCTCTCTTATCACTGAGTTGTGTCCCAAGCCCTAGGGTTTTTTTTTTTTTTCCTTAAAATGAAAAAACATGATCTACACCAATGTAATTCAGTAATTAGGAGGGTCTGGTCACACGGAGGTGCCATCCCTGTGCCTGTCTCTTACTGGAGTCCTTCAAGACAATTCCTAAGTATCACGTCATCTCTGCTCCAAGGTGCTCCAACACGCATCTCGGGGAAGTGACACAAAGTGCATTAT